>CM042143.1:74073322-74170822 GCA_023376005.1 Doryteuthis pealeii
TGTACCTTTATCATGATATATATATATATATATATATATATATATAAATAAAACCTGTTAAACTACACTTTAAAATAGACCTTTTGTTGCATTCTCTTGTGTGGAGGGATTGGGTAAATATATGAGGGTAATCCCAAAGGTAAGGTCTCCAAAATATTTAGAAATCACACAAACATCTATTTTTTATTATTATTGATGTTAAAATCATTTTAAATTTGAACGTGTATTTAGTTTTCTACATAATCACCATTTCAGTCAATGCATTTTTGTAGGAACTGTGGCAGTTTTTGTATACCAATGTCATATCATCACACCACCATTTCACTGATGAAGCGTTGAACCTTCTCATCATTGCAAACTCCCTACACCACTTCCAGATACTTTTGACATCCATGTATGACTTGCCATATAGTTCTGTTAATTGGTGATGAATTTAAATTGGTTTAATGCCTTTTGCTTTTAAAAATTTAATGACTGTGCAAACTTCACATTTGGCAGTAGCATCAATCAGGAATTTCATCAGAAATGACTGCCAAGCCAAGAAGAGCACAGGAGCAGGCGCAGACACATGCACAAAAAAACACAACAGTGTTGCCAATAGCAGCACAAACAGTTCACTGCATCCCCAATACTTTGAGGACTTTACTTTTGGGATTACCCTCATATATATATATATATATATATATATGTTGTTCTGGTTCCAACGGGAGAAAATTTAATATTTTATAAAAAGAAGGTTCGCAAAATGTATTATGTTCTCAGAAAAAAAAAATTTTTCATTTTTTTTTTTATCTTACATACACGACACGTGTTTCTGATCTGTTGTCTTCTTCAGGCATTGAGTTATTATTTTGGCAGAATATGTCCGATATTTGATAGGTTGTATGTGTTTCTGCAACTTTTCTATTATGTCTATATATATATATATATATATATGTGTGTGTGTGTGTGTGTTTTATAATTTGCTTGAAGCATTGTGTTTATATTGGTTTGGTAGTTGACTTTGAAGGCTATCACAATGCAATTGTAAAGAAAAATAAGGTAATTATGGTGGTGTTTGTTAACCTGTAATTTTTTAATTCATAATATTTCAAGATAAAAATCTTTACTACAGAATATCTCCAATTTTATTTTTCTTTACACTTGCATTGTGATAGCCTTCAAAACCAACCACCAAACCAATATATATATATATATATATATATATATATAAACGTTGATGAAACATGTCAGTATGTATATATATTTTTGTGTGTATAAGGTGTGGTCAGAAAGTATCAAGATCAAAATTGTATTTATCAAGAGAGAAATGAACAATGAATGAAACAAAATAGTCCCCTTGTCATTCAATATACTTATTCCAGCAAGTTTTCTGTTAGTCTATTTCCATCTCTAAAACAACTCGTTTTATTTATATGGTGTCAAATAATTTCAACTAGTTTATAAAACTAAACCAAACAAAAATACTCAATGCCTTGTCGGCTTGGGTTGTAGAATACGATTGTACCTCTACAAAGGGATAAAATCCCCCCAATGGGGCCACCTGTTGGCAGTGGATTGCAACCCATGATGCTTAAGGACAGAATCCTGGTGGCTTAGCAGTCCATGACATGCAATACTCCATTTTTACACTTAGTTAGGCTAGACGGTCGGTCAGAGAAGCCCCCTCCGATCAATCCGCTGGTCACGTTATGTCAAGTCCTAGCACCAACAGTATTGCCCTTATGGCGACCCCCAACTCTTTTTATCATACATGTGCTACAAGGCAATGTCTGAAAGTCTTAGTCTCCTGGATATGATGTATCTAGTGGTGAGGTTCCAATTCTGGAGCTCTTACCTGGAATGGTAGTACCCGTTAGGGTCCTATCTATGGGTTAAATAGAAAAAATGAGTTTTTAAAAATTGTGTTTAAAAAAATTGAATTGAAATAAAAAGATTTTAATACCTATCAAGAATGAATAAAACCAAGAGTTGACATGCTGTAAAATACATACCAGCCCACAATATTTACCAAAAAACTATCTGTTTACTAATCATATATACAAAAGGACAGGATTTAGTATTGACATACAAGTTTCAGATAATAAACAAATTAAAAGATTAGCTTATCAAGTAATTCTATTAGGCAATGATATATAATGGAGTCATTTAATTTATCTTTTATTATACAAATGGCCAATCAAAATGTATTGTGTACCTTTCAGGGGAGCTCACCAAAAACTTTTTTAATTTGTTTCCTGGATGAATTAGATTTCCTTTTAGGTTTCATCAAATAATTTAGACTTTTTTGCCTTTAAGATACAATTTTTATTTACTTTCTTTACAAATAAAACCTTTTTGATTTTAATCTAAAAAGTTCCAGGTATCTCCCCCTGAATAAATATATATATATATATATATATATACACAAAGATTGAGGGGTCGAACTGCTACTGTGGATGCTAATTTTATTTTCTTTCTGGGTAAATTGAACTTTTCTGATCAATTTTAATTAGATTTTTTTTAAGGAAAAGTTGAGCCCTAAAAGCACATATAAAATACCAAAATCATTCAACTACATTTTTCCCCAAATATAGCAATGATCAATTTTTTAGTCAAAATGTTCCACATGACCCTGAGGTCAAGAGAGTCCCCATGCCAACTTTTATTAAGATTGGCCCATTAGCCTCAGAGTCAATAGTTAACAAGCAAGTCGGAAAACAAACAAAGAGAATTACATATCAGATGTATGTGTGCGGGGGGGGGGGGGTTCGACTGAAAAGTTCATAGACTGACCAAGATATTAAAAAATGGCTAAAACAATCCCCAGATTTCTATAATAATACCAGATTTAAATTCCATGCTTAACATGTAAGTCTTTACACTTTTCTGTTCTAGCAGCTACATATCAGCGGACTCAAGACTTTCTCTACTAAAAGACTTCTTTTAATATTAGGACATTTCACTCATACAACCTCTTCCTTGTATCTCATGTCTTAATATATTTGCTCAAGCAATAGAATATTCTCATTATTATTTTATCATGAATTGTTCTCACATTTATTCTGTACGAAGAAAATGAGATCCAAACAACTACCATTCATTTAAAAAAGCCTACCTTCCACCAAAACATGGCTAAAATATACCCCGTGTTTTTATAGAATGCTAAAATTTCAATACAGAATATAGACATTAATTTTTTAAAGCTCTCATCATTTTATTAAAAGAAAGTCTGTGAAGTACAAGGGTTGGTTGAAAAGTTCATAATCTGACCAAGATACTCTCATGGAATGTGACCAAATGAGATTTATTTTTCATAGTCCGCCTTGCAGTCCACATACTTCTTTGATCAGTGTTGCTGTGCTTGGATTCCATTGGTCAAAAGAGTCATCAACTGCAGATATGACATCACCATATAAACTTTTCAGCTCACCATCATATATATATATATATGTTTTTGTTTCTTTTTACATGGGTCTTTTTAAGTCCACTGGAAAAAAGTTTTTTAATTTTTTTCTCCATTTTAGTATAGTTTCTTCTCCATTGTATGATGGCTATCTGACAGAACTGGGCTCTTTTATAGAGTTATCAGCTGAAATAAATTTATAATAGCCAAATGATGGTCTGTTGAGTTTTTCTCTCTCATTGGAAGAGTAAATATTGTTCTGTATATAATTATCATACATTGACCTCTCTTAGGGACTTGAAATAATTCTTGTATAAATCTATAGGTGTGCATTTGCATGGACATGCATTGCAGAGATATAGATGACCCCAAATATAATCATCCCCAACTTACTTGTCTACTGGATATTTTAATCTTTTTTTATATATATATACACACACATATATATATGTATATACACACACAGTTGTACCTTGTGTAGTGTAAAGGACTCAAGTTGTCTGTTATCTTCAATAAAACATGTCTACAAGAAATATTTCTGTCTAATTATACTTTATATTATCTCTGTGTGTGTGTGGGTGTATATATATATATATATATATATATATATATATATATATATATATATATAAAGAGAGAGAGATTTGAGGAGCCAAATGTTTAACAGTGCAGAAGATGGAACCAGTGAACCAAGTTCAAACTCAGGCTGAGACAAGTTAGTGTTCAATTAGCATTAATGCCCTTGGGAGGGGAAGAAGGCACAAATCCATCTCTTCTCTTCACCCCACCCCAGCTATAGGTAAATAGAAAGCAGACTGGGATCTTTAGCAATGGTTGGCAATTAATCTACATAGACAAGTTCGATTCAAACTCAGGGACTAATGGAACTCATCACTTTCCATGTCTTATAGTTGCAAAAACCCAACCTTGGGGAAGGCCAAGGTTAAACTTTAAAGGTTGATATATATATATATATATATATATATATGGGAGTCAAATGAGGAAATTATATATAGGATATATATATATATAGGATATATATATATATATATATATATATATATATATATATATATATATATATATATAATAAAGATAATCTACTGAGTCAGACGAACCTACTATTAGTTTCGCATAAAGCTCTTCAGGGCTAAAATCTGACTTTATTACTTGGCTCTACTTAGGTATCGAGCACTTTTTACAAATTAGCTTCTCCTAGCGGTTATATGAATATATATATATCTTATATACATATATATATACATATAAATTGTTTTTTCTTTTGGCCAAATACTATACCAATAGATTATTTTTTGTTGGTACGAATATCTTGGTCTTTTCTTTTTTTCAAAAAAATTTTTTTCTTCCTGGTTGATGTTTGGTAGTATATTTTTACAATCAAACTCTCTGCCGGGTTTTTTCTCTCCGCAAGGATCTACCAACACACTTGGTATATTATATATATATATATATATATATATATATATATATATATATATGGGAGTCAAATGAGGAAATTATATATAGGATATATATATATTATATATATATATATATATATATATGGGAGTCAAATGAGGAAATTTTATATATATATGGGAGTCAAATGAGGAAATTATATATATATATATATATGAAGAAAAGGAAGTGAATCCGACGGTATGTAGTATATTAAGAAAGATTGAAAAAACACAGCACCACTTAACTCATTTAAACCTGTGTTTTTTTCAATCTTTCTTAATATACTACATATATATATATATATATATATATATAGGAGATGTGTGGTATAATGGTTACTGATGTAGGAAATGGACACAAGAGATAAGTTCAAATCCTAGATGAGGCTGTTTGCATTTCACATAGCGCTAATATGCTTGGGTTAGGTATGAATCCAACTATTCTCCCTCCAACTATACGTAAATAGTAGAGTGGACTGGGCTCTTTAATCTTGGTTAGGTAACCAATTTAGGAGAAGGAAAACTCTGAATTCAAACCTTTTAAACTGCGCTTAAGAAATTGACTTTATTATGAGAAGACAGGACAGGATAGTTGATTGGTTTGGTTGTTTTGTTTTATGGCATACCAACACTTTTTGGGTCATTTAATGTCAAGTCAAGTTATCTTGATAAAAGTTTCTATGTTTTATGTTCTTAGAATCGCTAAATACTTATTCATAGTGTACATTTCTGCATAGTTTGTTTCATTCAGTAATTTTCAGATATCATACTTATATATTTTGGTATTGTTTATATTTTTTATTTGTCGGATCTTTAAATTTTTTTCTATAGACCTACTGTCTTTAGAAACGATATTATAGTGTCTATTTTAGGTTTTTGTAAACAGTTCTTTTATTTTTCTTGTGCTGTAAAATATTTCTCTTGTCAGAGCCAGATCAGTGCACTCAGTAAGAGAACATGTTTTATTGTGTATGCAGTCTGGCATGCATGGTACATTGGTTGCTGTTCTTTTTTTAAACAAGTAGGAATGTGTAATCCTTGTGTGAATATGCAAAGTCTGGATAGTATTCCTTTTCCCTTTCGGCTTTTTCTGAAGCTTTGTTTCCATTCTTTTAATATACATATTTACCAACTCTCCACACAAGCAGGATGTGACACAAGGTAATTTTTTTTAGGCAGAGTTTAACAGGTTTGAATTCAGAGTTTTCCTTCTCCAAGGCTGGTTACAAAAAAGGTTAAAGAGCCCCATCTGCTCTGCTATTTACCCATAGCTGGTGGATGTATACCTTTCTGAAGGGTATTAGCGCTATGTGAAAAGTATTCAGCCTTGTCTAGGATTTGAACTCGGGTCGACGAGTCCATTTCCTATGACTCTAGCCATTAGACCATGCACCTCCATTCTCTTAATGTAGATTTGATTTCTATATTTATTGTAGCTCCAATGATGTTACCTTTATTGTATATATTTATTTTCCTTTTAAGGACTATATATTATATACTCACTTTATAACTTGAGGCCTTAATTGGTTCTAAGGGTCGTCTTCTATTTCGCCGACTGGCCATCTTCTTTTGGGTTGATTTCCCTGGTCGCTTCTTCTGATTGACTCTGGCTTCTTCTGTGCTGGCTCCGGTTGTGATTTGTCTGTGTTCATTACTTTTGTTTTTATTGATGAACTCAAGACTTAGTTTATTTTTTTCTCAGACGTCTTTATTAAACCCAAAAGCCCAAAAGGGTTCAACCACCGTGGTAAGAAGATGGCTTACTTGGGAACAGACAACCATTGTGTCTGCTCCCATCGACAAACCATCAAATTTTGCCTACTCTAACTCAGTTCTAGCCAATGAGAAATCAGCGACTAGGTCAGTGAAAGGTGAACTGCCATCAATCACTTCTATAATGGTCATGCTATGATTCAATGGTAACTTTCTATTTACTAATACCATAATTTAAATTTTACAACACTACAGTTCATAATTCATAGGCAACCCACTTTACCACACAGATCAAATTACCCAATCTTTACTACTCATGTGCTAAGTTGGCAGGGACTGGTATCGAACCCAGAACCTTGTGATTCCTAGGTGGGTACTCTACCGGCTGAGCTAAGAAAAAAGCCTAAAACATTTGACATAGGATTTTGAGTTGTTTCTACATATGCTATTAAAATTTGAGAACTAGAATTGGTCAAATTATTAGATTACAAAATGATATCAATTTTTCTGAAACACCTCAAATGTGATAAAAGATTTTAAAACAGCCTGTATAACAGATACCATGAAGGGCAATTACTCATTTGTGATAAACCAACAATCTTATGGAGAAGGAATATTCACCCATTTAGCAGGGCTTCTCAAACTTTTTACTTGATGCAAACCTTGTAACTAAATTTAATATCCATTCACAACCCCCAAATAAATTAATTGAATTTTGCCAACACTTTTTCTTAGTCTCACATGATGAGATAGGGTTGATTTTTTTTGTTTTTTTAAATAGTTTCAGTTTCAAGATTAAATTTTTTACAAAATACAGAAAAGTTATTATAAATAAAAAGATTAAATCAAATAATAACACCCACACCAACAAATCCCTAACAATATCGAAACTGACTTAACAAGTCAAGATCCGGATCTCTTCAGTCAGAGCCAGATTTTTCATTAATAATAATTCAATTGTAATTCTATCCATTAAAAATCATGTTACCATGGATAAGAATTAATGTTTCAGCCATTGTATTTTATTTTTATTTTTTCATTATTTTTCTTTCTTTTATGAATTCATATTTTCTGTCTTATTAAATAATCTTCTCTTTTTTCTAAAGACATCTCATAACCTTTTATAAATAGGGATATTTTAGAATTCAGTATTTTCATAGAATTATAAGAATTAAATGTGGTTTTAACTTCCATGGCTATAACCACTTCTTATAGTACATTAGGAGGCCTCAGAAAAACTTCTGAATGCAGGTGAATTTACATTTAATACACAACAAATTCCAACAAAGAGGTAGATAACAAAATACAGGCTTTATTGTCCGAGCAACACTTAACAACAATACAAAAGAGTTAGGATGAAAGTCCTAAGGAAGGAAGAAAGAGTTCATGCAGAGTTAAAAGTCCAACCTCAAAAGGTTTTCACTACTTCGTACAGGACCACATGGTGGTCACCTCATGCAGACATGGGAGTGTTTAGAAGACATATGTGTTCATGGCTATAAAACAGCAGGGGAGCCTAACACCTTTACGGGGATAGAGTATAATAGAAGCCACATAAAAGCACATGTATGAGCCTTTTAGTTGGGGGGCAAGCCCCCCCCCCTGTCCAAATGGACAGAGATACAACTAGTGCATATCTGGATATCCCAGATGAGAAAAAGAGACAGAGCTTTCCAGGGCTCTATTTAAATAGCCCGGTTGAAACACCCTCTAGTGGCAAACCCTGGTGGCAAGGGAAGATAATCCTTTTCTAATCTCAATCTATTCTAACAAGGGAAGACAATCACTACAGATTCAAAATATAATCATTGGCAATAAAAGTGATGCAAAATATTTTTTTGAATACGGTTATGACCAAACAAGAAAAAGAATGGGCGAAAAATGATAGAATTTGAATAAATGCACAATCTCCATACACTTTTGTCAATGAAGATTGTGATCTATAAAGGCAAACTAGTAAATCCCCCCCCCCCCGCCGTAGAACCCTAAATTTTTATCCACACTGCCAAAATTCCAGGAGTCTATATAGACTAGTCTGAGAAGTCCTAGTCTTAGGGAATCGTAGATTTGGTCAGGTGTTGACATGCATCAATTTCGGTGAGTCTATATGGACCATTTTGAGAATTCCTGGTCTTAGAGAATCATAGATTTGTTTAGGTGTTGACGTTCATCAATTTCAGTGAATTTTTCAAAAAATCAATTTTTCCCTAACATTGTTTGAAATTAAGGAAAACCTTGGAGAATTTTTCCTTTTCTTCAATTTGCCAAGGTACTAGACATTCAATCAAATTTTTGCAGATTTTTTATGCTAAATTTAAACTAAATGCTTAAAAAATAAGAACTCTAGAAATAATTGGAGAGGCAGAATTTGCAGAGGACACTCACCTCAGTGAAATTCCTTTGCACACTTCTTCAAAAAAGAAAAGAATTGATAGCATTACCATAATTATTCATGTATAACACACACTGTTTTTCCAGATTTTTTAAACCTCGAAACCACAAGGTTCTGGGTTCAGTACCAGCCCTTGCCAGCTCAGCACATGAGTAGCGCTGCCTGGAACAATGCGATAAAGTGGGGAGCTGATAATAGGCATGGTGCTCCACCTCAGATGCAAAAACAATCTCCCTAGTCTAGCACTAGAGAAAAGAGGATAGACTCCTTTGCTCTCTGGCTGATACCAACAATAGGCCACTCTGCTTACTTTACTTTTACTTAAGCTTAAAAGTTACACTATTCAGGACAGAGTGACCAAAAGTAAGTTATATCTATAACAAAATGTGAGGGCTGTGTATTATATATGAGAACTAAATATTAATTTTTATTCGGGACAGCATGACTAAAAGTAAGTTATATCTATAACAAAATGTGAGGGCTGTGTATTATATATGAGAACTAAATATTAATTTTTATTCGGGACAGAGTGACCAAAAGTAAGTTATATCTATAACAAAATGTGAGGGCTGTGTATTATATATGAGAACTAAATATTAATTTTTATTCGGGACAGCATGACTAAAAGTAAGTTATATCTATGATCCAAACTAATTAATGTGTAACAAACACTTCTGTTTTATGCCGCTACAGAGAAATAGCTACTGGAATGTGTTTGTTTATAGTTTTGTTTTTCCTAGTTTGAGCTTATTTTTGCAAATAGCCTGTTGCTGTTTTGTGTCAACATGTCTATGTGTTTGCTCTAAATACTGCATAAATGTTTTGTTTCAAAACATAAGTAAACTGAACAAAAATTTATTCTTAGTCTATACAAACCGAATAAAAGGTTGTGGTCCAAACTAACTTAATGTGTAACAAACACTTCTGTTTTATACCACTACAGAGAAATAGACACCCGAATGTGTGTTTATTTATAATTTGTTTCATCTATTGTCAACTTATTTTCACTAAAAGTTTGTAACAATTTCCTTTGATAACCTTTTAACCTTGTTTAGGCAACCATTGTAAGAGAAGGAAAATATTGAATTCAAACCTGTTAAAACCAAAAACTGACCTTGTATCACATCCTACTTGTGGTTGAGGGTTTGGTAAATATATATATTAACAGTGGTAGTGATTATGTGGAAAAGTAGTAGCTGAAAACTTGCTCTATGTTGTTGATGTAGAAAAGGATAAGAGGCTTTACTTTTAGCATAACTCGTACACAGACATTATGCATGCATGTGTGTGTGTGTGTGTATATATATATATATATATATATATATTTAAGTTAAGGTAGCATGTATAAGGAGTCAATGGCGCCTGGTTACTGACAGTTTCTCGCCTATGTGATCTTCATACCAAATCAGATTTGATCTGAAGATCGCATAGAACAGAAACTGTCAGTAACCAGGCACCATTGATTCCATATACATGGTACCTTAACTTAAATATAAATGTTCTATCTATGATATTTTGTACTGTTTACTTATTAAAATAGAACCCATATTATCTATATAATATAATATAATATAATATATATATATATATATATATATATATTCAATAGGATATTAAGCTAGCTGCAGAGAATCTTTTATCTTTAGAGAAGGTTATTTTAAAGTGTAAGAAGCAGGCTTAATTCTTTTGGTGTCATTTAATCCCAAATCCAACTGCAAAAGCCGTTTAACCCTCTTAAATAATGTGTGCTGTAGACAGCATAAAAACTGTGTTCTTCCTGTTCGGTAACTCTGCTGGCTTTTATCATCATAAATCCCTAAACGTGATTTCCATTCAGAAGTTTTAACATTGCAGCAACTTGACTCTCTCACTATGTCTTTGTATGTATGCACTGAGAGGGAAAAGGTCAGTTTAGAAAAAACGGCTTAGCTTACTTTAACATGACAGTTGGTAGACTGCACATGCTTTTAAATACATATAATATTTATCAATGCCGCTCAACTAGGGCCGAGCCCTGCTGGCTGGGGATAACTGCACCTCTGCAGAGATGTAAAATCCCTCCCATGGGGCCACTTGTTAGTCGTCCATAGCAATCTGTGATGCTTAAGGACAGAATCTTAGTCTTTGAGCAGTCCATCACATGCAACCTTCCACTTTGTCTCTGACCACATGTCTAGCCTAAGTAAAAGAGGCCACCTCTAACCATTTGGCTGGTCACGGCAATCCCTAGTACCTATATGATTGTCCCAACCCTATTGCCCTTATGGCAAACGTCCAGCCCTTATATGTGCTAAAAGGCAGTGGCTGAGGGTCTTTAGTGTCCTTGATATGATGTTAAACTGCATCTAATGGTGATGTTCCAATTCTGGAGCTCTGAGGTATGTCGAGTACCCCTTCATCGCCATTACTCCCAGGTCCACACTGACCCAGAGGGATAGTACCTGTTATAGTACCATCTATGGGCTGAATAAAAAAATGAGGTTTTTGTTAATGTTTAAAAAAGCGTTTAAAAAAATTTTCCAAACCCATCAAGAATGAATAAAATGAAAGTTTTTGGCATAAAATAACCCAACAAGGATTGACATGCCATAAAATCCAACCATCCACCTATCAATCCACCCTGTTAGCTTATAATGGACATAACAGGTTTATTAGCATCATTTGCCCCTGTGTAAATCTTCCTGCTGTGAAATTCATGACCAAAGTACAAAAGAATTTCTAATGCAGCCCAAGAACAAAAAAACAACAAAACCTTATTTCTAGTTCTTTAAATAAGATATTTCTTTTTGGATGGACAGAACCTAGCAGCAAGTTAACAGCTCTGAACCTTCAGAAATCTTCTGATGAAGAGATCTTTATCTCAAAATATTAAGAATAAATCAAGATAAAAAAACAACATCATAGTTACCTCATTTTTTTTTTACACTTGCCTTCAAAACCAACTACCAAACCAATATGAACACAATGCTTCAAGCAAATTATAAAACTCTTCTAATACATTTTCTGATTTTTAAGATGCCGTTGATATTCTAGTGCGCAAGAAGTTAAAAATATTATCATCTAAATTTGATGAACAAATAGATATTCAAAGTTAATAGAACTTAGTTTCAATTTCAAACTGTTTTATTTTTTTTTACTCCTTTAATAAATTTGATGAATTCATGATTTATGGTTCATAAAGCACTATCTTTCAAAAATTTACTTTTACATCACCCCGAGGGCGCTTTTTAATTTTGCTAGTATATATTAAAGTTAATATGAGAGAATAGTGAAATAAATGTATCTATTATGGTGTCTATGAGAATAAATAGGTAGTAGTACTTTCAGGTCGGCCCTCTTATATTAAAAAAAGGAAAAAAAGATTTAATGTTCGTAAAGACTTTAGACAGATCTTTTTTTTTTTGTCTTCAAATTCAGGGCGTTTGTTCGTGTCTATGATTCAAATTCTCGGCAGTGATAATCATTTTTTTTTTCGTTGTTGTCCTTCCTGTTTTTTGTTTTTTATTTTTTTGTTGCTTTTTCTTGTCTTTTTTTAATTTATTTTGTTTGTATGTCTCTGTAAAAATATTATCATCTAAATTTGATGAACATCATTCTGTCAACTCTGTTGGTAAACTGAAATGGTTTGAATGCAGATTGCTCCATTCGACAGCACTTTTGACAGGCCATACCTAAACATCTTTTGGTTGGCATGAATAAGCAGGAACAGGATTTGCTGTCACTTGATCTCATTTTCCTAGGGTCCATCTCCTTAACCACATTGAACATTCTGTCATTTACTCGCTGCCCAAACCCACAGGTGCTGTCATTCTAAATGTACTGACACGTCATTCAACCACTTTGGAAATTTTGAGAGCATGCAAGTTAGCAGCAGCAGCAGCAGCAGCAACATACTTAGCAGATTGCAGCTTTTTACCAATATATAAATTTGTTTTAGATTTATTTCTCTTGATTTTTTAAATGAAGCTCTATAATTTGGATTATTTGGACTATTGTCCTCATCTTTATTGTTATCTGCACAACATTTCGTCCGATGTGCCTTCCGGCCTTCTTCAGGTATTTCTTGTTGGACTCTGGAACCTTCTCAACTCAAGAGCCTTCTCTTTGAACTCAGGAACCTTCTCTTCAAACTCAGGAACCTTCTCTTCAAACTCAGGAACCTTCTCATTGTAATCGGGAACCTTCACAAAACTCTGAACCTAACCCTTTATTCAATCCATGGAGGTAGACTGTTCTCATTCTGCTAACCATGACTGGGTACAAGTTTTAAGCTGTTAATTATTATTCTATGTTACTGTCACCCTTGACCAGGATTGAACCCGTAGCCTAGAGATAGCTGTCACTTAGAACTGTATTAACTCAACGCCTATATCCTCTATGACATGTGTCCAATTGGAAAATAAATCCTTTCTGAGACAAGAAAAAACAAAACTATTTGTATTAAGAATAGTTACTTGTTTCAGATTTGTTTGAAAATCAGAAATTAAGGTGTACCTTTCACTATTTGCCTACTTTAAGCCACTCTTCCACCTCTGCAATCCTACCATATACCACTGGCAGTGGCTCTAGCTCCTGTCACTTGTTTACACTAAAAAATTATTACATGAACACCCTTGCCCTCTTTTGCTTTGTCTGTGAACCAACCCTTGAAATATCCCATCATACAAGTAAAAAATACCGAGAAAATTTGGTACAGCTGCGGGGGAAATTTGGTAGGCAAAGGGTTAATAATCATAAATTACTAGTCGGAGGTTTTAATTAAAAGCAACAAAAAGAAATAAAAGAAATACTGTATAATTTTGATTTTTTTTTTTTAAACTGTTGTCCTCATCTTTATTGTGGTATGTAAAACACACACAACATTTTGGCCACTGTATCCTCCAGCAATGATCCAACCTGGAAAATCCTTTTGAAATTAGCTTCTTTTCTCTTTCTTTAGATTTGAAACTGTAATGTAAATTCCTTTCACATGTCAGCCTTTAAATATAGCCTCATATCATGTTTTAAAATTTTCATTACTCAGATCACAAAAGCAAATTTAGAAGACAAAAATAAGTATTTTCTATTTACTTTAGGCATAAGCAATTGGAAACTAACTCTTTTCTACCCAGGGACAAGAAAAAATAAAACTTTTGTTCTTTGCCTACTTTAAACCGCTCACAGCTGCTCTCACACTACTGCATAAGCAAAGTACAAAAAGTCACGGTTAGTTCATTATAATTGAATAGAAGAGCTCAGATTACAATAATAATAGGACTTTATTTGAATAGAATGTGTTCTGAGATGAATGGATAGTGAACTTTGAAATATCCCATCATACAGGTAAAAAAATACCAGACAAATTTGGTACAGCCGTGGGAGAAATTTGGTAGGCAAAGAGTTAAGAATAGTTACTTGTAGCTTTGGTGGGGCCAGGTTAGCTCAGACGGTAGAGCGTTCGGCTAGAAACCACAAGGTTCCTAGTTCGATACCGGTCCCCGCCAACTCAGCGTATGAGTAGCACAGGGATCTGTGCGGTCCCCGCCAACTCAGCGTATGAGTAGCACAGGGATCTGTGCGGTAAAGTAAGGAGCTGGTGGTAGGTGTGGCGCTCCATCTCAGATGCTAAATACAATCTCCTTGGTCTAGCGCTATTGAAAAGGGGATAGAATCCCTCGCTGACTGGCTGATACCAACTTTAGGCTGCCCCGTCGACTTTTACTTTTACTTACAAATGATTATCATTGTTTTTTTAAGCAATTATATTGTTTTAACTAATTAAACTGACTTTGGTATTAAATAACCCAACAAGGCATGACATGATGTAAAATCAACCACATCTATGTAAGGGAAGGGCCTCTTACTTTTGTTGTGCTATGATTGTCTCTATAGAAGGAAAGTCAGAAACAGAACTTCAACTATGTTAAAGATTAATTGTAATTGTTATTAATGAGAAAAATGTGCAAAATTCAGAAATGGTTAATAGCTAAAATAGAGCTACTATCATCATCATCATCATCATCATGTTATGCAATTAGCACGGATATCCGTGACAATCTCTCACTAAACTTCTCTATTATTCATTGTCCCTGGGAGGTCCTCTGTGCAGCATCCAGTATCCATGCAGAGCTGGCCAATGTAGGTCTTTGCTTGGCAGCCAACATTAGCATGTCCATGTACTGGTTTCCACAGGAGAATGTTGTTTATGAGTTTGTCCTTGCTTCTCCAGCAGTGTCCAACATGTCTTGTTCATCTCACTTGGATAGTTTGTGAGAAAGGGGGCAAGTGGCCATATAGCTGCTTCCTTGTGGGGTGTTGTTTCTATGACTTGTTTAAGATTACACACAGCATTCTTGTGCAGCTCCCATTATAGAGCTCATCATTCTGAATGGGTTGTGCTGGCAGCACAGATACCAATGACTCTCTCTCAAACACTTTTTATCATATATGTGCTAGAAGGTGGTAGCTGAGGGTCTTAGTGTCTTGGGTATGACATTAAACTGCATCTAATGGTGAAGCTTTGGAGAGTGTGGAGTACCCCTTCATCACCATTATTCTAGGGTCCACCCTGACTCAGAGTGGTAGTACCTGTGAGGATCCTATCTATAGGTTAGATAATAAAAAAAGTTAGTTTTAAAAAATGTTTTTAAAAAATTGAGTTTGAAAAATCTTTTTGAATACCCATCAAGAATAAATAAAAATCGTCTTCAGCATAAAATAACCCAACAAAGGTTGACATGCTGTATAATTGAATCAATCAAACAGCTATGGATATATAGTAGGGAAGACTAGGCTCTAAAACCTTGGTTAGGCAACTGGTCTAGGAGAAGGAAATCTGAATTCAAACCTGTTAAACTCTACTTAAGAAATTGACCTTGTGTCACATCCTGTTTGTGTGGAGGGGTTGGTAAATATTTAATGTCAGCATATCTGTCACCACATTCTACTTGGAACTATTTCTTCAGACAAATAGCAAATATTTTTGTTCGGGAACATTTTTTTTTTTTAAATAAAGTCTTCCTGTTACTAAATGCTCTTAATTTTGGAACATCACAGATAGTTTTTTTTTTTTATATATATATATATATATATATATATATATATATTTTAAGTCAGTGCAGAAATACTAATTTTAACACTTCCGTTAGTAACATGAATTTAAAATGGATAATAATAATAATAATAATAATAATAATAATAATAGAAACAGGAATTATTAGCAATAACAATTATTAGAATTTATGGCAGTGGTGATGATGATGATGGAGGTGGTGGTTATGATGGGTATGTCCCCTCTTGGGTTAGTCAGTTCACTGACTTAAATACTTCTCCCTCTGACCCACCCTAGCACATTGAATTATAGATGGTGGGCAAGAGTATTTTCCACTAAGTTTTCATTACTTTTCTCTCTGACACACTCTTGAGACTATTAGACCTTCTTGCTCCTCACTCATTGAAAGCACTGGTTCCCTCAAGATCACCTAAGTTAAGCAGCAATGAACCTGTTCAATACTTAGATGGGTGACCATTTAAGCAACAGCAAGTACTGTAAGCAACCTGATATCAAAATGACTTGATTTGGCATTAAATGATCCAAAAAGGGTTGATATGCCATAAAACAAGTCAACCAACCAACCTACTCCCACATGTTGTTATCCAGAAGCCTCACTAAAATATATGGCTAGAAACCACAATGTTCCTAGTTCAATAACGGCCCTCGCCAACACAGTGTATGAGTAGCACACGGATCTAAGCGGTAAAGTAAGGAGCTGATGGTATGTGTGGTGCTCCACAGATGCGAAAACAATCTCTGATCTAGTGCTAGTGAAAAGAGGATAGACTCTCTTGCTGTCTGGCTGGTAGCAACAATAGGCCACTCTGCCGACTTTACTTTTACTTTTATATATATATATGTATATATAAAAGTACATATATATATATATATATATATCATTGGCATTGCAGTCAGGGAAGACTATATATTTCTTGTGCCCCTGATGTTACAGCGCCTTCTGTGACTGTGAAGTCCAATGTTTGAAAAACAGCCCCGACCACAGATGTTGCATGTGAAAAAGGAAAGGTGAATAGCCAACACAAACAGTCGAAATATTGATCAGTATCAGCTATGATTATATTATAAATTGTTTTCTTCTTTAACAGCATTGTGTGATGTTTTCATTCCACCTTTTCTTACACACATATATATATATATATATATATATATGTGTGTGTGTGTGTGTGTGTATCTGTTTATGTATGTATATCAGTACATTCATATCTATATATACACATATATGTATATATTAACATACATAAACATATATATATATACACACACACATGTAAGTATATAACCATGTGTATACATGTATATGTGTGTGTGTGTGTGTGTGTATATATATATATATAAGGCATGGGTAGTATAATGGTTATTGGTGTGGAAAATTGATTTGAGTTTACATTCCGACCTTGACTGTTTGTGTTAACCTCGTGCTAATGCTTTTGGGAAAGACATGGATACATTTCTCCCAATTCTATGGCTAAATAGTAGAAAAGAATTTGGTCTCCGGCGTTGTTAGGGTAACCAGTCTAGGAGAAGGACAACTCTGAATTCAATCCTCCTACTAACATCTCATGAGCTGCCAGCATGGCTAGATAAGGCATATTACTCCTCATATCCTCTTACAGACCTTGGGAAATGTCTTAGTCCTTCATTGAAGTTAGAAAAAGGATTCTAGGTTATAGTTATTAATGTTAGTAAAGCTAGCAAATAAAACAAAATGTCAACACAACACCCATTTGTATAGCTTACGGCAACACCATAACTTTGAAAATAAGTAGTAAGTACATATTTAAAGGGCTGGTTTAGCTCAGTCGGTAGAGTGTCGGACTAGAAACCACAAGGTACCAGGTTCGATACAGTGTATGAGTAGCACAGGATCTGTGCAGTAAAGTAAGGAGCTGATGGTAGGTGTGGCGCTCCACCTCAGATGTCAAAATAATCTCCTTGATCTAGTGCTAGTAAAAAGAGGATAGACTTCCTCGCTGTCTGGCTGATACCAACTTTAGGCCACCCCGACAACTTTACATACTTACTTTAGACTTATTTTTGGAACTTTTGTAATGTAAATCCAGTTCCATCCTTTCTTTGTATCCCCCTTCAGTCCCGCTTGTTGGGATGTTAATTCAGAATGTAGTATTGCCTAATGATCATGAAAAGAGTAGCAATATGTACAAGTCGATGATATGTTGTGTGAATGACAAAAACATGGAGTTTAATTGTATGAAGAATTCTTTGAATGTTAATGAACCTTCTCAAAACTATAAACAATAATGGACTAATCACTAATCCATTGAAAGTCACATAGAAGCACCCCTTCTTACTTAGTGACTATTAAATGTAGGTGGTATATGAGTGTGTGTGTTGGTATCTCTTGGTGTGAATCCGGTAGTTCTGATTCTCTTTCTGGTGTGGAATTTTGGGTAGTGACAGGAATCTGGGGGTGGAGAAGGAAGGAAGGAAGAAAGAAAGACAGAGAGAAAGAAAAGAGGGTGTAACGATTTAGGCTGAAGTTTAAATGACAAGCTTTCTCTTTTACCTTCTCCTGTTCCAACCATGCTCTTAGTGAAAATGGAGACAATTTTATTAACTCTATAGTCCCAGGATTTTTCTTTTTTCTTCGACGGATTCTGATTCGGGTTTCTTGAAAAGAAAAAATAAACACAAAAATAAACAAAACAAAGCAAAACAAATCCAAACAAAAAACTGACTGTTTCTTGAAGAAAAAGAAAAAGAAAGAAAGAAAAAATCCATAGCTCCAATGATTTTTTTTGCTATGAACTGAGTTACCCACCTCTCACACCCGTTCTGTCTGTTGAGGCTGACTGACTGTGTTGAAGGAATATCTTACAATGACCATTAGAAGAGGGGGGTCACTATAGTAAACTGATCTATCCCTAAAGGAAAACTAACTTCAGGAAGAATTAAAACCAAAAAAAGCGAGGCTTGAAAATGGATTTATTTTCTTCTTCTTCCTCCTCAATGGAATTTACAGATTGGATCTCAATATCTATTTTTATACGTACTGTTTAAAACTTGAAACTTTTTTTTTCTTTTTGTTGTGCCTTTTTTTTTTTTTTTTCACCTGAAAACATCTTGACATGTCCAGAAAAAATTCTGCTAAACCCAAATCTTCTGTTCTTTCTTCTTCTTCCAACTTATCATCAGGATCTTTATCCTTCTTGGGAGATGTGGCCCTCGGAGAAGGAGAGAGTCTGTCCACTCCATCGAGTCCAAGATCTATATCTTCTTATAGTCAGAAGCAGAAACGACTGGTTTATCCAAAAGGAATCAAGGATTTGGATTACAAATTATTACAATCTGGAATTTCCATATATCCTGGTAAGGAAATTTTTCTCTTTAATTTCTGAGAATTTTAAAAAAAAATCTTTTTTTAAAAATTTTATTTTACTTTTTATTTATTTATTTTGTACAATTATATTGTCATTATTTTCAAAATATTTACACATATTCACCTTAAAAAAAAAAATTAAAATACCCAAATAATTCATCTGAACATATTTCTTTCTTTTTTATACTTTAAAGATATTGAAAAGTGTCCTATTGTCTGTGCATGTGTTTTCATATATTTTATATACAAATAAGAATATGTAAATATTATAGAACAAATACATATGACAATATGCTTATGCATGTATATGAGTATATTTTTATGCTTTTATATCCAAATATGAATGAATATGTGCTTGAGTGTGTGTATATATATTTTTATATACAAATAAGAACATGTAAATACTATGGAGCAAATACGTATGACTATATACTTATGTGTGTATATGGGTATATTTTTATGCTTTTATATACAAATATTAACATGTACGTACTTGTGAGTCTGTATATATTTTTATATATAAATATGAGATTAAATATAAAGCAAACCTGTTAAATTATTCTCCCTTCAGCTGTGGGTAAATAGTAGGGCAGCCTTGGCTTTTTAACTTTTTGCCTACCAACTTTCCCTATGGCTGTAACAAATTTTTTTCATATTTTTTACCTGTATGATGGGATATTTCAAAGTTCAATATCTATTCACGTCAGAACTCTTTCTATTCAAATAAAAGTCCTATTATTATTATTGTAATCTGAGTCCTTATCAGTGTAAACAAGTGACACATGCTAGAGCCACTGTCAGCAGTTCACGGTAGGATCACAGTGGTGGGTAAAGTAGGTAAATAGTTCATCTAAATTGACCTTGTGTCATATCTTACTCATGCGGGGATGTTGGTAAATAAAACGAATATGTTTACATGTTTGTATATATTTTTATATACAAATAGGAGGTCAAATATGATTGCATGCTTATATATTTTTATATACAAATATAAGCAATTATGTATAAATGCAGCTTATGTGTGTGTGTGTTTATATATTTTTTAATATATGAATATAAGCAAATATGTATCAGTATGTGTTTATATATGCGTGTTTGTGTATCTCATATGTAAATATGAAATATTTAAAATTTAAACACACACACACACACACACACATATATATATATATATATATATATATATATATATATATATATATATATGTATGTACTTGTGTATTTGTATACATAAATATGAGGGAAGAGTCTCTGTGGCATAGTAGTTGACATGTTGGACTGTGACATCGTAGTAAGCAAGTTTGAACTCCAGTCACGCTATTATGTTTACTTTCAGATTGATACCCTTGGGAAAGGTATGAACCCCCTCATCCCTCCAGCTATGGGTTAAATAGCACCACTTCTGTTCCTCTACAAGGATGGCTTTGGCATTAAATAGCCCAAGAAGTTTGATATGCCATTAAACAAAGAAACTAAGCAAATATGATCATACAAGTCTTTTAAAGCAAATGTGTATGTATCTGTGTATATATATATATATATATATATATATATTTAAATGTTTTAAAACAGATGTTTTTGTATGTGTGTTTATGTACTTTTATATACAAATATGTTCATATGAATCTTTTAAAGTGAAAATGTGTGTATATATCTGCTTATATCTGTGTGTGTGTATAATATATATATATATATATATATATATATATATACATCTAAATGTTTTAAAACATAAAAGCTTATATGTGTGTGTTTATACTCTTTTATATACAAATATATACATATGAATCCTTATATATATATATATATATATATGTGTGTGTGTGTGTGCGCGCTTATATCTGTTTGTATGTTTTGCACATATACATATATACATCTAAATATTTTAAAACATATATGTCTATATATGTATGTTTACATACTTTTATATACCAATATGTACATATGAATCTTTTAAGTGAGAATGTGTGCGTGTGTATATATATATATATATATACACACACACACACACACATCTGAATGTTTTAAAACAAATATATAAGCTTATATATGTGTGTTTACATACTTTTATATGGTAGAAATGTGAGGAGGTTAATCCGACAGTATGAGGAGAAAAGTAGACAAACACGGGATGTTAACATCCCGTGTTTGTCTACTTTTCTCCACATACCTTTTATATACCAATATGTACATATGAATCTTTGAAAGTGAAAATATGTGTATATATATATGAGGTTTTATATGTATGTGTGTAGTTATCTTTACAGACAAACAATTATTTTTATTTGAGACTCATGAAATGGACTTGTCAACAGACTCTATCAAATATAAAAATGTCTTTGGTTAAGACTGTTTTCTAAAATAAAAGACTTTGGATTTCTCAATTTCATTTCTACTCGGCAGGCAACCATATTGTGAAGCATTTATTTTTTGTTGTTTTTTTTTTTTTCTATTACTTGTTAGAATCATTTTGCTTTGGCATTCTCCAGATGGTTTTAAAATTCTCTTACGTAATAATAAAAGAATTAATAAGACTTATTAGAACGTGTCTATTCTTTGTTGATGAATTTCTGTTTACTTCTCTCTCCCTCCTCACTCTCTCTCTTTCTTTCTCTCTCTCTTTCTTTCTCTCTCTCTCTATCTATCTATCTATCTATATATATATATATATATATATATATATTATTGGCCAATATTTTTCATTTTTCTCTTTTGTTTTTTTTTGTTTTTTTCATTCATTCATCTTATCACTTTTCTTTCTTTTTCATTATGCTTTCATCAATTTTTTATCAATCTATTTTTAATCAATTTTTTTTCTTTTTCATTCTTTATTTTAATTCTCTTTCATCAAACACTTCTTTTGATAAATATCAACATTATATTCTTTTTTTTTCTTTTTTCTTTTGCAACTATACTGTTTTTAACTTCTTCTTCTTCTTCTAATTAATTTTTTCTTTCCTTTCTTTTTCATCTATTCTGTCATTCATGTTGTCACTTTTTCTTTCTTTTTCATTATGTTCCCCTTCTCCATATTTTTTCCTCCCCTTCTCCTTATTTTTTCTAGTCTCCCCCCTCTCTATATTTCCCCCTACCCTCCTCCATATTTTCTTCTCTTTTTCGTTTTTCTCTTTCCCCTCCATATTTTCTCCTTCTCCCCCTTCTCCATATCTTTTTCTTCTCCCCTTCTCTATATTTTTCTTCTCCTTTCTTTATTCATATTTTTCAGCTCTTATTCTATTTTATTCTTCTCCCTTTCTTTTTTTTCTTTTCCTTTTTTCCTCCTAATAAATTGTCTTCTGTTTTTTTTTCTTCTTTTCACTTTTTTCTTTTCCTCACTCTCATCTTTTTTTCCTTCTTTCTCATTCATATAATTCTCTTTCTTTCTTTCTCCCCCTCCCCTTCTGTTCTTCTCTTCTCTCCTCTTCATTCTCCTTCTCTTTGCCGTTCTCTTCTCTGTTCTCTCCTTCTCTTTGCCTTTCTCTTCTCTGTTCTCTCCTTCTCTTTCTTCATTTCCCTTCTCTTCTCTTTCTTTTCTTCTCTTCTCTTTCTTTTCTTCTCTTTCTTTCTTCTCTTCTTTCTTCTCTTTCTTCTTCTTTCTTTTCTTCTCTTCTCTTTCTTCTCTTCTCTTCACTCTCCTTCTCTCCACTGTTCTTTCTTTAATTTCATTTTATTAAAATTATCCTTGTATCTTAAGTCTTTGTTGTTTTTAGTTTTATTTTATTTTTTCTTTCCTTCATCATTTCTGATACGCACAAAAACATGTTGTTGTTTTTAATCCTTTTTAATGAGAATAACAAGGAAAGGGTAGATGAGTTCTAAGCTCTTCATCAACATCATTTACTGAAGCCCAAAGTGTTCAAAATAGCACTCAGCTCTCTCCTTCTCTCTCTTGCTTTTTATCCCTCTCTCTCTCTCTCTTTCCTCCTCCTCCTCTCTCTCTTACTTTTTATCGCTCCCTCTCTATCTCTCACTTTTTATGCTTTCTTCTCTCTCTCTCTCTCCTTTCCTATCCCTCCACTCTCACTTGCTTTTTATCCCTCCTTCTCTCTTGCTTTTTATCCCTCCTTCTCTCTTTCACTTTTTATCCTTTCCTCTCTTTCTCTCTCTCCCCTTTCCTATCCCTCCACTCTCTCTGGATTTATCCCCCCCTCTCTCACCTTTTACCCCTCCCTCTCACCTTTTACCCCTCCCCTCTCACCTTTTACCCCTCCCCTCTCACCTTTTTACCCCTCTCACTTCTCTTCTTTCTTTTTTTATCCCTCCCCCTCTCGCTTTATCCCTCCCCCTCTCGCTTTTTATCCCTCCCTCTCGCTTTTTATCCCTCCCCTCTCCTTTTTATCCTCCCCCTCTTGCTTTTTATCCCTCCCCCTCTCGCTCTTGCTTTTATCCCTCTCGCTCTTGCTTTTTATCCCTCCCCCTCTCGCTCTCGCTTTTATCTCTCCCCCACGCTCTCGCTTTTTATCTCTCCCCCTCACGCTCTCGCTTTTTCTCTCCCCCTCACGCTCTCGCTTTTTCTCTCCCCCTCACGCTCTCGCTTTTTATCTCTCCCCCTCACGCTCTCCCTTTTTATCTCCCCCTCACGCTCTCGCTTTTTCCCTCCCCCTCACGCTCTTACTTTTTATCCCTCCCCCCTCTCTCGCTTTTATCCCTCCATCTCCTTCACTTGCTTTCTATTCTCCTCTCTCTCTCTCGTTTTCTATCCCACCCTATCTCTCTCTCCTTCAACCCCTTTTTTTCCTTCTACCCCTCTCTCTCTTTCTATTCCTTCCCTCTCTCTCTTTCTATTCCTTCTCTCTCAGCCCCCCCCTTCCCAAATACACCTGCTTGGAGATTCAGTTCCCAACAATTGTGACGGTTTTGTTATATTCACTTGTAATTTTTCTTTTTAAGTCACAAATAATATTTTTCCCTTTCTAATTTCATTGAAATGAAACTGTTGCTTTAATTTTCAGTGGGATAACATGAAATAACATAAAATAACATAAAACAAATAGAACTTTAAAAAAAAGTCTACAGAGAAATAATTTCTTTAGTTATTGTAATTAAGATTACAATAGAACTTTGATTTGATTTTAATGTAACTTTCATACATTTATATATACAATAGTTTATTTTATTACTTTCATAATAATAGTGTTATTTTATTATATATGTTTCTTTATCATAATTCTATAATAATGTTTTGTTTTATTATACATATTATATCATATTATACATTTTTATTTATAACATATATTTTATTTCATTACTTGCATAATTATATTTTTATTTTATTATACATTTTTATTTCATTACTTGCATAATACTTTTATTTAATTTTATTATATATTTTCTATTATTATATATTTTCAATGATATCTTTATCTATCATATATTCTATTATATATGTTTATTTTATTACTTGCATAATATTTTAATTTTATTTTATTATATATTTTCTATTATTATATATTCATAATGATATCTTTATCTATCATATATTCTATTATATATGTTTATTTTATTACTTGCATAATATTTTCATTTTATTTTATTATATATTTTCTATTATTATATATTCATAATGATATCTTTATCTATCATATATTTTATTATATATGTTTATTTTATTACTTGCATAATATTTTTATTTTATTTTATTATATATTTTCTATTATATATTCATAATGATATCTTTATCTATCATATATTTTATTATATATGTTTATTTTATTACTTGCATAATATTTTTATTTTATCATATATTCTTATTTATTATTTATTTTATATTTACTATAATATTTTTTAATTTTGTGCACATCTTTATTTAAATGACTGATTTCTACTTGGGATTAAAGTTCTATTCTATCTTATTGTTAATCAAAATATTCTGGGTTTATACACTCTTCATTATTATTATTATTATTATTATTATTATTATTACAAGTGTTGTCAGTAAGACTGCCACAGACACTCAGTTCTCCTGGCTAAAAACAGTAATCAACCCCCCCCCATATTTTTCCGTTCAAAATTATTAAGGAACCTTTCATAATTCAGTATTTCAATATTACAAATATAAAACAAATATCTGGGATGGGGGTGGAGTACCCTTTCATTGCCATTACTCCCAGGTTCACCCTGACTAAGAGTGGTAGTACTTGTTAAGGTCTCATCTATGGGTAAAAGAATTTAATGCCCAACAAGAATGAGTGAAACAGGGCGTCTTCAGCATAAAACAACCCAAGGAGGGTTGACATGTCGTAAAAACCAACCAGCCATCTCATTATTATTTTTTATCACAACACTCATCATTAATAATATATTTCCATTTATAATTCAGTTTTATTTTATTTTTTAAACTTAAACTTAAATTAATAGCCTGGTTTAAATTCTGAAAATAGATTTATTATTCATAACTGCACCCTCTGTGAATTCTTTTTAAAAAATTCAAATGCATCCACATGTGTATCCGCAAACTCTCCTAAATTATCATACTGACCTCAAGATGACAAAAGGAAGTGAATGTGTTTCATAACACAATGACAGCATTTTGAATTGTTCCGTGAATTATTGTGTGTATTATTTATATTCTTGTCACTGTAAATGATTGCATTTGAATGTATCTTAGCTGTCCTCATCAAATTGATAATAGAAGTAACCTGAGTTATTTAAAGAAAATTCTGCTGCCCCACCTATTGGTTAAATAGTACCACTACTGTTCTTCTACAAGGATGTATTTGGCATTAAATAACACCCAAAGGTTGATATGCCATTAAACAAAGAAAAACAAACCCAACTAAATTTTTCCTGGGTATGACACTAAACTTCATCCAGTGGTGAAGTTCCAATTCTGGAGCTCTGGGGAGTGTGGAGTATCCTTTCATTACATTACTCTCAGGTCCACTTTGCCCTGGGGGAGCACCTGTTAGTGTTCCATCTATGAGTTAAATAGATAAAAAAAAATGAGTTTTAAAAAAATGTTTGAAAAAAGATGAATGCCAAACAAGAATTAATAAAGTAAAAACGCCTATTTACTTATATATATATTACTTATATATATTATATTACTTATATATAGCACCCTATGGGACCAGGTTAGCTCAGTCGGTAGAGCGTTCGGCTAGAAACCACAGGGTTCCTAGTTCGATACCGGTCCTCGCCAACTCAGCGTATGAGTAGCACAGGGATCTGTGCAGTAAAGTAAGGAGCTGATGGTAGGTGTGGCGCTCCACCTCAGACGCCAAAACAATCTCCTTGGTCTAGCGCTATTGAAAAGGGGATAGACACCCTCGCTGACTGGCTGATACCGACTTTAGGCCGCACCAACGACTTTTACTTTTTTTTATATTATCAATATTAATTACTAGCATGACCTGTGGATATACCACAGTATGATAATTTAGTTATTACAATGTTCAGGACAATATGAAACAAATGAAGGGAAAAAGATTTTTGTTGTTAATTCACTTGTTTCATATTGTCCTGAAGAAGGTATCTATATAAACCGAAACATTTGAATGTCGTCACTATGACCAATAATAAACTTCCATCCCGTGTAACATCCTGTGTTTGTCTACATTTCTCAACATAGTGTCAGATTAATTTCCTCATTTTACTCCCATACACACACTGACACACACACACACACACACACACACACACATATATATATACACAAGGTGTGTCAAAAATGTATCGAGATTTTTTTACTTTTTGACACACCTTGTATTTTGAAAAAAAAAAATAATAATAATAAAGTTTCAAGCTCTGTTTACCAAGATAGAAAAGAAGAATGAATGGAACGTTATTTTTTTCAGGATACAAGATGTGTCAAAAAGTACAAAAAATCTCTATTTTTTTTTACACACCTTGTATATACGTGTGTATATATATATATATATATATATATATAATGTTGTGATGTCAGTTTAATGCATCAGTGCACATATTTTATTATGGAAAAGAACACATACAAATATTCTATTAAATGACAATTGCAATGTTCCAATTGGAATTCATTTAAACTTTTTCCAACCAATAGCCAACAAATTAATAAAATACAAACATCTTTTTCATTATTGGAATTCAAATGAATTTATTTGTTGAAACATTTGTTGAATTTCGAAGGTGTGATTACATTACAAAATCCATTTATTCATTTAATCATATTCATGAATGAGAATAAATTATATTCATATAACACATTTTTTTCACAATGCAAAGGTATTCAATAGCAACATATGAATTACATTCAGGTTATTACACGAGAATAAACAATAGTATTGAAAATATTAAGCCATCCATGAATTAAGTTTTTAATATTAAAATACCTGTAAGATTTAATCTCCATTTAACACAGGTGTAACGGTTAACTAAAAAGCTAATAACAGGTAGCGTCTTTGGTATGACGCTAAACTGAATCAATTTGTGAGGCTAAGGTCTGCATATCTGGGGAGTGTTGAGTATGTTGAAGTTATCCCACTGATATTATAGAAGCAATACGATACTCACCATTGCAGTTGAATTCCTACAAGCATCCAGTTGGCAGACAAAGAAGTAAACTGTAACTCAATACAGTCCCCGCATTGCTGATAGCATAATACAGAATTATGGATACTTATCTAGCACTATATCCACACTGAGACCAGCAGCCAATCAGGACTCAAGGAATGAGATCACCAAGATGCAAGTATGGAATATTCTGGAGTGCTATAAATACCAATTTCTTTATGTACAAATTTGGTTATACTTAGTTATTGTTGCTCAATTTAACAGTGTACTACTTCATTCAGGTTCACTCTGATTTGAAGTGGTAATACCTGTTATGGGTCCAATAGAAATTATTCATATTCAATTGAGCCATGTGCAAAAAAAGCTGTCATGAAATAATTACTCATAAAATGCAAATATGAACATGTAAAAATTGGTTTATAAAAGCATTTTTGCCCAAGGAATCCAAAAATGCTATCCAAAATTTTTTAAAGTCAACCAATTTTAAGTTATTGATGATATCTGATTTTTTCGTAGCAACATCCTGATGTGGCACTGCCAATCCTTTTATAAATCTATTTTTAGGAGTAGGGAAGCTCTAGAACTCATTTTACAGACAAAACAAAAAGCCATTTTTTTGCAACCCCACCCCCTCAAATTTGGAGAGCTAAAAATCGACATAACTCTGCCAATGTTTGGAATTGAAAGCTTAAATTTTGGGGATTGTCTAACTTTATCATAATCCACATTTGGACAAAATTTAAGAAAAATTGAAGGGGGTGGATGACATGGCCTGGATGATTTGACATGGAATTGCCCAACAGGCAGTGATTACCTATGATATATGTGCAGACTACCTCTTGATAATGTCAGTGACTTTATTTGGTATTCCATCATCTCTCTATATCATCCATTTTGATATGATTTTTAGCTCTGTCAGTAGAGCATTTGCCACACCTACCATCAGCTCCCCACTTTACCTCACAGATCCAAGCTGGAGATGCTACTGAGTTGGTGAGGGCATGAATAGTACAGCTTGGAAGTGTGTGGTAAAGTGGGGAGCTGATGGTATGTGTGGTGCTCCACCTCAGATGCAAAAACAATCTCTCTGATCTAGTGCTAGTGAAAAGGGGATAGACTCTCTTACTGTCTGGCTGGTAGCAACAATACGCCATTCTGCTAACTTTACTTTTACTTAATTGTGAACTTGCTTTTGCTCAAAATTCTGTGTTTTGAAACATTATATAACTATATAAATTCTTATTTTTAGTCAATACAAACTGAATAAAAAGTTGAACAAATGTTGAATTTAGTAAAAATTTAGCATGCTACAAATTCCTGAAATTATACATGATTTTTTTTCCAGAATTCAATAACAAAAGTTAAGGGTCTGCATTATACACAGTGCATACTATATTTGACTAATTATGGTATTCAGAGTGGTAGTTCATGTTAGGGTCCCATCTATGGTTTAAATAGAAAAAAAATTAGCTAAAAAGATAATTTAAAAAAAATTAAGTTGAAATAAAAAGAATTTGAATACCCATCAAGAATGAATAAAACAAAATGTCTTTGGCATAAAATAACCCGAGAAGGGTTGATATGCCATAAATCCAACCAACCAACCTAATTATGGTATGATATGTTTTTAGAAATATTTTTAATTCTCTTTTTCTTTCTTCTTTTTCATCAAATCTTCAAATTGGTTCTCAGATGAATAACCTCTCAGATATCAGCCCATTGCTTTTATCACTGAACTAAATACATCAGACTCTTAATATAGATTTACATTACAATGATATTTTTTTTTTTTTTAAATTCACCGGAGTAAGCTTGAATTCAACTGATTTTTCTATGCCTACAGTTGGCAAGTAGATATTAGTTTTAAACATTACATTCTTCTCTCCAGATGACATTTAAAACTCTGCAAGCAAATGCAAGGGGGAAGATACAAGGTTACTGCTCTGTATTTCCAGACAACCTGGCTAATAGCCAAATCTATTTGGCTTGAACACACACACACACACATACACACACACAAAAAAAAAATGAAAACAAAATGTAGTGGATTGCTTGAAAAGGGTGAGGAAGGTCAAGTTTGCTTAAAATGTAATGATGCCAATTTCATTCATTCATTCATTCATTATCTTTCTTTTCATTCTTTGTTGTTATTGTTGTTTTTTCTTACTTATTTCATTCTGTATCTTTCTTTTTTCATTCTTTCTTTTTTCCTTTTTTCATTCTTTATCCTTTTTTTCCTTTTTTCTTCCTTTTCTTCCTTCTTTCATTTTTTCTTCCTTTTTTCATTCTTTATTCTTCTTTTTTCATTCTTTGTTATCTTTTTTACTTTTTCATTTTTTGTTATCTTTATTCATTCTTTACCCGTTTTCCTTTTTTCATTCATTGTTACCTTCCTCATTCTTTCACTCTTTGTTATCTTCCTTCCTATTCTTCTTCCTTTTTTCTTTCCTTCATTATCTTCCTTCTTTCCTTCATTATTTTCCTTCCTTCATTCATTTTTTTTTACTTTCTTTCTTCCTTCCTTCTTTCCTTTTCTTCCTTTTTTTCTTTTTCCTTCTTCCTTCTTTCTTCCTTATCTTTTTCCTTTTTTCTTTCCTTCCTTATCTCCTTCATTTTTTCTTTCCTTCATTATCTTCATTTTTTGTTGTTATTTCTTACTTATTTCATTCTTTACCTTTCTTCCTTTTTTCATTTGTTCCTCCTTCTTTCATTCTTTACCTTTCTTCCTTTTTTCATTTGTTCCTCCCTCTTTCATTCTTTACCTTTCTTCCTCCTTCTTTCATTCTTTATCCTGTTGTTTCCTTTTTTCATTCTTTTTTCCTTCTTTCATCCTTTATCCTATTTTTCATTCTTTTCTATCTTTGTTCCTTTTTCATTCTTTGTAATCTTTTTTCATTCTTTTCTATCTTTTTTCTTCCTTCCTTCATTCTTTCATTCATCATCTTTCTTCCCTTTTTTTGTATCTTATAACCAATCCTTCTTTTTTGTCTTGCATACTAATTTATTTCTTGCTTTCAGTCTCTTTCTTTTTTTCTCTCTTGTCTTCTGTTTTAGTCTTTTTTTTTCTTCATTTTCTTCTTGATTTTTTATTTCCACTTTATTCCCTCTTCTTTCATTCCTGATTTTCTTCAGTTTTCTTTCTTCACTCTATTCTATTACTTTTTTGTATCTATCTGTCTGTGTCTATTTGTATGTATCTATCTCAGTCTGTTTGTATCTATCTGTCTCAGTCTATTTGAATCTATCTATCTAGTCTATTTGAATCTATCTATCTAGTCTATTTGAATCTATCTATCTCAGTCTATTTGTCTATCTATCTATCTCTATCTATCTATCTATCTCAGTCTATTCTATCTATCTATCTATCTCAGTCTATCTATCTATCTAGTCTATTTATCTATCTGTCTGTTTGTATCTATCTATCTATATCTATCCCAGTCTATCTCAGTATGTTTGTATCTATCTGTCTATTTCAGTCTGTTCGTATCTATTTCAGTGTATCTATATATCTCTCTCCATCTATACCAGTCTCTTTATATCAAATTTCTTAAAATTTTTCATATTTGTTTTATTTCATCTTTTTTAGTCCTTTTCCACTTCTGATTTCTATTAGAGATTTTCCCACTTTCTGATAATATCTTCAAAAATGAAATGAAATGTTTATTTACAATTATTTCCTCTATTCCTCCTAATATATCATTTTCACAAAACCACGAAGTGTGACTGATAGTGACAACCCACTCTTATTAAAAAAACATGAACGTCAACCCCAACTGCTTAAGACATGTCACTCACTTCAATTTCAAAGACAGATGTGACAGTTTTTTAGTTCCGTGACTCCTGTTTGATGTCTACTATTAAAGAACTGCCATTCCCTTTATAGATAAGTCAATAATGTTTTATATAGATAACTTTTTAAGTCTTTTTAATATAAGACACAGTGTTTTCTTTTCTTACTTACTTGTATAGTGAAGAAGAAAAAAAAAATCTGTCTATCCTTTGTAAAACCCTTATCACACCATAGAATGAAAACAGGTTCACCCAACTGAAAATGTCACCCCCACCATCTGAAAGAAAGAAAAAAAAAATTGTGACAAAATGTTAGTCCAGGTGTCAGCATTCAACTAATAAATCCTTTAGCTATTTAAGTGTAAAAGCAAACATCTTGTTTCTCACCCTCCATTACTTCCTTAAAGCTAAATAGTCTAAATAAATGTGAAACCTTTTTCCGTTATGGAGGCACTAGTGGTGTAATGGTTACACTTTTTCGAAGGAAATGGACACAGTGACCTGGATGAGGTTGTTTGCATTTCACATAGCACTAATACCCTTGGGAAAAGGGAGGAATCCAACTATTCGGAAATAGTTGGGCATACTGGGTTCTTTAACCTTTATTTCTACAATGACACTAAACAACTCAAGAGGATAATATTCCCAGGTAGGAAGAAGGGATAGAAAACAACAATCTTGCAGGATTTGGTGTACCATCCACTCACTTATACTAGTGGAAACTGTGTGTATGTATATATATATATATATATATATATATATATATATATACACACACACACACACACTGAGATTGGGATGATTCATTCTGACTTTGAAGATTATCTGATGAATTTCATTAAATTTCTTCTCTCTCTCTCTCTCTCTCTCTCTCTCTCTCTCTCTCTCTCTCTCACAGCTTCTCTCTCTCTTTTCTCTCTCTCTCTCTCTTCTCTCTCTTTGCTTTTCTCTGCCTCTCTTCTTTCTTTCTCTGCCTCTCTCTCTCTCTCTCTCTCTCTCTCTCTCTCTTTGCTTTTCTCTGCCTCTCTCTCTCTCTCTCTTTTTCTCTTTCTACTCTCTCTCTCTCTCTCTCTCTCTCTCTGCTTCTCCATCTCCCTTTCTCTCCCTCTCTCTTTCCTCTTTCTCCCTCTCAGATTTTATCTATGACCATCACTCTTATTAAGGTTGTCCATCTAGGCTTGTTGCTTCTTATTAAATTTCTTCACACACACACACACACACACTACTTATCTTTCCCAAACAGTCCTATCACTTCCATTTGGTTGAAAATATTTAGATAAGAAGAATTTTGGTTCAAGACGAAAGTTAATTTCAGAATTATTCCAAGATCATGGACATCATGGAAGAAACCTGCAAGATACGAGGTCAGTCTAGAAAGTAATGAAACTGATTTTTTTTTATGTTGGTTGTATTTGATTGGAAATTAGCTGATCAATGTCGACCTTGAAAATGCAGGGAAAATTCACATTCCGATGAGTAATCTTGGATTATTACAAATGTGTTTGGTTAAGTGTATGACGATAATGGAATACAAGACCAAATTCTTCATTCAAATTCAGGACAGAATGTGACAGGAAGCTTTTAACATGTTAATACACAGCTTATAGAGATTAAGTTCTACTGAGGGCGTTACATTACGGTAAAGTAGAAATTAAAAATAAGGGTAATTCTAAATTTACAGTTCTTGGCCTTTTGCTAACCATGAGGACTGAAGGGATTTATTATAACAATCATATAATAGGTGGTGTTCAATTAGCCTTGTATAAAAATTCAAAACAGTCATTAGATTGTAGAATACTGATAATTGTTATTCTGTGTTACTTTCACCCTTAGCCAGGATTGAACCTGCAGTCTGGAAATGACTGTTACAGATTGTTAACTATTGGACAGTGGAACAGTCAAACACCTCCTCAGCTTAATGGACTCTTCCTGGCAGCAGTGGCAGTAATTATTTAAGCTGTTATAGTGGGTTCATTGGAACTAGTAACTGCATGGTTAGGCTTGGCCAGTCAAACCAATTGTTGACTGTCTAACTGACTGACTTCAATATGGCGCTACGAACAGGATAGAACCTGTGAGGGAATATCCCATTGGATTTCGAATCCAATGGGATATTCCTTTTGTACGTGTTTGCATGTATGTGTAAGAGTTTCAAGGAAAATAGAAAGTAATCTACTGCAATATTTAAGAGTCTGTTTACCAACTCCTCTGCAAGGGTATATTGAAGTAAGTTAGTCTACTGTTGGTTTGAATAACAGCAGCTAAGTACCACTCAAGCAGTGTCCAAGACAGTTGGTATAAATAGGAATCAAGAATGATCCATTCATGAATCAAGGTGATTTGGGTCATTCCATTCCTTGAGTTCTGATTGGTTGCTTGACTGGTTGATTTGAATGACATTGTGGAGTCTTATATATACTTTGTCATTTTGCAGTGGACTTTGTAGCATTTCGAGTTTGTATTGAGTTACAATCACTTGCTACCTTGTCTTCCCAGTTCGACGGTAATTGGAACTTATTCTTAAGGGTATTAGCGCCATATGAAGTCCAAACAGCTTTGTCCAAGAATTGAACTTGGGTTGTCGAGTCCATTTCCTACAACTATAACCATTAGACCACGCACATCCATTATATGATTGCTATATGGGCACCTGACGGGTTGTAATGGTTAGTAAGCTAGATTCGCAGAACATTGTTAATGACTTCAATTCTCATTGGGCACCCCATATTTATGGCCTTTTGCCACACTTAACCAAAGTAAATAACTATATGATTACTATAGTCTATATATTAATACTCTTGTTCCTTAATCTTCCGACCGTTATCATCTTGCAATAACATCTGGTTAAAAATGAGACCGTCCAAATCGTACAAGATGAAATGTAAAAAAATGTAAATCCTGATTATCTAGTGTTGCTTATCCGCCAAATTCTTATTCTTTATTAGTGTCGTCATCTCTGCTAAATAATGGACCATTCCATTTTTATTATAAAGAAAGAAAGGTAAGAAAAAGGACATGCTACACAGATAAAAGAAGAGAGTAGAGGAAAGATAGACATGCGGAAGCAATAATGCTAATCTGTTTCAATTGAACTTGACAAAAAGAAGGAAAGAAAAAATATTGAACTATTTTGCAATAGTTCTTAAGTAAACATATCAAACATTGTAATAATTAAATTATCATACTGTGGTATATCCACAAGTTTTACTAGTAAATATCATTCTTCCTCCATCTATGGGTAAATAGTAAGGTCAACTGCTTTAAGTGTTATAGGGAAATCCTAACTCTTCTAGTGGATTGAGAAAAAGGCTAATAAAACGGAATGGGATATATATGAGGGTAATCCTAAAAGTAAGGTCTCCAAAGTGCTGGAGATGCAGGAAAACTGTTTATGCGGCTATTGGCAACAGTTTTTGGTTTGGAATAATTTCTAAAGGAGCTCCCAATTGATACTACTGCCAAGTTGAAGTTCACGCAGTTATTCATCTTTTTAATGCAAAAGGCTAATTGAAATTCATTGCCAATTAAAAGAATTGTATGGAGAGTCATGCATGGATGTCAAAAACATCCACAACTGGTGTAGGCAGCAAATCATAATATTGACACATTCTTCTTCATTTTTTTTTTTTTCATTCATATTCAAGCCAAATTGAACACCACCTATGAATGCTAAAATAAATATTCTCCTTCCTCCAGCTATGGGTAAATATTAAGGTCAATTCATTATATATAAAGAGAGATACGCTTTTTTAATTTAAGGCAGAGGAACACCAGATTTCAGGGAATACTGGTTTGAATCAACAATCCATACAGAGCTTTCACCTCTTGCTAGGCTATCAAGATACTGATTTCACACCGCCTGCCATCTAACACCCTACTGACTTTACATCTCCTGCCATCTAACACCCTACTGACTTCACATCTCCTGCCATCTAACACCCTACTGACCTCTCGCCATCTAACACCCTACTGACCTCTCACATTCTGCCATCTACCACCCTACTGACCTCTCACCATCTAACACCCTACTGACCTCTCACATTTTGCCATCTAACACCCTACTGACCTCTCACCATCTACACCCTACTGACCTCTCACCATCTAACACCCTACTGACCTCTCACATTTTGCCATCTACCACCCTACTGACCTCTCACCATCTAACACCCTACTGACCTCTCACATCTAACACCCTACTGACCTCTCACTATCTAACACCCTACTGACCTCTCACATTTTGCCATCTAACACCCTACTGACCTCACCTCTTCTAACACCCTACTGACCTCTCATCTAACACCCTACTGACCTCACCTCTTGCCACCTAACACCCTACCTCTCCACTACCACCCTACTGACCTCCTCTCGCCATCTAACACCCTACTGACCTCTCACATTTTGCCATCTACACCCTACTGACCTCTCACCATCTACCACCCTACTGATCTCTCACATTTTGCCATCTACCACCCTACTGACCTCTCGCCATCTAACACCCCTACTGACTCTCACATTTTGCCATCTACCACCCTACTGACCTCTCGCCATCTAACACCCTACTGACCTCTCACCCATCTACACCCTACACCTCGCCATCTAACACCTCTCCATCTAACAACACCTCTACTGACCTCTCACACTACCATGCTACCAACATCAAACAGACTATTAAATACTGTTGGATATTATTTTCTACTTCCCTTGAAACTCTTACACATACATGAGGTGAATGGTATAATAGCTAGAGTTGTAGGAAATGGAATCATCGACCAGAGTTCAAATCCTGGATGAAACTTTTTGCACTTCACATAGCGCTAATACTCTGGGGAAAGGTAAGAATTGAACTACTCTCCCTCCAGCTATGGGCAAATAGCAGGGCGGACTGTGTTCTTTAACTATGGGTAGGTTATCAGTCTAGGAGAAGGAAAACTCTGAATTCAAACCTGTTAAACTCCACTTAAGAAATTGACCTTGTGTCACATCCTGCTCATGCAGAGGGGTTGGTAAGTATATATAATAGGTGGTATTCAACTGGCCTTGTATAAGAATGCAAAAAAAAAAAAAAAGATACGTTTCAATATTTTGGTAGAGAATGTATAGTATATATAATAGGTGGTATTCAACTGGCCTTGTATAAGAATACAAAAAAAAAAAAAGACATGTTTCAATATTTTGGTAGAGAATGTATAGTATATATAATAGGTGGTATTCAACTGGCTTTGTATCAGAATACCAAAAAAAAAAAGAAAGGTTTCAATATTTTGGTAGAGAATGTCCAAGAAATACATTTGATAAGTTTGTCCAACTTAAGCCTTTCCTCTTTGGTTGCAATATGAAGATATGAGTCAACTCCAAAGAGAAATGGTATCTTTGATCTAGCCCTGAAATTTGATTATTTCTGTTTGTCTCCTGTAATACTGAAATGCCGTTTCCTTCCTTGCAAATGCAGAACACTCACCAATTCTCCTTTGTTCTGCTGGAATGTCATTAGAATCCGTGGCAAGACTTGTTGCCATTGACTATTAGATGGACATTATCGAATATCCTTCACAGGTAAAGTTCTAAGAAACATCACTCCTTGTTGTGCTTGACAGAACTAAGATATTGCTACAATTAAATCTCTTCTCAAAGACATTCAGCGCTTTTATTTTGGCATTTGAGTAGCTGGTAAATTCTTCAGTCCTTAAGAAAGTGTTAGAGATTAATAACTGCAGATATCAGGGAATATATGACCTTATTTCTATATTAGAAAAGTTCTCATTATATTTTGGAATAAGTGTGTGTGTGTGTGTGAGTGTATATGTGTGTCTGTGTTTTAAAAAAAGAAGGCAATATTTAATTTCAAACTTTAGCTATATATATATATATATATATATATATATATAGAGAGAGAGAGAGAGAGAGAGAGACATATATACATACATATGTATGTGTGTGTATATATATATATATATATATATATATACATATATATATATATATATGTATATATATATATATATATATATATATATATATATATATACACACACAAAGGGTGTTTCCGAAAGATTAATATCATTTTGTAATCTAATAACTTGACCAATTCTCATTCAAATGATCTCAAATGTTAACTGCATATGTAAAAACAACTCAAAATTCTATGTTTAAATTTTAAACACCTTTTCTTTTCCACTGAATGGCATTTCTATACCAGAAAATAAAGTCATAAAACATCAAATATAGAATTTTCAGTTGCTTTTTCACATGCTATATATATATATATATATATATATATATATATATATATTCCCATGGTGCGAGCCAGTCACGTGCAAAACTTATGTCTGCACAAACAGATGCCAGGTGTCTCACATATCATTTATGTGACAGGACATTTAAAAGTAAACCTGGACTTCTGAGCCATTTGCGTGGTCACAATCGAGCACCTGTGTAGAAATAGCTGTCCTCTGTGCAATCACCACACACACACACACACACACACACACACACACACATATATATATATATATATATATATATATATATATATATATATGAAGAAAATGTTTTCAAAAATATAACAGACACAGGATGTTACGATCAAAGGAAAAATTTTATATGTCTATACTTTAGATTTATGAAATCATCAGAACAATGATATTATTTTCTGCTTCTCTCTCAATGAGTCCGGATTAAAAACAAAAACTCTGATGATGATTTTTATAAATTGAAATATTTTTCAATATTAGCTATGAAAATTATATAAAATATTTTCATTTTAACAGCATTGTGTGTTTTCATACCCTTTTATCTATACATATACCATTGGATTCATTTCCTTACTCTTAACTCATATATATATATATATATATATATATATATATATATATATAATCACTGATGTTAATGCTGAAATATAAACTAGGATTTTAAATTCTGATTTTGATGATGAGCAACTTTTTGTCTCTTCGATAATCAACTCGCAATCAATCATTTTCTCTCTTCGTTGTCAATCCCATTTTCTCATCTTGAAAGCTGTGAATTTATTTTTTGTTTTTGTGATTAAAAGAAATCTTTCAAAATTGGATTAGATTACCAATGACATTCCAACAGCAGAATCTGTGGAACTGACACCAACAAGGAATTCTTTTACTTCTCAAAGATGTCTTTTGCTTTTTGTCAAGTTCCTGAAAGGTTTCAAACTACTTCCTTCAGATGAGAGCTTCAGTTACGTGAAAGATTAAACTTGGAAAATAATCAGCATGATTCGATGACAAAACTCTTATTTTCTTTAATAAATTTTGATGATTTCTGGGGTTTTTTGTTTGTTTTTTAAACTTTTGTTTTGGACGTTATTTTACTTGAATAAGTGTATTGGATATCAAGATGTATATTGAATAAGTGTATTGAATAGGAAGAGGTCTATTGAGTAAGTGTATTAAATATCAAAAGGGTAATTGAATCAGGGTATTGAATATGAATAGGTCAAATGAATAAGGGTATTGAATAGGAAGAGGCATATTGAATAAATGTATTGAACAATAGGAGGTCTTTTGAATAAGCTTATTTAATATCAAGAAGTCCATTGAATAATGATAATAATAATAATAATATGACAAGATCTCACAAACCTGTATAATAGTAAGTAAAAAGTAAACAAGAGGTCCATTCAATAAGCTTATTTAATATGAAGAAGTCCACTGAATGATAATAATAATAATAATCTATTAATAATGGAGATTCGCTTCCAGTTTTTGTCTGTAACAAAAACTACATCACTGCTTACGTCACATTACCCAAAATCATCATAACATAGAATAAATACACTCAAAATTTGAACATGCAACATCAGACAGTCTTCATTGTTTTTTTAAAACAAGTTTTAATAAATACATGACTGGTATTATATATATATATATATGTATATATAGTTTGTTTTATTTTAATACATATTTAAAGTTTACATTTCAAATTGTTTTATTTTTTAATCCTTTAATGAATTTGATGATTTTACTTAGGGTACAAATTCGCTGACATTGAATTTTTAATTTCCACCCCTCAGGCAATATGTTTCAATTTTTTTTTTTATTTTGCTAGTAATAATAATAATAATAATATCTCGCAAACCTGTATAATAGTAAGTAAAAAGTAAACAAGAGGTCCATTCAATAAGCTTATTTGATATGAAGAAGTCCACTGAATAATAATAATAATAATAATAATAATAATAATAATAATAATATCTCACAAACCTGTATAATAGTAAGTAAAAAAAAGTCAACAGAGTGGCCTATTTTGGTATCAGCCAGATAGTGAGGAAGTCTATCTCCTTTTCACTAGTGCTAGACCAGGGAGATTGTTTTTGCATCTGAAGTGGAGTGATATGCCTGCCTACCATCAGCTTCCTACTTTACTGCACAAATGCAAGCTTTGCTCTTCATGCGTTGAGTTGGCGAGGGCCAGTATCGAGCCCAGAACCATGTGGTTCCTTGGTGGATCATCTACCGACTGGGATAAACCAGCCCTTAATGTATAATAGAATGTCTCTTTTTGAGATGAGGCTTAATATGTATTATTTTGATTTGTCAGAATGTTGTCCTCGTCTTTATCATTTTCACCATTGTAGCCTCCAGCCTACCTGAGTCCAAAAAATACATATCATAGCAAGTAACTTTTTGGGGAAAAATGTATCAAAACACTTTCTTTGTAATTAGATGTGTAGGCCTTATGCTGTAACAAAAGTATCAGAGTTAACAGAGAAATAATAGGAAGAAACACAACAAGTATTAAGGATAAGGGAAAAGGTTTACTAAGCAAAGATAAAAGATGAACAGAGTTATTAGCAATTGCTAGGTTGAATTAATGAGTCCTATGAGATCTCGTTGTTTCTCTCTTCCAAGGTTTTGTCAGACATTATTTATAGGAAAAACAGAAGATTTAATTCTTCAGTTTAACTCAGTCGGTAGAGTGTCAGGCTGGGAACCTCAAGGTTCCTGGTTCAATACCAGCCCTTGCCAAATTAACGTATGAGTAGCACAGGTATCTGTACGGTAAAGTGAGGAGCTGATGGTAGGTGTGGAGCTCCATCTAAAATGCAAAAACAATCTCCTTGGTCTAGTACTGGTGAAAAGGGGGTGGACTTCCTCACTGTTTGGCTGATACCAACAATAGGCCACTCCGCAAATGTTTTTATACTTGAAGTCATATCTCTATCTGGGAACTATTTGTATTAAGAATAGTTACTAGAAGCTTGCTTTAGCTGAGTCAGTAGAGCATCTACCAAGGAACCACAAGGTTCTGGGTTTGATACCGGCCCTCACCAACTTTGCTCACGAGTAGCACAGCTCGGATCTGTATGGTAAAATGGAGAGCTGATGGTAGGTTTTGCACACCACATAAGATGTAAAATCAATCTCCTTGGTCTAGTGCTAGTGAAAAGGGGATAGACTCCATTGCTGTTTGGTTGATACCTACTTTAGGCCACCCTGATGATTTTACTTACTTTTTTATTTAGGTACTATATGACAGTAACCCAAGTTCAAATCCATGGGTATTGGTACTATATGAAATGTATTTAGCTTTATACAGGATTTGAACTCAGGTCATCGAGTTCATTTCCAATAATGATAACCATTACACCATGTGCCTCCATAAATTCTAGCTATAGTAAAATTATTGTTACAGCTTCCTGTGTAAATATTAAAATGTCTCAAACATTCATCTTCATTATTAATGTTTTTATTGGCCACAATATTCATTGAAGCAACTTTCAATGAGACCTGATGCAAAAATGATGTGAAACTACACTCGTTTCTTGAACAAGGAATTAGACAGTGTTTGAAATTAGCACTGCATCATGGGATATCAAAAATTCATTTCTTTTAATAATATCATGCTCTATCACATTTGTTCTCATGAGACATGGGGGTGGGTGGGTGGGTGGTTGGTGAAGCAACTGACTGTGAGTGTTGTTCTTAATGATCAAATCCTTTCATCTCTGTTTATCCTCAAAATAATCAATCTCCTCCTTCTCTTCCTCCCCCTCCAACTAAGAATCCTCAATTTCCATTTTTATTTTAAACATCCTTTCTTTCATTTTTACTCCTTTCCTTTTTTTTTCTTTTTTAAATCATTATTATTGTTATTTTCTCTTAAGTTCTCACCACATATTTCCATTTTTAATATTGAATTTAATATTAAATAGGACAGACCGTATATGCATGGTCCGTCCTATTTAATATTGCAGTATTATGAAGTTAGAATAGGCGGTACAAGTAATTGGAATTAAGCTGTTAATAAAAAAAATCTTTAAGCTATTGGTCCCATTACTTAATAGGCCCACTTTGTATGTATAATGCAATTGAAGGAATGAAAAGAGACGGCCATTATCAAATTCAGCACAAACCACAACCCCACAAAATTATCATTCAGTAGCAAATTTGACGAGGCTGCTTTATTCTTTTTTAAAGTTGGAATATTTTAAGTTGATTACTTTAATAAGATTCTCACAATGATGTGGTGGTGTTACAATTCTAGTTACCATTTTAGGCGCTTAGTTCTGCTGTTGTATTGAGTAAAGTTTCACAGTAGATATTACTTGTGGCATAAAGTTTGACTTATTCCTTGAAGTAGAAAGATGTAGTATCAGTTTTAATCCTCGTCTGCTGATCCTTGAAATAGAAAGATTGCTGTATCAGTTTAATCCTTGTCTGTATTATTTGAATTATTCAGACTATTTTCCTCATCTTTATTGTTATCTGTACAACATTTTGGCTGATGTGCCTTCCTGTCTTCTTCAGGTATTTCATGTCATACTCTGGAACCTTCTAAAACTTTGGAACCTTCTTGTCATAATCGCGAACCTTCATAGAATTTTGATCCTAACTCTTTATTCAAACCATGGGGGTAGACTGTCTCATCACATTAACCATGATAGGGTACAAGTGTTAAGCTGTGTTAATTATTTTATGTTACTGTCCCCCTTGACCAGGATTGAACCTGTACCCAATCATGGTTAACTGAATGAGAACAGTCTCCTGGGCAGTGTAAAAATTAATTTTTGAAAGGTATTGCCTAAGGGGGGTGGAAGTTTTTTTTTGTTTTACGACAGACCACCATGTTTTTTTTTATGTTTGTTTGTTTTGTTTTACGGCATATCAACCTCAGTGGGTCATATAATGCCAATAAAGTTTTGAAATAAATAAATTTTTAATGGATAATACAATTTTTTTATAAATACATTTTTCTATTTAACCCATAGATGGGACCCTAACAGGTACTACCACTCCGGGTCAGAGTGGACCAGGGAGCAATGGTGATGAATGGGGTGCTCCACATTCCCCAAACCTCCAAAACTGGAACCTCACCATCAGATAGAGTTTAACGTCATTCCCAGGACATGTAGACCCGCAGCCACCGCCTTCTAGCACCCATATGATAAAAAGGGGTTGGGGCTTGCCATAAGGGCAATAGGGTTAGGAAAATCATATAGGTGCTAGGGCATGACGTGAACAGCCGATTGATCGGAGGGGGCCTCTCCGACCGCCCGTCTAGCCCAAGATAGGGCCAAAGTGGAGTATTGCATGTCATGAACTGCTCATCCACCTGGGCTCTATCCTTAAGCATCATGGGTCGCCACCCACGGCCAACAGGTGGCCCCATTGGTTTTTTGGGGTTTATACACTCAATTCTACAATTCTACAAAATTTTATTAAAATTGAACAAGTATTTTAATTTTAGTGTAAAAAAAAAATTTTTTCTTTAAACTTTATCTTGATTTTAACAATTTGCCACACTCTTTCATTAAAAAAATGTAAACAGATCTTTGAAATGAGTTGGCGAGGGGTGGTATCAAATCTGAAACCTGGTAGTTACATAGGTGGATACTCTACCAACTGAGCTAAACTGGCTATTCTGATTGTAGGTAGACGTATCAACTTATACATAAATAACAGCACAAACAGCGAGGGAGTCTATCCCCTTTTAATTAGCATCATGCACTGAGATGGCGAGGGCTGGTATCGAACCTGGAGCATTGAGGTTTGTAGGCAGATGCTCTACCAACTGAGCTAAACTGGCCCCTTGTACACAGTTATAAAGACAGTTATCCAAGACAGTTTATCTACAAAAGTATTTAGGATTAGAAGTCAGCTATTTCAGACTTAATATGTAAGCATTTAAGCGTTACTGAGTAATTATTATTCATTTGATAAGTAATGTACTCAGACCAGTAATGGCAGGCAACACCACTGGTATTTTTAGATGTGACAAAACAGAAACTAATCAACATGATTATGTATGCTATAATTTTCTGTAATAACTTTTAGGCCACCGGCTGCTATACTAATTATTTATTTGGCAGGGAATTCAGTACAAAAATTAGCAATCCTAAATAAGTTTATTAATAAAATAAAAATGAAAAAAAAATAGTTGAAGTATATTCCTCAGCAATTATTTTATTAAATTGTTTAAGTAAAAATAGATAATCCTGGAGGAATATATTTATAACTTGTACTCCTCCTTATAGAGATGTTCTGTCCATTCATCTATCTACACAAGTACCTCATATACAATTTTGATTTTTTTTTTTTACTGTTCTCCTCATATTTATTGTGATATATAAAAACAGAAAATTCCAACTGTTGAAACCTCCGACCTTCTTCAAGTGTCCTTTGTCTATCCAAGCATAGTAATGATTTCCTAAGTAGAATCTGCCCAATTAAGGTATTAGTTTAAAAGTAAAAATAATAGTGTGACTGGAGTTTGAACTCACTCTGATGTTGCCAATCCAGTACATTTGCCAGTACACCATATGGACTCCCTAAAACTTCTTGATTGGGGGAAAATGTTTATTGACCAACTTGAAAAAACATGACTGCCACATTGATCCTCACACTCTGAAAGGTGTAAAGGGGATATTAAACCAAATAATTATCCTACCCTGTTGGTGTGGGTTAGAATATACAGACTGTATCTCCTGCAGAGAGATAATCCCCACCCCACCACGAAAAAAACGGATGTCCTGAGTATAACACTCAACTGCATCTGATGGTGAAACTCCAGTTCTGGGGAGTGTGAAGTACCCCTTCATTGCAATTATACCCAGAGTGGTAGTACCTGTTAGGTTACCTTTATCAAACAGGGAAAAAAAAAAAACATTAATAAAAGGTGGCTTCAAAACATTTATATAAAGTGGTGTTTTGCATGTCATGGAATGCTCAGCCACCAGGATCCTATCCTTAAGCTTCCTTGTTCGCCACACATGGCCAACAGGTAGCCCCATTGGGGTGTTTTACCCCTCTGCAGAGGTGCAGTTGGTATATTCTACAGCCCAAGCAAACAAGGCTGGGAGTTCATAGGAAAACATCACTTATGAGTTCATCTTATTTCTCCAGCATATCTCACTCATCTTACTTATATGGTTTGTGAGATGGGTGGTAAGTGGCCATACAGCTACTGTTTTGTAGGGTGCTGCTTCCAGGTTTTGTTCAAAACAGCGTACAACATGTATTAATATTCTTACTTGCAGTGTCACATTGTGTTCCAATCACATACTGTTTTCTAAACATATCAATAGATTCAAACACTAAAAACAAATACACACATTACCACCACTACCACACAAGTATGGATTAATACAAGCAGCTGTGAATATCCCTTTATGGTTCTCTGAAGTCTTCTGATAACGGGAGATTTAATCGCAAAATATTAAGGAAATATTTAATAACACAGATAAATAAACAACATATCCGTTGCTTTCTCTTCCTTCACATTGTGATAAGCCTTCAAAACCTAACACCAAAACAAATATACACACAATGCTTCAAGCAAATTATAAAACTCTTATATATATACATATATATATATATATATAGAGAGAGAGAGAGAGGAGAAGTCAATAACAAACACAAACAATTCAATTAATATTTTGTGTCTGTTTTCAGAAACTTCATCAGAAGGATTTTATTAGTTTATATAGATTGGTATATAAATAACGAAAAAGTCATATATACCAATCTGTATATACTAATAAATTCATTCTGATGAAGTATCTAAAATCAACAGATGAAATATTAACTGAATTGTTTTTGTTCATTATTCACCTTTTCAATATATATTGAAGTCAGTAAGTCTACTGTTGGTTTGAATAACAGCAGCTAACTAAGTACAACTTAAGCAGTTTCCAAGACAGTTGGTATATATAGAAATCAAGAATGACCCATTCATGAATTTGGGTGATTTGGGTGATTCCATTCCTTGAGTTCTGATTGGCTGCTTGACTGCTTGATTTTAATGACATTGTGGAGTCTTATATATATCCTGTCATTCTGCAGTAGACTTTGTGACATTCAGGTTTGTATTTCAGTTACAACCGTTTGTTGCCTTGTCTTCCCAGTTCAACGGTAATTGGGACTTTAATTATTCTTGAATTTGTATCTTCACATTTTGTCGGATCTTTCTTTATCTGTTATTTATACATATATATATATATATATATATATATATATATACACTATCAGACTTATATGTATATATAGTATGTTTTTAAACTTTCTTTATAAAAGACTGATCATAGAAGCATCGTCAAGTGCCATGATATCTTATATCAACCAAATATCTTAATTTATTTTCAAGATTTATATTGTTTGCTTTTTTAAAGAAAACCTTGGCTACAGATTGAAGACTTTTCCTAAGCAGTTCTTCTTGTTGTCTTTAAACCATTTGTAGCAAAATTGGGTGGAGCCTGTAGAAGTGATAAATATCTCAATGCAGTAAAAACATATTCTATGGGCAAATCCATCACTGACATCAACGATTCAAATAAATTACATGCTGAACTGTCTTAGTCACAGCTTCAAGATTTAACAAACCTTATCAAGTTTCCTACTAGGCACACATCAGAGCCGAACATGTAATTGATCAAAACAGTAGATATAACATTGTGTGTGTGTGTGTGTGTGTGTGTGTGTGTGTGTGTGTGTATATATATATATATATATATATATATATATATATATATATATATGATATTTTTTTTTTTTTTTTTAAGGCAAAATAATGCAGATTCATGTTGAAAAAACATTTATTGAAGTATTCTTAATAATTTTCGGACAATATCCATCTTCAGAGAATTTATTATAGAGTTGAAAATGTTCCATCTGTGTTTTTTTTTTAATCAACTTCGTTCTAATGTCGTTGAGTTGATGAGATATCTCCATCAACTCAACGACATTAGAACCAAGTTGATTTTTAAAAACACAGATGGAACATTTTCAACCTTATAATAAATTCTCTGAAGATGGATATTGTCCGAAAATTATTAAGAATATTTCAATAAATGTTTTTCAACATGAATCTGCATTATTTTGCCTTCAAAAAAAGAAAAAAAAAAAATATCGTATTATAAATGGTGCTTCTATTTTACTATAAAAATGAGCAAAAAAAAAAAATTCTATATATATATGTATATTAGGGTGATCGGAAAATATTGTATATATATATATATATATATATATATATATATATATATTTGGGTGGTCGGAAAGTAATTACATTTTACCAGAGAACATATAAATTAAAATCTCAGTAGGTAGGAGGTCTGTCAATGTTCAAGGTTTGATACTGGTCCACGCCAACTTGGTGCATGAGTTGCAGAGTAATCTTATCTGTGCATTAAAGCATCTGGGAGCTAATGGTAAGTGTGGAGCTCCATCTAAAATTCAAAAACAATCTCCTTGGTCTAGTACTGGCGAAAAGGGGGTGGACTTCCTCACTGTTTGGCTGATATCAACAATAGGCCATTCCGCAAATGTTTTTATACTTGAAGTCATATCTCTATCTAGGAACTATTTGTATTAAGAATAGTTACTAGAAGTTTGCTTTAGCTCAGTCAGTAGAGCATCTACCAAGGAACCACAAGGTTCTGGGTTTGATACTGGCCTTCACCAATTTAGCTCATGAGTAGCACAGCTCGGATCTGTGTGGTAAAATGGGGAACTGATGGTAGTTTTTACACACCACATAAGATGTAAAATCAATCTCCTTGGTCTAGTGCTAGTGAAAAGGGGATAGACTCCCTTGCTGTCCAGCTGATACCGACAATAGGCCACTCCACTGAATTATAATTGTTTATGGAGGCACATGGCGTAATGGTTACCATTGTAGGAAATGGATACAACAAGACGAGTCCAAATTCTGAATTAGACTGTTTGCATTTCATATAGCGCTAATACCCTTGGGAAAGGTATGAATCCAACTATTTTCCTTCCAGCTATGAGTAAATAGTAGGGCAGACTAGACTCTTCATTAAGCAACCAGTCTAGGAGAAGGAAAACACTGAATCCAAACTTGTTAAACTCCACTTTGTGTCACATCCTGTTTGTGCAGAGGGGTTGGTGAATATGTATATAGATAAGTAAATATTTATAACTTTTTACAAGTTATTTTTTGTTGACATCCTTCTGTCTATTAAAGACGATGGCATAGTGTCCACTTTTTTTTTTTTTTTTTTTTATATCTGCAACTGCATGAGCGGCTGAACAGACCAATTTTTGAATGGCAATCTCTGGTGCAGTTATTTTTATCTTTAGTTATTTGTGACTATATTATTGCTTGCAAAAAAAAGTGTATAAGAATTAGCAGTGTGTTAACTTGTAGCTAACACCCGTACACTTATAATGCATTAGGTTATACAAAAGAATGTAACCTAACACAAAATATTCGGTAGGAAAAAAGAAAAGCCAATTAATACAATATAACATTTAATTATATAACATACAAAGAGGGAACATAGTTCCGATCCCAAACCACAAAAGAGTCACAAGGTGATCCAAGGAACATGAAGAAAGATTAAACAATAAAGGGGTGGAAACCACTTACTAATCAGGAGGTCTGGAACAAAAACAGGCACCCATGTGCACAGCTGCTGAAGAAGCGAAAATATAATGTCTGTCACTTCCAACTGTGTTGGTAAAAAAAAGAGAATTTTAGGGCTTACCTTGTCACATGACCAAAACAGACGTGATGTGGGAAATCCCCTCTTTCAATGTAAAAAGGGAGACAATTCTATTTTGTGTCCCAACAAGTGTTTCAGCATTAAATAACCTAACAAAGGTCAATGCATTAAAAACCAATCAATCAACAATAAATACATTTAGTGAATTCTTGTAAAAGTATTCAAAACTAGCAGGACCTGTGGATATACCACAGTATGATGATTTAATTATCACAACATTTTATATGTTTACTTAAGAGCTATTGCTAATAGTTCAATGTTTAAGAAGTATAATAATCTTGATTTAACTCTCTCTCGCGCTCTTTTTTTTCTTTTCTTCATTTTCATCTTTTCATTATGTTTGATTGAAACAGATTAGCATTATCACTTCTATCTTTCTTTCTTATTATATTTTTCTGTGTAGTATATCCTATTTCTTCCCTTTCTTTCTTTATAATAAAAACGGAATGGTCCATTATTTAGTTGAGGTGACGACAGTCATAAGAAATAAAAATTTGGCAATTAAGCAATACAGATGATTATGATTTGCATTTTTATAATTCATCTTTGACGATTTGGATGGTCACATTTTTAACCAAAGGGTGTTGCAAGATGATAACTGTCAGAAGATTAAGGAACAAGTGTATTAATATACAGATTATAGCAATCATATAGTTATTTACTAAGCTTAGCTTAGATGTGGCACAAGGTCAGAAATATGGGGCGCACAATGAGAATCAAACTCATTAACAATGCTCGGCTAATCTAGCTTGCTAACCATTAAACCCTGTGAGGTGGTCTCATTTTTAACTAGATTGTGTTGCAAGATGATAACGCTTGGAAGATTAAGGAACAAGAGTATTAATATTATTCAAAATGGTTTCCAAAGATTGGGGTGTTTAATGAAACACTAATAAAGGATTAAGTTATTTAGATAGAATTACGGATTTAGAATTTGAACTGCCAAATGTTAGGTTATAGAAATTGATTGTTTTGATAGATTTTTTTTAAGGAAAATAAAGCTATATCTATTTGTTTTTATTTATTATACTTTTCTTGTGCATATTGATTAGCTGTCAGTTTTTTGGGGGGTTTTATGCATTTTGTTGTATCTCATCCAACATTGGTTCCTGTGTACCTAATGCTCAGTACAAAAAGTTTCAGATATAAAAGAGATGAGAGGAAAACATTTAAAAGGAAAACCAGTGGAGGGTTTTTAAAGAAAAAAGATCTTTGAAATTCAAGAGTGAAAAGAAAAAAATATATATATTTGTTGTTGTGTATATATATATATATATATATCTGATGAGTTTTCAGTGTATATATACATCTGTACATATATATGCGTTATATATATATATATATATATATATATATATATATATATATATATTTGGATTTAGTGTGAAGCATGAGTGATGTGTGAAATAAATAAGAAACTGAGTTGGATGTTATGTACTGAGTTTTATTTCATTTCGTTCCAATATTTCAAAAGAATAAACTTTCTTTTACAAGGATTTATTAAATATATATATATATATATATATTATATATATATATATATACAGACTGAATTAGATGGATTGATAGACAGATCTGAACAGACTGGAATAGATATGACTGGCATAGATAGATATGATAAAACTAAAATAGACAGATATGATAAGACTGAGATATGAACAGACAGTTGGTGGTTGGTTGTTTTGTTTTACGGCATATTAACCCTTTTCAGGTCATTTAATGCTGAATCAAGTTGTTTTGATAAACAAAGGACTCAGGTTGCTTACAATATCTGCTGTTGCTTAAGTGGTCACCCAATTAAGTATTGAACAGGCTCATTGATGTTTAAATCTGTTGATCTAGCAAGAACCGGTGCTTTCAATGTGACTTAATCATAATCCTGGATGCTTTTTTAACACTCTTAAAAGCATGAAAGAAAATTGTAAAAATATTACAAACTATTTGAAATTAAGCAGAAGAAAAATAGAAATACTTGTGAAAATTGATAATAATATTTATGATTTTTGTTCATGTTGTTATAGAAAAACAAAATAAATAAGATGTAAAAATTATTTATTTTTATTTTTCTAATTAATTTAGAAAGGCATTGAGGGGAGAAAAAATTCAGTTTTCTTTTGAACGAACTCTTGCTTGAGGATTTTGACATGTGCATATGAAATAAAGAATTCATAACTTCTCTAGTTTTTATCAGGTATAAAAGTTCTTGTTTTTCCTGCAGGAAAAATAGTCCAAGAGATGAAAAAATAATTTATTTTTTCATCAATTCAAGTTTTATTCTATTTTTGTGCATTGGCATTGGATTTAAGATTAAAAAAAAAAAAAGTTCGCTAACACAATATCTGATATCCCCTCTCGATACACATGCACACATATATATTATGACTATACACTGTTTATTTTCCTAACATTTGTACATTATTCTATGTACTATAAAGACATTTTTAATGAATTGTAGTGTACCTGAGCACTGTATGCAATGATTTCGTTATTATATTATTATAACATCTGAAAATTACTGAATGAAACTAACTGCGTATACACTATGTAAACAATAAGTTTTTATCAGGTATAAAAGTTCTTATTTTTCCTGCAGGAAAAAATAGTCCAAGTGATAAAAAAATGATTCATTTTTTCATCAATTCAAGTTTCTTTCTATTGACATTGAATTTAAGATTTAAAAAGATTGCTAGCCAAAACGAAAGCTCTGAGAAAAAGACGTAAAACAACATTTTTCTTTCCATGTTATATTCATGGATGAGTGGCATAAAATGCACAAAAACAAATTTAACCAACATATTTAATTTCAAAACATTCTGAAAGAACGCAACATTCAGATACCGTCTGCGGGCCTGATGAAATGCCTTTGTGGGCCAGATTCGGCCTGTAGGCCGTAGTTTGGTGACCCCTGTTATACAGGATATACAAGGATATTTGCATTTCACATAGCACTAATACCCTTGGGAAAGGTATGAATCCAACTATCCTCCATCCAGATATGGTTAAATAGTAGAGCAGACTGGGCTCTTTAACCTTGGTATGGCAACCGGTCTAAGAGAAGGAAAACTGTGAATTCAAACCTGTTAAACTCTGTAGTGTAATTAACATCATAAAAAATGGACACTGTGACACAAGTTCAAATCCTGGACAAAGTTATTTACATTTCACATAGCACTAATACCTTTGGGAAAGGTATGCATCCAACTATTCTCCCTGCAGCCATGTATAAATATTAGGGCAGATTGTGCGCTTGAAACTTGGCATGGCAATTAGTCTAGGAGAAGGAAAACTCTGAATTCAAACCTTAAAAATAGACCTTGTGTCACATCCTGTTCTTGCAGAGACGTTTGGTAAATACATACTGTTTTACTTTATATTTAGCTTCTTGTTGTTTCTTACACTACCTTTCATATCAGCCAGCGCCCATCTCTTCACTCACTCTGTTCTTGTCATTTTCTTAGTTGCTCTATCTGTGTTGTCTTTCACTTTTGTCCGCCATTTTATCGTTCTTCTCACCATGCTATCACTTCTCATCAGGTTTTGTCTTGTCCACACCAGCGAGATCAATAACACGAAACCACATTTTTTTTATGTACATTATTCATTTCCTGTCAACTTTGGTTTTACCAGCTGTGGATGGCTCAGGAGTCAGAGATGGAAAATTCTCAACCCCCTTTTTGTCACGATTTTCTTACTGACAATTCTAGTTAACTTTCTAATGACACCAGATCACATGACTTTCAATTCCAATCAACAGCTACGTCTCAAACGGCCCTGAGGTCATCACACATCAATCAAACCTGGGTGACATAACGGGTTTTTTGACACTGTTTCAAATCACTCTGCTACCTGCTGAAAGGTAAATTACACCAATCTATTATTCAAATCATACTCACCAGGCACCACTGATGTAAGTGTTCATTGTCATAGGAAATATACATTATACCCAAGTTCAGATATTCCAAGATCTGTCTCAGTAAATACAGTTTCAGTCTCAATACTTTTTGAATACACTTCATACTTTGAAGAAAATTAAGGTTTCATTCATTGTTCATTTCTGTCTTGGTAAATAAGGCTTCAGTCTCAATATCTTATTATAATGGAGATTGTGTGTTTTTCTGTCTGTAACCGAAACTATATTCCTACTCAAGTCACAATTCTCTTAGTTATTGACATCACATTCACCATGATTTTATTTTTATCTAAACCTCAATTATTGATAAAATTGTCTTACATTATTAATACTGTTAACTATGTCTACATACTGACAGCATGCAATTATATTTATATATACAACAAAATAGCGGTTTACAGTGTGAACGGGAAGGCAAATTTGCATATTAATATTAAAAAATCGAATTTAATAAATATGTGCTTAGTATTATTGATTTCTAACTGTTTGGTTTTATTCTAATGAATATAAGCAAAAATCTCTTCAATAAATCTAAATGAAATCCATTAACAAGAAAAATAACTGTCATTTTATTCTTTACTTCCTCTTATAACTAAATACTTAAATTAGAAAAAATAACAATGAAAGACGAGAGTGATGGAAGAGTAAGTTTCAGTTGTTCCATTTTTTATTATACTCCCTCTGTTTCAAATCTTTTATTATACTCCCTCTGTTTCAAATCTTTTTATCTGTATTCTTATTTAGTTTCATTAGCCTTTCTAATTTAATACAATATTTTATTACATTAAAACTTAAATACTTGCACCCGGAGGTGCATATATCTGCTAGTTTTTTTAATACATCTCATATTTTGAACAAAATGAAAATTTCATTTCTGCTTTGGTAAACACAGTTTCAGTTCTTTTTTTCTTTAACACACCTCATATCCTGAGTAAGAAGCACAATTACTACACTCTGATCCCAGTTAAAAAAAAACAAACCAAAAACGGGTTAGCAGTCTGATTCTTGGACGAAGTTCCAGAAGTGATCGTTTGATCCAAGGCAGAAGTATTGATCCAACCATAAATAATTCCATGATTTTTACTGAAAGTCTGACAGTTATAAAATATGGATCCATTATTAAAATATGGATCCATTATTTAAAAAAAAAAATCTTATACAGGAAGTATTTTAACCCTTATTTTCATGCCTTTTTTTATATTTCTATTTGTACATACATGGAAATTAAAATTACTCCCAAACATTGTCACGTATGCCCAGCACTTTTGATTATATACACACACACACACACATAAGAATATAATGAAATGAACTCGGCCTTTCACTCAGAAATAAAAACTTGATGGAAATGAAAACAGGATAGGAGGAAAAAAAAGCAAGTCAATTTGCAGGATTTTATGTTGATAAAAGGCTCTTCAATGGAAGACATGAGAAAAAGCTACAAATAAAGATATGATAGCTGCTTCCTACATAGATGTTTATCGAGTGGTTTTAAAATAAAGAAGAAAAAAATGGAGAAAACATTTTCAAGCAGAATTAAATTTATAAAAAGCAAAAAAAAAAAAAAAAAAATTTTTTTAAATGGAAAACCCAGAACTAAAAGCAAGAAATAGAAAAATATTATTTTCTGTATGTTTTTAGGAGAAAAAACAAAAAGAAATATTGTTTTATTTTAATCAAATTTTATAAGCCAAGAGATAGAAATAAATAGAAGGAAATAGTGATAAAGATCATTCTTTATAAAAGTCAGGGGTTAACAATGTTTAACCGCCCTGTTGGCTGAGACTGTAGAATACGGCAACTGCACCTCTGCAGAGGGGTAAAATCCTCTTGATATGGGCCACCTGTTGGCTGTGGGCAGCAACCGGTGATGCTTAAGGATGGAACCCTGGGCTGAACAGTCCATGACATGCAAACACTCCACTTTGGCCCTTATGACAACCCCCCAACCCTTTTTATCATATATGTGCTAGAAGGAAGTGCATGGTGTAATGGTTAAAGTCATGGGAAATGGACTCGTCGCCCCGAGTTCAAATCCTGGACGTGGTTATTGCATTTCACTTAGCGCTAGTATCCTTGGGAAAGGTATGAATCCTACTCTCCCTCCAGCTATGGATAAATAGCAGGGCAGACTGGGTTCTTTAACCATGGCTAGGTAACCAGTCTAGGAGAAGGAAAACTCTGAATTCAAACCTGTTGAACTCCGCTTAAGAAATTGACCTTGTGTCGTATCCTGCTCATGCAGAGGAGTTGGTAAATATATATATGTGCTAGAAGGCAGTGGCTGAAGGTCTTAGTGTGTTGGGTATGACATTAAACTGCATCTAGTGGTGAGTTTCTAATTCTGGAACACTAGGGAGTGTGGTGTACCTTTCATTGCCATTGCTCCAAGGACCACTCTGACCCAGAGTGGTAGTACTTGAGTGTGCTGTACCTTTCATTGCCATTGCTCCAAGGTCCACTCTGACCCAGAGTGGTAGTACTTGTTAGGGTTCGATCTATGGGTTAAATAAATTAAAAAATGAGTTTTAAAAAGTTGTTTGAATAAAATAAAAAAAAAGAGTTTAAAAAACAAATTTTAATACCCAACAAGAATGAATAAAACAAAAACGTCTTTGATATAAAATAACCCAAGGGTTGACATACTGTAAAATCCAACCAACCAACCATCCCTGTTAGTGGTGCCTTGAATATACCAACACACAGTTCCACATCCTGGATGATGGTGAGAATGCTGATGAAGTTGAACAGATACTAGACTCTAATCCCACCCAGTATCTCATGCCTTTCTTCTTTTTCCCATCCATTGACCATTCATGTTCTTTACCTAAATCTAATTTTTATATGATTATGGAGTTCTGTTAAGAATCCATGTATATAGTAATTTTCTGTATGGAGGTGCATGGTGTAATGATTAGAGTCATAGGAAATGGTCTCATCGGCCCAAGTCCAAATCCTGGACACATAGCGCTAATACCCTTGGGAAAGTATGAATCGTATATTCTCCCCCCAGCTATGGGTAAATAGTTGGGCAGTCTATGCTCTTTGACCTTGGATAGGTAATCAGTCTAGGAGAAGGAAAACTCTGAATTCAAACTTGTTAAACTCCACTTAAGAAATTGACATTGTGTCACATCCTGTTCGTGTGGAGTGGTTGGTAAAATATATATTGAAAAAAAAAAGCATAAATACCCCTGGAAATGTATGAATCTCTCCATCTATGTGTAAATAGTAGGACCGACTGTGCTCTTTAACCTTGGGATAGCAACTGGTCCTGGAAAAGAAAAACTCTGAATTAAAACCTGTTAAACTCCGCTTAAGAAATTGACCTTGTGTCACATCCTGCTCATGTGGAGGAGTTGGTAAATATATATATAGTAATTTTCTAAGTTTAGTTTAAATGTGGCACAAGGCCAGAAGTAAGAGGCACCCAATGAGAATCAAACTAATGCTTTACTAATCTAACTTGGTAACTATTACACTATGTGAGGTGCCCAGTATGTATGCGTATATATATATATATATATATATATATATATATATATGTGTGTATTGTGTTTATATGTACATGTGTCTCATTTTGTCTTCTGAAATTTAATTGTATCTAATAATTTCTAAGTTTAGTTTAAATGTGGCACAAGGCCAGAAGTAAGAGGCACCCAATGAGAATCAAACTAATGCTTTACTAATCTAACTTGGTAACTATTACACTATGTGAGGTGCCCAGTATGTATGCGTATATATATATATATATATATATATATATATATTGTGTTTATATGTACATGTGTCTCATTTTGTTCTGAAATTTAATTGTATCTAATAATTTCTAAGTTTAGTTTAAATGTGGCACAAGGCCAGAAGTAAGAGGCACCCAATGAGAATCAAACTAATGCTTTACTAATCTAACTTGGTAACTATTACACTATGTGAGGTGCCCAGTGTGTATGCGTAATATATATATATATATATATATATATATGTATATGTAATATGTACATGTGTCTCATTTTGTCTTCTGAAATCTAATTGTATATAATAATTTCTAAGTTTAGTTTAAATGTGGCTAATGAGAATCAAACTAATGCTTTACTAATCTAACTTGGTAACTATTACACTATGTGAGTGCCAGTATGTGTGTGTATATATATATATATATGTATTGTGTTTATATGTACATGTGTCTCATTTTGTCTTCTGGAAATTTAATTGTATATAACTAACTAATGAGGCTAGTTGTAAATTTGCCGTGCATCTGATGCATCAAAGTGAAGGCAACAGCAGAGACTAAATGAAAAAGTAGCTCTTTATTTCTGTGAATGAGATGGATGAAGAAACATAAGAAAAGGAGTGGAAAATCCTTGGAGGTGTAGCACGAAGGAGTGAAGTGTGACTGAGTGAGGAATTGAACAGCACTTGAGAAGAAGCCACGCAAGTTGCTTGGAAACAAATAGAAAATCGATTAATGAAGCAATGCTCGGATTGTATAAGAAGGGTGAAGGAGTAAGAAAGAAAGTGAGAGAGGGAGGAGAGAGTGAGAGAGAGGGGAGAGAGTGAGAGAGGGGGAGAGAGGCTTCAGTAAGTCAAAGAGAGTAAGGAAAAGAGAAGTAACCAGAAAAAGTGAAAAGGCATCCCCTGGAAAAAAATGCAAAGAAAAATGGAGAAAAAAAAACGTGAAGGAAGAAGGAAGGGAGAAAGAAAAGAAGGAAGGAAGAGAGTAGCGACATTAAGAGAAAAGGAAAGAGAAAAAAAAAAACAATCTAAAAAAATAATAAGGAAGTAAAAATGCTATTAAAAGCTGAGAAAACAGACAAATTTTAAAAAAGATTAGATGTAGTCATATACTAAGTTTAGCTTAGTTTGGCACAAGGCCAGCAGTATGGGACAACCTAGTGAGAATATAAATCCTAATAGTTATTTGCTAAGTTTAGCTTCAATGTAGCACAAGGCCAGAAGTATCGGGCACCCAGTGAGAATATCTAATCATGAAATACCAATTTTGGAGCTCTGGGGAGTGTGGAGTACCCCTTTATAACCATTACTCCCAGGTCCACTCTGACCTGGAGTGATAAAACCTTTAGGGTCCCATCTATGAGTTTGAAAATAAATTTGAATACCATCAAAATGAATAAAACAAAATGTCTTCAGCATAAAATAACCCAAGAAGGGTTGACATGCCATAAATTCCAACCAACCAACCAGTGCGAATAAAACTCCCTAATGGTTATTTACTAAGTTTAGCTTAGATGTAGCACAAGGCCAGAAGTATAGGGCATCCTGTGAAAATAGAACTCCCTAATAGTTATAACTCTCTGCAGAATCTGGATGCTGTGCAGAAGACCTCCCAGGGGGTAATGACTGATAAGCTTGGTTGGAGAGAAAGTCATGGATATCCATGCAGCCAGCATGACATGATGATGATCATCATCAGTTTGCTTATTTATAAATTTGATCCAGCTTTATTAAGCCCTAGCACCTATATGATTTTCCCAACCCTATTGCCCTTATGGCAAGCCCCAAGCCCTTTTTATCATATGGGTGCTAGAAGGTGGTGGCTGCGGGTCTACATGTCCTGGGAATGACGTTAAACTCTATCTGATGGTGAGGTTCCAGTTTTGGAGGTTTGGGGAATGTGGAGCACCCCTTCATCACCATTGCTCCCTGGTCCACTCTGACCCGGAGTGGTAGTACCTGTTAGAGTCGCATCTATGGGTTAAATAGAAAAATGTTTTTATAAAAAAAAATTGTATTATCCATTAAGAACTGATTTATTTCAAAACTTTATCGGCATTAAATGACCCACTGAGGTTGATATGCCATAAAACAAAACAAACCAAAACCAAACCAGCTTTATTGACAAACACCACTAGGACTCTTTCATTTTTCATAAAGCTTCTAAAAAAATGTTGCTAAGACTTGATTTGTGCAAACACAGGTTTGTGACCACTACAAATTAAACTAAATTATCAAATTCTGAGGCTTAGTTGGCAAACTAGACAAAGCTTATTAAATAGAAAGAAAACCAGGGAAATTAAACCCTATTATATTTTTATGATTAAAAATTTTTTGCTGGTCTGGACCCAAAAAAATGTTTTCTGGGAGAGGTCATATGGCCCCAAGTTGAGAACCCTATACCACTTCATTCCACCCAGCCGGATGTCACATTCATTTTCCTAATCCACTCCAAATGATAGCCTTTGTTTAAATGTAATATTAAACATATTTAGCAGTCTTTGATTTACAGGAAAAACAGGCCATTTTTAGCCATTTATTGATAAATCCTTAGAGGAATTGGGCTCTGGACTTTGAAAATTCTTAACAGGATGTTAAGAGTTAAATATCTAAATAGAAAAACGAAGGATGAGAAAGGCTTAAAAAGGATTTTTTAAAGTGAAATACACAAGGTAAACAAAATGAATAAAATAGCCTTTGTGATTATTGGGAAGAAAGGTTGGTTGGATTTTATGGCATGTAAACCTTTGTTGGGTTATTTTATGCCAAAGACGTTTTGTTTTATTCATTCTTGATGCTATTCAAATTTTTTTTTTTCAAACATAATTTTTTTTTAAAACTCATTTTTTCTATCTAACCCATATATGGGACCCTAACTAGTACTTCCACTATGGGGAGTAATGCTGATGAAGGGGTACCCCACACTTCCCAGAGCTCCCAAATGGAAACTTCACGATTAGATGCAGTTTAACATCATACATGAGGAGAAAGATATGACGATAAAATAAAAATCTAAAATACAGATTTTTAACTCAAATTGAGGCTGTTATCTATAAGAATTTTTGACATTGGCTAAGGTAGATGGAGTGGATTTAACACGAATGGCGTTGGGGGAAAACACATTAAAGATTGTGTAGGATTGACAGCTTGCACGTGGTAAAAACAAAGTTAGGGGGGATTGGGACAAACGCTGATTTATTTCGGAAATAAGCAAAGTGATTAGATTTTTTTACCATCTGTCATTCAATCACCCCCTCCCCTGTGACCAAATTCAATCACCCCCTCCCCTGTGATCAAATTTGTTGTTTGCCTTATGTTTGCTGGTCCATGTTCTCACACACACACACATTATATATATATATATATATATATATATATGTGTGTGTGAGAGAGAGAGAGAGACAGTGAGTCTGGTTCTGGTCTTATCTTAAAATCAAGAAAGACAAGTTCCCACCTGTGCACTGAGCAGCGCTCAAGAAGAAAATAAATGAAGTGAGGGGAAAAAAAATGTTGATTGAAAAAACAGAACAACAGCATAACCAGACTTGGTACTGTTTCCCTGTTAAATCTTCAATCACAGTTTTTGGTAACACTCCATTGTACATCTTTCAAGACAAGGCATTCAATCATGGTGTAATGCCTAACAAGCTAGTCTTGCAGATCCATTACTACTGAATGGCGAGTCTGATTCTTGCTGGATGCCCCATAAAACAAAAAAATCCACACATTAAGAAGACCATGTGTTAATCTAACCTGATGGGAGATCAAGAAAATATATATATATATATATTTTTTGATTAAGGCAGTTTCATGATGTCAACATTAGTTATGAAATTTTTGAGATGAGACTTGATAATTTGTACCATTTAGAAGGCTGTTGTTTTCATCTTTATCAAATCAAGAATGTTCCATTCATGCATTTGGGTGATTCCATTCCTTGAGTTCTGATTGGCTGCTTGGTTTCAATGATATTGTGGAGTTTTATAAATACCCTGTCATTCTGCAGTAGAATTACAACAAGACAGGTTTGTATTAAGTTACAACTACTTGTTGCCATGTCTTACCAATTCAACGGTAATTGGAATTTACTTTGATTATTCTTCAGTTATATACACAATTTTTCAGTCAATGTGCCCTCCAGTTTTCTTGGGTTTTTCTTGTTGAACTCAGGAACCTTCTCATCAAACTTGTAATTTTAATCAAGAGCTTTCACAGAACTTCAAACCAAATTCTTTATTCAATCCATTGGGGTAGATTGTTTTCATTCCATTAACCATAACCGGGTACAAGTGTTAAGCTATATTAAGTATTCTATGTTATCTTCACCCATGGTCAGGATCGAACCTGCAACCAACAAATGGTTGTCACTTAAAAATCTATTAACTCAACCTTGATATACATTGTGCCATGAGTTCAACTGAACAAGAAGCTAAATTATTTTCCTCCTAACCCCTCCTCTCTCACTCTCTGGTGTTTCTAAAATCATTTTCATCAGATCATGTACTTCTGCTAGTATATCTTATTATAATGGAGATTGTGTGTTTTTCTGTCTGTAACCGAAACTATATCACTACTCAAGTCACAATTCCCTTAGTTATTTACATTCTCCATGATTCTATTTCTATTTAAACCTCAATTAATAATAAAACTGTTTGGCATTATTAATACTGTTGGCCTTACCTAAATACTAATAACATGCAATTGTATTTATATATACAACAAAATACTAGTTTTCTGTGTAAACGTAAAGCTAATTTGCATATTGATATTAAAAAAACTGATTTTAATAAAAAATGTGCTTGGTATTATTGATTTCTAATTGCTTGGTTTTTTCTAATGAATATGAAAAAATCTCTTCAATAAATCCTAAAAAAAATTCATTAACAAGAAGAAATTGTAATTTTATTCTTTACTTCCTATTTTAACTAAATTATTAAATTAGGAAAATTAGCATTGAAAACGGAAGTGATGAAAGAGTAAGTTTCAGTTGTTCTATTTTCCGATTATACCCCCTCCGTTTAAAATCTTTTTATCTGAATTCTTAATTAGTTTCATTAGCCTTTCTGATTTAATCTAATATTTTATTACATTTAAACTTAAATACTTGCACCCGGAGGGTGCATATATTTGCTAGTATATATAAGTAGAACTTCTTTTATTTATTTTTTTTAATGGATTTGTCTTTTAACAATCAGTTAAGTCAGACATGCTTATATTTTTTCAAATGCTTTTTTCTTTCAAAACCTTTCAGTTAATCATACATTAAAACTTAATGGTTCTTTTTTCTTTCTTTCAATTTAACAGAATATCCTTTATTTTATTAAACTTTAGTCTTATTGTTTTCATTGTCTGAAGATGATGTATGATACTTGATACAATCGTCAAGAGGCAAAGAGAGAATGCCTTCTCTGCCATTTTCTTGTGACTTCAAGAGGCTTCCTGTCAATTCAGGCCAAAGGTCAAGTGTTATTATGTACTGCACTCAACTTTAGGGGGTTTCTTGTGTTCTGTAAACTGTCAGCCTCAGAAATCTTTTTGTTTTATAGCCAAGTGAACTGTCCCCTGGGGGAATAATGAATCTTCAGTGAGTCTGGCTAAAAACAGAAAAAGAACTGTACTCAGTGAAGATAATTAAATCTAGCAGGACCTCTTGGAGATTCCAGGGATGGTGACAACTAATATATCATCATTATTCCTACATATATATTTATGAAAGTACTGATAGAATATTAGAACTATATTATAATGAACCTTGAGATTGTACACAGAATTCTTGTGCAGCTCCCATCTAGCTTATTCTCCAGGCGCCTCATTAGGGTCCAAGTGGTGTAGCCATACAGCAGCACTAATACAACCACAGAAATAACACTCTACAAGGAAGCAGCTGTACAGCCACCTGCCCCCTATCTTACAAACCATCCAAGTGAATGGACAAGACATGCTAGACACTGCTGGAGAAGCAAGGACAAACTCATAAGTAACATTCTCCTGTGGAAGCCAACACATGGACATGCTAATGTGCGCCACCCAGCAAAGACCTACATTGACCAGCTCTGTGCGGATACTGGATGCTGTGCAGACAACCTCCTGGGGACAATGAATAATAGAGAAGGTTGGCGAGAGATTATCATGGATATCTGTGCTAATTGTGCGACATGATGATAATGAACCAGAATGAATGGAAGTGTAGTGAAGTGTTTATCATCATAGAAAATGGGCATACTTTACCAAGTTCAAATCCTGGACATGGCTATTTGCATTTCATATAGCATCAATACCAATTGATTGATTTGGGAATTCTGAAAAATCTCTTTTAATTTTGTTTTTCAAAATTTCACTTTGAACCAACCCTTTAATTTATGAATTTATTTTATTGCATTTCAAAAATAAATTTTCTCACACTCTTTTTCTCTAAACCCAAACACACACACAAACTATTCTATTATTATTTTATCATTTTACTCCATGAGGGTTTTTCACACCCATGTTAGCTGGTGGTTCACTGGAGGTGATTATTATTATTATTATTATTATTATTATTATTTCACTACTTGCGAGTTTTTCACACCAGCGTAAGCTGATTGTCTTCCACTGAAGTCTGAGTAACAACAAGTCTCTTCAGGTCTCCAGGACTCTTCTGAGTATTCTTTCTTCCTTTCTCTACACTTTTGTTACTCTTTTCCTCATCCTCCCTTCTTCTTCTACTCTTTCTCCTCTTTTTATTATTCTCCCTTTTTTCTTTATTTCTTCATCTACTCTTTCTTACTCTAATTATCTTCCCTTTTTTTTTCTTTATTTCTTCCTTTCTTCAATTGTATTTTTCTTTCTTTTTTTTCTCATGAAATTATTATCATTTCACTTTTTGTGAGTTTTTACACACCGGCACTGGTCTTTCACTAAAATCTAAGTGACAAGTCACCTCAGGTCTTCAGGACTCTTCTGAGTATTCTAACCAAACTTAACAATGCTATTGTCTGGATGGTCTTGATTCTTCCTCTGATTTCCAATTCCTCTAGTCTGTTTTCTAAACAGCGCACCAACTACAATTGGTATCACTTTCACTTTCATATTCCACATGAGGATTGAACTCACTAAGGTAGCAATCATTTTTCATTTAGCTTAATTGATTCAGGAAATCTGAAAAATCTCTTTTATTATTTAAATTCTGACATTATTTTTATGAACAATAATAGTCCCTGATTTGAGAAATACTTCTCATTCTAAAATGGCTTTTTTTGTCGCTGTCAAATTATTTAATTGAATTATAGACATTTCCCAGAATGCAATATGACACTTGTTTCCTGCCCCCCTCCCATATTCATCTTACCAAAACTGACATCTATAAACATCCCGGAGTAATTATGTTTTAGAAATAATTTATTTTAATATTTTTTATCATTGTTTTTAGTATTCTTTGAGGTGTTTTTGTGTTCTTTTTTACATTGCTTCATATTGAAAATATTTTTATTCAATTTTCAATTGAAAAAAAAAAAATCAGTTGTCACAATGCATAGTAATTTCCTTTAAAATATTTAAAAAATTAAATGAGTTTAAAAATATAAATTACAAAATTATTAAGACTTAAAAAAAAATATTGATAATTTTGTTTTTCAAAATTTCACTTTGAACCAACCCTTAAATTTATGAATTTATTAATGCATTTTAAAAATGAATTTTCTCCATTTTTTTTTTCTTTCAACCCAAGCACACACACACACACGCGTGCAGACCCCCCTAATTGTCATTCTATTATTATTATTATTTCATTCCTTGTGAGTTTTTCCCACCAAATTTAGCTGGTGGTCATTCACTGGACTCTGAGTGGCAGCAAGCCTCCTCAGGTTTCCAAGATTCTTCTGAGTATTCGAGCCAATCTTAAAAATGTTAACATTTTTCAGTAATCTAGACAATTTCAGCAATCTCCAGGACTCTCCTGAGTATTCTGGCCTATCCAAACAATGCTGTTGTCAAGATGGACTTGATTCTTATTCTAATTACCAATTCCACAGTCTCCTTTCCAAACTCTTGGAGGCCATTCCAAGAGCACCAACTACATATTGTTTGATTGGGTTTTGTTGGGTCATTTTATGCTGAAGAATGATGTGTATTCAATTTTTTTTTCACATTTTCTATTTAACCCATAGATGGGACCCTAACAGGTACTACCACTCTGCGTCAGAGTGGATCTGAGTAATAGTGATAAAGGGGTACTCCGCACTCCCCAGACCTCCAGAATTGGAATTTCACCATTAGATGCAGTTTAACGTCAGACTAAGACCCTCGACCACAGCCTCCTAGCACATATATAATCAAAAGGGGTGAGAGTTGCCATAAGGACAATAGGGTTAGGATAATCAAATAGGGGCTAGGGCTTGACCTGACCAGCCAATTGATAGGAGGGGACCTCTCTAATCACCCGTCTAGCCTAAGTAAGGGCCAAAGTAAGAATGTGGCATGTCATGGACAGCTCCCTGGTCTAGTGCAAGTGAAAAGGGGATAAACTCCCTCGCTGTCTGGCCGATACTGCTAATAGACCACTCTGATAACTTACTATTAATTTAGGAAGTTAATAAAAATTATTTTTATCAGTTTATTAAATAACAAAAATAAGTACCTATAAAATATTCATTTAGAAATCATATATAAGAAAAAAAAATGGTTTGGCATTAAATAACCTAGCAACTAACTTGACAATAAGCTTAATGGCCGCTAGAGATGGCTTTTAAGCAACTATTTATGAAAGATTTCATAGTTATATACAGAGATCAAGTCTTAATGATATAATAGCTTTTTTCCATTAAAAAACAAAAAACATTATATTAGATTTTCAAGTTGAGTCATAGTTTTAGAATTTTGAAATTGCAGAAACTATTGCAAATATTGAAAAGACAGACCCCCCACCCCCAGTATGGAATCAAGAGACTAAAGAATAAATTTAAGATTCCAGAATCTACTCTTAGAGATAATTCTAAAGAATTAAATTCAAAATCTAAAGAAATATGGCTTTTTAATATTGTATTCCAAGTATGGCTTTGGCAGGTTTAGTATATTTTTTCATTTTTTTTTATTTCTAAAGAGTCCTAACTTTATTTGATATTTCACAAGTAACTTAACTCTCTTTTTATAAAGAAAAAAAAAGGAAGGAATGCTTTCTTGAAATATTGTCAGAGCTTCTAAAACAAAGAATAGGCATTCTTCCATTAAGGTTCATTCATTCAAAATGTAATTTCACTTTCTGAATTTTGGGCGATGAAAAAAAGAAATCTAAGTTTAAAAATCTAATCAACTATTTCATATAAATCTTCACTCCATCTTCATTCATTCATGTGGTATTTTTATATATTTGTATTTTCTCAAATTCTAAAAAAAAAATTCCTCTTCCAAAAATTTAGGTGCTTGAGTGAAATCAATATCTTGAATCAAAGCCTGCACAATTTATTCAAGTATCTATATATAAAGTTCTCCTCCCTCTATTTTGATAAACCAGCCCTGTTAACTCTTAACATCCTGTTGTGAATTTTCTAAGTTCAGAGCCCCATTCCTATAATAATTTATCAAAAAAATGGTTAAAAATGGCCTTTTCATTTAAAGTTACCTGTTATTTCCCTTAAATCAAAGACTTCTATATATGTTTAATATTACATTTAAACAAAGGTTATCATTTGGGGAGGATTAGGAAAACGAATGTGACTTCCAGCCAAGCGGAATCAGGGAGTTAAGAGTTAAGGGTGCTTGGAATACACTGTATCCCCCTGTAGAGGGGTAATACCTCCCTAAAAATGGGGTATCCTGGATATGACATTAAATTGCATCTGGAGGTGATGTTCCAATTGTGGGGCTTTGGGGAGTGTGGAACACTCCTTCACTGCCATTACTCCCAAGTCCACTATAACAAGAGTGGTAGTACTTTTTAGGATTCTATCCATGGCTCAAATAGACATGTCTCAAAATTATCTATATTTTATAGGACAGTCTGAAAAAAAAAAATTCTTAAGAAACAACAACACAAAAAATGTAAATATGAATGCAATTCCCTAACCTCTAGGCATAAAATAACCCTAGAAGTGCTGTTAAAATCAATCAGTCATCTATTTTCATAAAGAACTTTCTCTCTATCTGATGGTGAGATTCCAGTTTTGGAGGTTTGGGGAATGTGGAGCAACCCTTCAACACTATTGCTCCCGGGTCCACTCTGACCCGGAGTGGTAGTACATGTTAGGGTCCCATCTATGGGTTAAATAGAAAAATGTATTTATAAAAAAAATGTATTATCCATTAAGAATTGATTTATTTCAAAACTTTATCGGCATTAAATGACCCACTGAGGTTGATATGCCGTAAAACTAACCAAACAAACTAAAGAGCTTTCTGGTATATTTTCCACTCTGTACATTTAGCTCAGTTGGTAGAACATTTGCTTATGAATCACTAAGTTCCAGGTTCGATTCTGGTCCCCCATCAACTCAACATATAAGTATTACCTTTTGGATAATCTGATTTGTGAAGTAAAGTAGGAAGCTGAGGGTAGATGTGGTGTACAGCCTCAGCAAAAACAATCTCCCTGGTCTTGCGATAGCAAAAAGGGGATAGACTCCCTTGCTGTCTGGCTGATACCAACAATAGGCCACCCCACCAACTTTACTACTACATGTTTTGCCTTGGGAAAAGGCATGTATCCATCTCTTTTTCTTGTCAGCCATGAGTTAAATAGTAGGACAGTTGGGATTTTTAAACTTGGTCGGGGCAGCCAGTCTAGGAGAAAGGAAACCTCTGAATTGAAAGCTTGAGTGCTAATTAGAGAATATTGGCTACAATGGTGTAATCAGCTCATCCAAAAACAAATTATGTGTAGTTAGTTACCAGGTTGTGGACCACTCAGCCACCAGGATCCTGTCCTCAGACATTATGGGTTACCACCCACAGCCAACAGGTAGTTCCATGGTTGCTGATGGACAAATGTTATTGTTTTAATTTTTTCCAAACTATTAAATCTGTATTTGGATTTTTTTTTTAATGTAAAAGATTCAGAATATGTAGGAATTTAACATTTTTCTGGAAAATTATATTTAAATCTTACATGATTTTTTTTTTCTTCTGAAAACTTCTAAAATAATAATGGCTATGTAAACCTTTTTAACCCTTTATATGCTGAAAGAGTTAAAGAAGACAAATTTCTAAAAAATGTTTACAGCTCTTAATACTTAAAAAATGAGCTTATAAAAAGAAAAATTAAGTTCTTGAATGGAATCAATATTTCAAATCAAAATTATTTGTTCATATGAAATTTCATCTTCAAGATTAAAATTGCATACTTTTTTTTTAACTTTTAGATTTAAAGACTCCATTTTAACTCTAAAAAATTAATGTATTGTATTTCAAAGAATTATTTTTGAAAACTTTCAGCAACTTTTTGGATATTATCATTATTAGTTTTAAAATGATTGGTGAGTGGGTAGAAAAGCAATACAATATAAAGGCGATGGTTGGTTGGTTGGTCAGTTGGTTGGATTTTACAGCATGATGAAGCTCCAGTTTGGAACTCTGGGGACTGGGGTGTAACTCTTTATAGCCATAGCTCCTTTAATTTTTTAACACCCTGTGGGTTTAGAATATGCAATGCTGGAGAAGCAAGGACAAACTCATAAATGACGTTTTTCTGTGGACACTATACATAGACAACACCAGTGTAGGTTGACTGGCAAAAAACCTACATCAATTAGCTTTGTGCAGATTCTGGGTGCTGCATGGAGACCCCCAGGGGCAATGACCATTAAGGATAGTTGATGAGAGTCATGGGTATCCTTTTCCAGCACAATGATTATAATGATGATGATTAATAACAAATTAAATATTGAATTCAATAGCAGTGTGAGTGGAATTAAGTGGTCTCTCAACCACGTACAAATACGGGATTGTCCAAATAAAGAGGTGAGGATGGTGTGGGGCTATAATTATTTGTTGTTGTTTGTTTTGTTTCTTTGGTTTAAAAAACAAAAAAGGCTTTGTTCACGGAGTCCAATGACCATTTTCTTTAGAATGTATTATACATATCATGCAACACACAACTGTAATAAGTAGGCACTTGGTGAGATACAAGCTCACATCTACTTTTCTTGGAGAAGCTTTGTTAAATGCACTCACTGCTCTATCATAGGAGGAGAGAGAGGGGGAAAGAGTTTTCAAAGTAGTTTTTGACTAATCCTTTTTATCACATGTGGCTGAGGTTCTTAGTGTTCTGGCTTTGACGTTAAACTGCATCTAGTGGTGAGGTTCCAATTCTGGAGCTGTGGGGGTTATAGAGAACCCCTTCAATGAAGGGCCTTCATTGCCATTACTCCCAGATCTGCTCTGATCCAGAGTGGTAGTATTTTTATTTTTTTTAGGGTCCCATCTATGGTTGAATAGATCAAAAATGATTTTATTTTTAAATTTGAATACAAAATAAGGATGAATAAGTCTAAACTCCTTTGGCATAAAATAACCCATCAAGGGTTGAAATGCTATAAAATCCAACCAACCAAGATTTTAAATATTGATTTTGTAAACAGACAAGCAGACTATTTTTATCTGGATGGGTAGTGCTGCACAGTCTTCCATCTTTTAGTAACATTAGAGCTTATGTTTTCTACTGGGAATCAAGGGAATTTTTGTAACTTTATAGAAAACATTGTCTCTCCTTTTTTTTTTTCTTTTTTCTTCTAATATTAAAAAAAATCCTGTGTTTATGACGGAGTGATTACATTGGTATATTATCTAGCTGGAGCCCCTTCATTGCCATTACTCCCAGATCCACTCTGATTCAGAGGGGTAGTACTTGTTAGGATCCCATCTATGGTTTAAATAGATAAAAAAAATGAGGTTTTTTTTTTAAATTTGAATACCCAACAAAAATGAATAAAACAAAAACTTTCTGGCATAAAATAACCCAAGGGTTGTCATGCTGTAATATCCAACCAGCCAACGAGGGTGTTTTCTATTATTTGGATTATTCAGACTATTGTCCTCATCTTTATTGTTATCTGCACAATGTTTCAGATGATGTGCCCTCTGGCCTTCTTCAGGTATTTCTTGTCGGACATGGGAACCTCTCTTTGAACTCGAGAACCTTCATGTCATAATCAAGAGCCTTCACAGAACTTCAAACCTAACCCTTTATCCACGAGGGTAGACTGTTCTCATTCTGTTAACCATGACTGGATACAAGTGTTAAGCTGAGTTAACTATTATGTTACTGTCAACCTTGACCAGGATTGAACCTGCAGTGTAGAGATAACTGTCACTTAAAACTGTATTAACTCAATGCCTATATCCACTATGCCAGACTTTTGTAGACAAACAGGCACACCATTTTCATTTGAAATGGTGGTGCTGCATGATCTTCGAACTCCATCTTTTAGTAACATTAAAGCTTATATTCTCTACAGAGAATCAAAGGATTTTACATAAGTATTATCTGCGTTATTCGGACTATTGTCCCTATCTTCATTGTTATTTGTACAATGTTTCAGCCGATATACCCTCCGGCCTTCTTCAGGTATTTCTTGTCGGACTCGGGAACCTTCTTTTCGAACTCTGAGTCCGACAAGAAATACCTGAAGTAGGCCGGAGGGTATATCAGCCGAAACGTTGTACAAATAACAATGAAGATGGGGACAATAGTCCAATAACGCAGATAATACTAATCTTCAAGCCTCATCTCAAACATTCAGAGATTTTACATAACTCTGGAAAACATCCCTTTCCTCGATTTTTTTTTTTTTTTTTTTTTTTTTTTTTTTTTTTTTGTCCCCTCAAATATTAAAAAATATCCTGTGTTTATGACTGAGTGATTTATCAAGTTGTCGTATTATGTAGCTGTTTGCATTCTTTATCGATGCAAAAACATCCGCTTTTATTGAGCCTCTTTGACTGAATCATTGGAATCGGCAGCGTTTAATACTTACGCCAATAGATGGCAAAATGTATTCTTTAATGCCACCTGATTGAATACTTGAAAAGCAGAAGTTGCGACGCATGTTATTTGCTGCAATTACGCAGAGAAATGTGCAAACAGATTCAATCAAGCGGAACAAAGATGATATGAATTGAATCTGTCATGTGAGAATGCATAAAAAGGTTGTTTTTTTAGTATTTAATTATGCAAGTAGTTATTCTGCAGCTTCACTTAAAGGAAAATATAGTACAAGGCCAATTTTAGTGAGGGCTGTGTATGTTGGTCATTGCTGTAGGTATTCATGCATGTTTTAACACTAGCTTTACCAGGACAGTGTTCTCTATTATATAGGTCCCTGTGCTTTAGGGCTATAGTCCTTTTTATTGTCTTCTCAGACCAAAGGCAAGGGAAACAGAAGCAGTCATGTATGCTCAGCCTATTATTTAGAATATATTTCTATAGTAAAATCCTTTACAATGCATTTTTATAGTAAAATCCTTTACAATGCATTTCTATAGTAAAATCCTTTACAATGTATTCTTATAGTAAAATTATTTGCAATGCATTTTTATAGTAAAATCCTTTACAATGCATTTCTATAGTAAAATCCTTTACAATGCATTATAGTAAAATTTTTACAATGCATTTTTATAGTAAAATCCTTTACAATGCATTTCTATAGTAAAATCCTTTACAGTGCATTCTTATAGTAAAATTATTTGCAATGCATTTTTATAGTAAAATTATTTGCAATGCATTTTTATAGTAAAATCATTTGCAATGCATTGCAATGCATTACTATAGTAAAACTATTTGTAGTGCATTCCTATAAAATCACTTGCAATGCATCACTATAATAAAATCTTTTCAGTGCATTTTTATAGCAAAATCTTTTGCATTACATTACAAAAGTAAAACCATTTGCAGTGCATTTCTATAGTTAAAATCATTTGCAATGCATTTTTATAGTAAAATCATCTGCAGTGCATGTTTACAGTAAAATCATTTCGTATATGTTCCTACCGAGGTAATCTATAATGAATTCTCATACATGATCTTAGTATTTATTGTGTCATGATGTATATAGTCAACCAGGTGAATGAAAGTTTTAAAGTATTTCTTTAATAAATCCTACCTATGATAGCATGACTTATAGAAACAACCAGTTTCTTTATTCTTACTGACAAATAAATAAATCTAAGAATATATTTTCTTTTTTTAACATTTTTTTTATTACATCTTCCTTTTTTTCTCTTCTTTCTGCATTCATCTTAGTGTCTGGCATTGGGGGGGTCATCACTAGAGTCAACCAAATAAGAAGGGTTAGGATGATTTGGTCTCTTAGAAAGTATGAGTACAGCTTCATTTCTTACTTGTGCATATCTATGCCCTGAAGGTTAACCAGAATATTAAAAAAAAAAGATTAAAAAGAAATCTATGGTGGTGCAGCAAGTATCAACATAAGAGGGTAATCCCAAAGGTAAGGTCTCCAAAATATTTAGAAATCATAGTAACGTTTATTGTCAATGATGTTTACATCATTTTAAAGTTTCAACATGTATCCATAACATAATCACTATTTCGGTTGATGTATTTTCAAAGGCACTGTAGCAGTTTTTGTGTGCCCATATTGTTGAAGAAGCATTGAACCTCATTATCATTGCAAAATCCATAGCAGACGTTTTTGACATCCATGCACAACTTGCCATACACTTCCATTACTTGGCGATGAATTTCAATCAGTTTAATGCCTTTTATGAGCTCCATCAGAAATGATTGCCAAGTAGAGACTGTGTGCACAAGTGTAGGCACATGCACAACAAACACAACAGTATTGCTCATAGCTGCACAAACAGTTTCCCTGCATCCCCAGCACATTGAAGACCTTACTTTTGGGATTATACTCATAGAAAACAGAACTAATGAACCAAGTTCTATTCTGACTGTGGCAGCTTCTTATTCTCTTGGTGAAGGCATGAATTAATTTCTCCCTGCACTCTATCTAATTACCAGATAATTATATATATATAGGCGATTCTTCCAGGCTGTGGTTGTGTCGGTACTTCTGTATGGCTGTACCACTTGGACCCTAACGAAGCGTCTTGAGAATAAGCTAGATGGGAGCTGTACGAGAATGCTATGGAAGGTCCTGGATAGGTCATGGAAACAGCACCCCACAAAAGACATGCAGGTCACTGCTGGAGAAGCAAGGACGAGATCATAAGCGACGTACTACTGTGGAAGCCAGCGCATGGGCGCGCTAATGTGGGCCGCCCAGCCAGGACCTACATTGACCAACTATGTAGGGATACTGGCTGCTGCGCAGAGGAGCTGCCGGAGTCAATGAATGATAGGGAAGGCTGGCGAGAGATCATCATGGATATCCGTGCAAACTGCGCGACATGATGATGATGATGATATATATATATATATATATATATATATATATACTGAAAAAAAGAAAATCACAATCACAATACTTTGTCAGAAAAAATAGAAAAAGAAACTGAATGAATGAAAAATATTCAATACATACATAGAGCCTGCTTAGAGAATCAAATCAGTGTACTCTGTGTATGATGTTAAACTGCATCTGGTAAAGTTCCATTTTTTAATCTGTGGGAAGTGTGGAGTACCCCTTCATTGCCATTACTCCTAGGTCCATTCTGACCCAGAGTGGAAGTACTTGTTAGGGTCCCATTTATGGATTAAATAGAAAAAAATGAGTTTTAAAAATGTATTAAAAACATTGAGTTTTTAAAAAATTGAATACCCATCAAGAATGAATAAAACAAAATGTCTTCAGCATAAAATAAACAAACAAGAGTTGACATACTGTAAAATACCAAGTAACAGTAGTTAACTACCCAGGTTTCACCAAAAGGATTTTCAGGAAAACTCTCTCTCTCTCTCTCTCTCTCTCTCTATATATATATATATATATATATATATATATATAGAGAGAGAGAGAGAGGGGGGGAGATAGAGATTGATAGAGAAGTAAAAGAAGTGTAAAATCAACCTATTCTACCATGTGTGTATATATATATATATATATAGAGAGAGAGAGAGAGTACTAAAATGTATGCACACACATATATAGAATGAGGTATATGAAGAAAGAGAAATGAATAAAAATCAAATGAAGATATAGACCAAAAAGAGAATGGAACTAATATATTGTGGTTGAAATCCTTCTGTGTGTGGCCTCTTAGTAAAAAGACACTTTTCTGCTTCAATAATCCTCAGATAGTGAAGGGGCCATCATCTTTCCCTTTCATCAGTAATAGCCACCCTCTTACTGAGTCCTAGCCTAGAAACAGCAGCAACAAGATCATTACAACACTGACATTGTTATGATTTTCAATGACACGGTTCCTCACAGGAATACAGCCAAAAAAAAAAAAAATCACACAGACATAAACGGAACAAAGAAGAGCCCCACCCCACTGCAAAAAAAAAAAAAAAGAAAATCATTATTCATCTGAGCTCTATTTGAAATGCCTCCAAACCATTTTCAAAGCTATCATCACTTGTACTTTTTCTTTCTTTTTTTTTCATTTTTTTTTTATTCTTTATTTTTGGTCTTTTATTTATTTACTCTTTCTTTCTTTCTTTTCAGAAAGTATTTCTTTCTTTCTTTTGACAAAGTTTTCTATATTTTCTTTCCTTTTCTTTCCTCTTTCATTTTGACAGAATGTAATTTCTTTCTTTCTTTGAAATTTTCTTTATTTTATTTCCTTTCTTTTTTCTCCTTCTTTAAGAATTTCTTTCTTTTCTTTATTCTCCTTCTTTAAGAATTTCTCTCTTTTCTTTTTATTCTTACCATTTTTATGGCTCTTTTGTGTTTAGAGTATGCTTTTGGGAAAGCCGAACTGCGTTTGAAATTTCAAAAATGAAAGACCAACCTGATGGCTATTGCCTTTCTATGTAAGAAACATAGGCTTATTCCTAAATGCCATCACAAATGTGTTGCTGGTCATGGTAGCAGTGAAGAGCTAATAACAAAAAAAAAAAAAAGAAGAGGGGGAAAAAATAAGGGAAAAACGGGTAAAAAAAAAAAAAACCTGAAAACAAAATGGCGGAAGACATTTGTATGATGTGTTTGGTCAGTTATTGATTTTATTTGGGTGAGGAGAGAAACAACACTGGAATTTTCAACCTGTGTCTGGTTTTATAGAAAACTTAGTGGCTTGCTAGTAGGAATTCAAATTGCAAGTACTTTCGCTCATTTTCTCTTTCTCTACTTTCCCCTCTCCAAAAATCCCTCTCCCTTTATTCCCTCTTCCTCCTTCTCCTTTATTCCCCCTCTCCACTTCCAATTCCCTTTTTTAGTCTATTGAATCAACTCTGTCATGTTTATATACTGATTAACTTTTGTCATTTCATTCCTTATAGGAATTTGTTCTTCTCTTGGTGACCACTTAAAATTTTCCTTTATTTTCATTTATTTATATGCCTCCACCAGCCGCCTTTAATTTCAGTGTTAAGCCCCATTCTATTCATAGAAGTTATATTATAATTAACTACAAATATATATAGTAGTAAAAAAGTAAAATCTGTGGAGAGGCCTATTATCAGTATCAGCCAAACAGCAAGGGAGTCTATCCACTTTTCACTAGTGCTAGAGCAGGAAGATTTTTTTTGCTGAGGTGGAGTGCTTCACCTACCATCAGCTCCCAGATGCTTTAAAATACAGATTAGATTCACATGATGATATGTTAGTTCTGACATCTCGTCACATGCATACAGCTCATGTTATATGAATTTATATACCCAACCCCTCCACACAAGCAGGATGCACCACAAGGTTAATTTTAAGCAAAGTTTAACAGGTTTGAATCCAGAGTTGTCCTTCTCCTAGACCGGTTGCCATACCAAGTTTAAAGAGCTCAGTCTGCCCTGCTATTTGCTCATAGCTGGAGGGAAAATGGTTGGATGCATACCATTCTTAGGGTATTAGCACTATGTCTAATAGTAATACAAACAGCCTCATCCAATATTTGAACTCTGTTCACCGGGTTCACTTCTTTTGACAATAACCATTACACCATGAGTACCTCATCGTATATAAAGCTCCTATAATACTTAAATGATGTGGCTTTTTTACATTTATCTCCTAGAAATCAGAATAGAGTTGCAAAATAGATTTCTGATAACAAAAAGACACCTGATAGATACCCCCCCCCCCCCAAAATGACCCCCCAACACACAAAATAATCTAATAGTAATATATAAATAAGTATCTAATATTAATTTATATACTATTTGTTATCAAAATAGTAGTTACAAAATAGATTTCTGATTTAAAAAAAAAAAAAAAAAAAAAAAGAGAAAGAAGACTTGCCCCCAAAAGCAATTTTTTTTTTTAACTGTTTTTATATTGTTGGTTGTTTCTTATGGCCACCATGAATAAGTCAAAATACTATAGACTTTCTAGGTGACTAAAGAAAACAAAAAAAAAAACAAACACAAATGTTGGGATTATTTACATATAGATTGGCATCTATATTTTTCTCTTTCATTTTCTTTCTTTCTTTGGGAATCTCTTTGTATGCTTTCTCTCTTTTTTTTAGTTTCTCTTTCCTTCCACTTATTCTATCTTTATCTTCTACTCCCATTGTTTTCTTTTTCTTTCTTTCTTTCTTCTGTCTATTAATTGGAATTTCTCCTGACTACGTAGTGAGCTCAGGTTGTATAACCAATAAATTAATAAATAATTTGCTTATATTACAAATACCACACCTTTCCAATCTTTAATTTGGCACATGCTACCAATCTCTTACATTTGAAAAAAAACCAAAAAACAAATAACCTTATCAGTCCATGAGATTAGTAATTTGAGTAATGTTGTCTCAAATCAATCACTTATCCCATAAATTTGATCCTTACTAAGTGCTTTAAAAATAGAACTATATTATCAATAATAACCATGATCATAATAATAATAATAATAATAACTATTATTATTATTAGTTTTTCACACCTGCTGTAACTAGTGATTCACTGGAGGCTGAATGACAGCAAGTCTTCTCAGGTCTCCAGGACTCTTCTGAGTATTCTAGCCGATCCTAACAGTGCGATAGTTTGGATGGTCTTGGTTCTTTTGATTTCCAGTTCACCCAAATTCTTTTCCAGAGCTTTGGGGATCATTCCAAGGGCACCAATTACGATTGGTACTACCTTCATGTTCCACAGTTTCCTCAGTTCTCTGGCAAGGTCTAAGTATTTGTCAATCTTTTCACTTTATTATTATTATTATTATTATTATTATTATCATTTCACTCTTAGAGAGCTTTTCACACCTGCCTTAGCTGGCGGTCTTTCACTGGAGTGACAGCAAGTCTACTCAGCTTTTAAGGATTCTTCTCTTTATTCTAGCCAGTTTTTAACACTGCTGTGGTCTGGATGGTCTATATTCTTTCTCTGATCTCCAAGTATTTGTCTATCTTTTCATTTTCTCTCTGTGATTCACTGGGACAGCAAAATCCATGAGATAACAAGTTTTTTGTTAATTAACAATGAATTAGGTCTCCTAGCTGGGATTAGGTGATCCGTCTGTATCCCAAAGTCCCAGAAAATTTATGCATCTCATTCTCTAGGACAGATTCTGGTTTATGCATTTACCATTTAGTAGCATGGTGAAAATATCATTATTATGATTATTATAAAATATAATTACATTTAAAAAATCTAATAGTCTATGACACTTATTTATCTGAATTTTTGTGATAAGGTTTGATAATTTGTAGATTTTTCAGACTGTTGTCCTCATCTTTATTGTTATATACACAACTTTTCCAGCCAATGAATAGAATACTTAACATAGCTTAACACTTGTACCTGATCATGGTTTTCTTTAACCATGATCAGGTACAAGTGTTAAGCTATGTTAAGTATTCTATTCATTGGCTGAAAAAGATGTGTATATAACAATAAAGATGAGAAAAAGTTGTGTATATAACAATAAAGATGAGAAAAAGATGTGTATATAACAATAAAGATGAGAAAAAGATGTGTATATAACAATAAAGATGAGAACAATCTACCCCAATGGATTAAATAAAGAGCTCAGTTCAAAGTTCCGTTAAGGCTCCTGATTATAATTTGAAGGATCCCAAGTTCAACCAGAAACACCTGAGGGCACTAGAGGGCACATCGGACAAAATGTTGTGTATATAACAATAAAGATGAGGACAACAGTACGAAAAATCTAAATAATATAAAATCTATGACAACTGAGACAGAATTCCAAGTGGATCACCTTTCCTACCTTGTCATACCTACTCTTGCATTCCTTCTGTGCCAGTTTTCTGTATTTGTTTATTATGTGATTAACTCTTTCATCTCTGTCGAACTTTGTAACTGAAATACAAACTGCTACAAAGTCCACGGCAAAATGACAAAGTATATATAAGACTCCACAATGTCATTCAGGAATCATGCATTATTATTTATACCAACTGTCTTGGACACTGCTTGAGTTCACTTATATATACTTTGTCATTTTGCAGTGGACTTTGTAGCATTCGGGTTGTGTTGTTCGACGGTAATTGGAACTTTAATTATTCTTCACATCTCTGTTACAACATAGCCTACAGTTGCTATTTTTCTGTGTATTATTATTATTATGTGTGTGTGTATACTGTATGTTTCCACTGACTCTCAAATAGAATGTATGTATTTAACTAACTCCACCATTATAAGCAGGATACGACACAAGGTCAGTTTTTATGTAGAGTTTAATAGTTTTGAATTCAGTTTTTTTTTCCTTTTCCTAGACTGGTTGCCATATGAAGATCAAAGAGCCCAGTCTGCCCTATTATTTACCCATATCTTGGGGGAGCATAGTTGGATGCATATCTTTCCCAAGCAAACTGGATCATCCAGGATTTGTCACCGGGTCCATTTCCTACGATGATAATGTTACACCACAAGTGTCTCCTCAAATAGATTTAGTTTCTTTGTTTAATAGTACTAGCAAATATATGCAAAGTATTTAAGTATATCTAATGAAACTGTACATTCTGCAAGAAAATAGAACAACAAATCCCTTTCAGGAAGAAGTACGTACAACAGTATTAATAATGTAAAACAATTTCTCTCGGTTACAGACAGGGTAGGTTATTCAATGCTAAATCCTTTCTTGTATAGTTACTATTTAACCAATATCTGGGGGGGGGGTTATACCTTTCCCAAGAGTATTAGTCTGAAAGTGAATATAATAGTACAGCTGGAGTTCAAACTCACTTACTACAATGTAGCAGTCTAGCACGTTAGCCACAATGCCATGGGGATTCACCACTCCTCAAATAGAATGTAGATGGGTTATTAATGCCAAAGCCATCCTTCTAGAAGAACAGTAGTGTTATTATTTAACCCATAGCTGGGCAGATGATGGGGTTCATACCTTTCCAAAGAGTATTAGTGAACATAGCACAACTGTAGTTTAAACTGACTTACTACAATGTCGTAGTCTAGCATATTTGCTACTACACCATGGAGACGCCTCCTCCTCAAATAAAATGGTGAAGGCAACAGGAAACCACTTCCCTATCTTTTCCAAGGACAGTCACAGTTTACTGATAAAGGAAGCTGTAGAGAGTCAAATTTTGGAATAGCTCAGTCGATAGAGCGTGTACCTATAAAACACAAGATTCCTGGTTCGATACCGGGCCCTCACCAACTCAGCGTAGGAGTAGCACAGGAATCTGTGCATTAAAGTAAATGAGCTGATGGTAAGGGTGGCACTCCAACTCAGATGCCAAAACAATCTCCTTGGTTTAGCGCTAATGAAAAGGGGATAGACTCCCTCAGTGTCTGGCTGATACAGACTTTAAGCCACCCCGACGACTTTACTTACTTTACTTTTTATGGCACTTTCTATTCTATTCTATCTGCTTCCTGTGTATTTTGATAGTATTTTAATTTCTGCCTATTTGTGCATTTTTTTTTTTTTTTTTTTTTTTCAGGTGTGCTGCATTATTAACTTTTAATATGTGTATACGCGTCACCTTCTCTGTGTGTATTTCCTTCCTTGTTAGCTGCGTGTTCTTCCTCGTATGACCTAATGTGTCTGGGGGTTTTTCCTTCCTTGGTAATTGACAAGGAATGAAAAAGCAAAGCTCTAATCAATATTAATATTGGAAATCAATACAAAATCTGGAAATTTGTGTGATTTATAGCCTTATTTGAGATAACCAGAGGAATCTAAAACGACAGCTTGAATCTATTTTTGTTTTTCTCTACTTTAGAGTTTGTTTTTTTTTTTTATTTTTTTTTTTTTTTTTTAATTCAGTTTGGTGCGTAAGGTAATTCAGAGATTTATTTTCCCTTTCATTTCTTTTCTCTTTTAGCGCAAAAAATATTTTTCAATTTGAAAATTAATGCATGATCAAATAAACTCAATTCAGTAAAAAATCATGGGACTTTAAAAAGCGGTAATAATAATAATAATAATCATAAAGAAATGGCAGTAAAGATACTCATACTACAGATGCAACTACTTACTATTAGTCATGACAATTCATGAAAACACTTTCAACTTTACAATGACAGGAATGGAGTTACCTTGATTGATTGATTTTAATGGCATGTCAAGCTGTCTGGTGCTATTTTAAGCCTAGAGGTTAGGGAATCATCTACATTTATATTTACATTTGCAGAGATACTGATAGGTACACATCCTGCATCCCTGAAGCACAAAAATCTAAAGGGACGCTGTAAAATCATATCCATGCATCCCAGTGTTTTTCTTTTTTCTTCCCTCATCATTTCAAACTAACTGTAAATACATTTCAATAGTTTCTTAGAAATGAATTACACAGGACAGGTTACAAGGTAGGAGTTAGACAGCCTTAGTTGGGACCCATAAATTTCCTGGGGACTCATTCAAAGCAAATATGTGCATCCCAGGATGCACTAATTCAAAAACCTATCAGCATTTGATGTGTAGATGTTTCTTAACTCTTTGCCTACCAAATCTTCTCCACGGCTGTAGCAAATTTTCTTGGTATTTTTTTTTTCTTCAACTGATACCCTATTGCAAAAGTACCAGTCTCAGGGTTGGTTTACAGACAAAACAAAAGATGACAGGGCTGTTGATGATGTCATTTTTTAGTTTAAACAAGTGACATGTGCAAGAGCCACTGCCAGTGTCATATGGTAGGATCATAGTGGTGTGAGAACCGCTTTTAAGTGGTTTAAAGTAGGAAAAGAGTTAAGAGGTTTTTGTTGCAGTTATATGATACCAAGTATTCCTATCTAACACAAATAATTTGTACTCACTTATGATATTAAGTATACCTATCTAATACAAATAATTTGCACATAGTTATATGGTTCAAGTAACTAATAATAATCCCTAGTAAACAATCGTATCTATTCTTGATACAATGTACAGTTATATGCATCAAGTATTCCTATTGAATACAAATAAATCTTAAACAGGCCCATTTGCCCCATAGATTGGACCCTAACAGGTACTACCACTTAGAGTTAGAGTGGACCTGGGAGTAATGGCAATGAAGGGGTACTCCACACTCCCCAGAGCTCCAGAATTGGAACCTCACCAACTGTAGAATGAAACATTGCAGTAATGACAATATCTTAAGAAAGAAATGGATAGCTGACCTACTCTTACATAATCATGTAACTTTAAAAAATTATGATGATGATGATGATAATGATAACAATGACGATGATGATGATAATAATAACAATGATGATGATAATAATAACAATAACAATGATGATGATGATAATGATGATGACAATAATATTAATCATGAAGAAATGGCAGTAAAGATAATTATGCTACTGATACTATAACTACTATCTATATATTTATACTCTTATCTGTAAATAGGAACCCATCAATCGTGTATGTCACACTTTCAGTTAAAAATATGTAATTGGTTGATTGCTTTTGTAGAAACGAAAAGCTTTAACATCATCTGAGAGAGAGAGAGAGATCTTAAATATGTCAGTGTAGAGAAAAAGAAGTTGGGTGAGGAAAGAGGGGAAGGGATAGGGTAGGGAAAGAAAAGGTGGGAAGGAGGGTGGAAGGGTTGGGGTTTAAATTGTCAATTAAAAGAATTAAAAATCATTGTTTTCACATCATTCCTCCTCCCCATATAACACACACACAAACAATATGTACAGGCTGACCTGTCTAATAAAAGCATACATGTGGCAGGTGTGATGGAGGGTGGGGTAGATTTTCACTTAGCAGCATACCTAAAACATATCATTCTCTTCTTGTGTATATAGATTCTGAGGAATTTTTAAGGCTCCAACTAGTAACTAATAATTATAATTATAGCATTGATGACTATTATGCATAATAGTCATTACTAATAATAGTGATGAAAAAAAGGGGAGTCACCAGAAAAGTACTTTTATAATAACAAATAGCTTATTATTTCTATCCATGATATTGAATATAGTTTACTTATAAATATAGCATGTTATATATATATATATATATATATATATATATATAATATATGGATTCTAAAATTACAAACTCACGTGAGGGGACTGAACGCTGACATCAGAATGCTCCATTATTATAATTTTTTTACAGACGCTACCGCTGTCAATAACAACAGAGACAAAAGATCTGTTGAACAGGAACAACAGTCATTTGATAAAGGGTATCTAACGAACCCGAAAATTTATGATAAAAAATAATAATAAAAAATAAGTGAATCCAATACTCCATAACATCGAGTTCATTCATTTACTTTTAGATGCTTTGTAATAACGCCCAACTTAAAAAAAAACATAAAAATATATATGTATATATAATCAATCAAGTACATTATTATTAATATTGATCAGTATTTTTTTTTTTTTTTAGTTTTTTGTTATCACAACATGGTTTGTTATTTTTCTACATGATCACAGATAAAACAGAGTTCATGTGTTTTAATTAAGATGGTTCCATCACCTCATTAAATGGCAAGCTTCTGAAATTAGTAGACCAGTTCATATACCTTGATAGCAATATCTCATCTACTGAAAATGATATCAACTTACATAGGCAAAGCATAGACCGCTATTAATGACTGTATAGAAATCTAATAACAAATAGTTTATCATAGAATAATAATCATTCTGAGAAGTAGGATAATAATGCTCTTGCAAAAATAGGTGTGATTGGGTAGAAATATTGTCACTGGGAACTGTACAAATGATTTAGATTTAACTAAGCTGGTAATATACAAGGGAAATTCAAAAATTATCTGTACTCGTTTTATGGAAGCCAAGCCTATCATGTATGATTTAATAGGCAGAACCATGACTAATCTGCAGAGAACAAGTTATCTCATCACCATCTCTCAAGCTTGCTGAATCTTCTCATCAGTGGTGGAGGTTGATGGATGTCCTGCTCTCTTATTGTGTGTTACGCTTGCCTGGCCACTTTTAAACTTCTCTATCCACTCATACACACTTCTACATGGTAATGCACTGTCCCCATATTGGGCTAAAAGCCTCCGATGAATTTCAGCCCCTGACATTCCTTGTCAATAATAAAGATATGTTATGGTGAAAGTGTGCATAATTTTTTATTCTCTCTCACACTAATAACATATATATATATTATGATAAGTAGAATAATAATTACCTAATCTAAAAGAAAAGCTTGATCGATTGATTTTAATGGCATTTCAAACTGTTTAAGGTTATTTCATGCTTAGAAATTAAGGGAATTGTATTCATTGTATGTTCATATTTTTTTTTTGCGTGTAAATTTTTTTCTTAAGAGTTTTTTTTTTGGGGGGGGGTTGCACATGTCCTATCAAATACAAATAATTTTTACATAGATCTATTTGAGCCATAGATGGGACCCTAATGAGTACTACTAGTCTGGATTAAGAACGGACCTGGGAAAAATGGCAATGAGGGGTATTCCCTGCTCTCTTTAATCTTGGTATGGCAACCTGTCTAGGAGAAGGAAAACTCTGAATTCAAACCTGTTAAACTCCACATAAAAATTGATCTTGTGTCACATCCGGCTTGTACAGTCAAGACAAATCTTTTTTTTTTTTTTTTGACGGGGGGAGATGAGAGTCTAACCCCTGTGCAAGGGATACAATCAATGTATTCTAAGCTTACTGTTGCGATCAGCTGGACAGTGAGGAAGTCTATCCCTTTTTCACTAGTGCTAGACCAGGGAGATTGTTTTTTTTATCTGAGGTGGAGCGCTTACACCTATTATCAGCTCCCCACTTTACCCCACAGATCAGGGCTGTGCTACTCATGTGCTGAATTGGAAAAGCTTGAGGAGTAGTAAAAAGTAAAGTCAGCGAAGTAGCCCATTATCTGTATCAGCCAGACAGTGAAGGAGTCAATCTCCTTTTCACTTGCGTTAGACCAGGGAGATTATTTTTTGCATCGGAGGTAGAACACCACACCTACCATCAGCACTCCACTTTACCACACAGATCAAAGCTGTGCTTCTCATGCAGCATTGTGAGTGAGTTGGTAAGGGCCAGTATCGAACCTAGAACCTTGTGGTTCCTAAGCGAATGGTTTTCATTTTAATAACTAAATCATCAAGGCTTCATCTTCATCATTACATAAGAACATTGTTAATAAGTCTGAGTAGTGTCATTAACATACCAGAAATGATTTAGATAATTGAACCTCTTGTTAATATTCATGATGTTAACAAAAGAAGTTTCATTTGTTGCACTTGATGAGGGTTGAAGAATGAATCAATCAAAATATTGTGTTAACATAAAAAATTACAAAGAATTTCTGATAAGAAGGTGCATTTAGATATTACACTTTTGATCCTAAAGAGTGAAGAATGTGGAGTGACACTTTATTCTAGGCCAAGTGCACAGATACTACACTTTGATCCTAAAGGGAGAGGAATGGAGAGTGTTTGATTCTAGGCCAAGTGTGCAGATACTACACTTTGATCCTAAAGAGAGAAGAATGGGGAGTGACACCTTATTCTAGGCCAAGTGCACAGATACTACACTTTGATCCTAAAGGGAGAGGAATGGAGAGTGTTTGATTCTAGGCCAAGTGTGCAGATACTACACTTTGATCCTAAAGGGAGAGAATGGGGAGTGACATCTTGATCCTAGGCCAAATGCAAGAAGAAAAAAGGATTTATGTAGTTAGAAAGATGATGGATGTTTTGAATGTATTGAATTTAGAAAATGCGTAGAAAAGGTTCATTGCCGTTCATTCATTGCCCTGAAGAAGGTTTCTTTATAAACTGAAATGTTCAAACACTGACACTACGACTAATAAATTTCCATCCATTGTAACATCCATGTTTGTTCTACATTTCTCCACATACTATCGGCAGAGGGGTAAGGTGATGCTTAAGGATAGAGCCCAGTTCATGACATGCAATACTCCACTTTAGCCCTATCTTGGGCTATCGGAGAGGCCCCCTCCAATCGTCATAGTACCTATATGATTTTCCCAACCTATTGCCCATGGCAATATCATATGGGTGCTATGATGCCACCCCTTCATCACCATTGCTCCCTGGTCCACTCTGAAGGGTCCCATCTCCCAAACTCTGAGGTTGATATATACTATCGGATTAATTTCCTCATTTTACTCCCATATATATATATATAAACACAAACAGGCATGGCCAGAATTTGAACTCAATACTCTGATATCATTTTCTACACTTATAACAATGATGCTATCTCTACCGTACAAGATATATAATGGCTGATAAACATTTTGGAAAAGTTTTTTATAGCCAAATCAGAAATGAACAAGAGGCAGATAATATTGTGTTATCAAAATAAATCTAGCTCAAGATCATTCCCCTCAGTTGCAAGGCTTCATTGTCCTCAGTGAAAATATCTTGAGAAATAACATCCAAATTTGAAATTTGTCTGGATTGCTGGAAAGAAAATGGCACAATCACATGATTACTGTCAGAAAGTTGTAGCCATGTGAATGGTGGTGTGTATTGTGGTAGTAGTAGTAGTAGTAATAATAATACATTATATTTTCAAGTATTCCTTGGGGCCACAATGACATATGAGAAACCTGAAAACTGTAAGATATGGTCTCAGGCAAAGAATGAATATATAGAAAACCTTAGAATATCAATACAGATTACAGTGTGAACCAAATCTATAAAGGCAGGCAACCAAGCAGATGATGATTTTCCAATCACTCTCTTTCACACACATATATATATATATGTGTGTGTGTGTTGTTGTTGAAGAGGGGATGACTTAACGTAGAAGGCAAAATATTGAGCAAGTCGCAATTTTGACTTTCGATAAAGATAGTTAACCAGAGTTATGAACGAATATAAAAGTGCCAAATATGTTTGTAAAGCAGGTTTAGTAAACTGATATAGTCAGAATATGTCATATATATATATATATATATATATATATATTATATATATATATATAGTTAAAAATCAATGTCAAAATGAATGAATGGATGAAACAAGAATGAATGAAATGAGGGGGATAAATGAAAAATCCTTTCCAAGGGACCCCTCTCAAAAGTATTAAATCCTTGGAAAGGATTTTTCATTTATCCCCCTCATTTCATTCATTCTTGTTTCATCCATTCATTCATTTTGCCATTGATTTTTAACTAAATAATTTAGAAGCATACGCGAAAACTTAAATTATATATATATATATATATATATATATATGTTAATTGTGAAGACACTATCTATGTTATATCAACATCTGTTCAAAATCTCCGATCTTTGGTTTAATAATTATTTGGAATTAGTATAGTTTGCAATAACTAATTTTTCTTCTAAACATATAGGACAGAATTTATTACACAGTATAATTAGATGATTTTTTTACAATTTTATATATATATATATATATATATATATATATATATATAAAAGAAAGTTTGGTATGTATGTGTCGACTTATAACTCAGAAAAGAGATGTCACTCAGATTCGAAATCCTGCATACAGATTAATATTTTTATCACTAAGAAACACACAAAATTTGGTTTTGATTTTTACTAATTAAGTGATATAATTCAGTGATTAAAAAAATTTAAAAATACTGTATACAAACTTTTACCCCCACTCAGCCGAGAGAGTTAAATAAATAAGGACACAAGTTTAATACTTAGCTCTTTTTAATTGTTACTTTTTAGGGGTAAGAAAGAAAATAAATTAAATTAATATTTTTATCACTTTAACGCAATAAGCAATTAAGAAATGAATTTGAGTTTTTGTCATATTTTTTTAGTCCAGTCATGGACAGGGTACTTTTGCTAGTATATATATATATATACACACAAGGGTAATCCCAAAAGTAAGTTCTCCAAATATTTGTGTCCTGGATATGATGTTAAACTGCATCTAGTGATGATGTTCCAGTTCTGGATCGAAGAGTAGTGTGGAGTGGCCCTTATTACCATTACTCCCAGGTCCACTCTCACCAAAGTGGTAATAGTTATTAGAGTCCCATCATATTTCACTCATATATATATATATATATCTACTGACAGAGCTACCCGACATTGCCCGGTGTATAAAATGTTTTTAAAAAATTAATATCTTATCTATATTTATATATAGATTAAAATTAATTTTAAAAAATGTTCTGTATATTGGTTTCATTATATATTCTTCTTTATATATTTTTATTTTTAATTTGTAATTTTTATTATTATTCTTGTTTAATTTTTAAATTTCATTTTAAAATGGGTGAAATAAGAATTTGGTGATTAAGCCGTACCAGACAATCAGGATTGACATTTTTGCATTTCATCTTGGACGATTTGGATGGTCTCATTTGTAATCGGAGGATGTTGCAAGATGATAATGGTCATATTTTGTAGGAATACAAATATCAATATATATATATATATATATATATATATATATATATATGTGTTTTTGAAGAGAGAATAACTTAATGAAGAAGGCAAAATATTGAGTGATTTGCAATTTGTCAATAAAGATAGTTATGAATGAATATAAAAGTGCTCAATACATTTGTAGAGCTGTTTAGTAAACCAATATAGTCAGAATATATCTACCCAGGTTTTACCGTGAGGATTGTCAGGACTATTCTACATGAATTAATTAAATCAAAACAAATGGAAGTAAACAAAATACACTATATTTTTCTACATAATTGCCATTTCAGTCAGTGCATTTTTGTAGTAGTCCTGGTATTTATTCAATTTTCTAATTTCTTTGACCTTCATCCTGTGATCTGCTCATGCAGATATATCTTAGAACTCGTTTTCTTTGTTTACAAGGTCTTGGATGAGAGTTTTAGTCTGGATCTTAAAGTTCCAGAGTATTTTTTTTGTGTTGTTTTCTTGGACATCATCCAGTTGTGCTGATACTATTTATTTTAAATGATTGAAACCAAGCCGTTTGCACAGTTCCTGGCATATTGCTGTTCCTACTCCATCTTACTGAGTCAATTTTCCTCATTCACTTATTGTCTCCATTACAAGAATGATGATGATGATCTTTTTAGCCTTAATACAAGATGTGAATCAACTTGTATACTAAATTATTATTGGAGCACGTGTCTTAGATAATCATCGATGAATCTGTGTAGGGCTTCGTCTTGTGCAGCTCGAAGAATTTATTGATTTTTTTTTTCATGTCTGTTTTACCCTTTCACGGGGAGTTGGATTTGTCTGGGGGTGAAATACGAAGCAGCTTTTAGTGATGGCGGTGACATTATGAAGCACATAGGTTGACGGCTGGGTGAAAATTGAGTCACAATGTCAGAACCAATTCGAAGAGAAGTCACGAGCAGATGACTGTAGACTGATAGCACACACATATATATACCTACATGCATTATTCATCTTTATATATGCAGGTACGTACATTGCTGGGCTTATCCAGAGGAGTTTGCAGAGATAAGTATATAGATAGGAAGTATATATAAGTTTATATATTGATATAGACTCTATATTCATTATTCTTATAAGTAAAGTCGACAGAGTGGCCTATTGTCAGTACCGGGCATACAGCAAGGGAGTCTAGAATTAGACATTGGAGATAATAGCAAAGACATAAAGTTAACGGCATTTGGTAACTGTCAATTTCTTGCCTATGCAATTTACAAACCAACTTAGTTTGCAAATCAAAAAAGGTGAGAAACTGACAATTACCAAGTGCTGTTGAATTTGTCTTCATTATGCTAACTTATATAAGTTAGGATAGCGTGAATAGGATGTCAATGGTGTCTGGTTACTGACAGTTTTTCGACAATGTGATTTTCAAACCAATTGGTTGACTTCATGTCCACACTACCCTAACTAAGATATACATGCTCTATCCAAGATATTGAGCACTATTTATCTATAAATATAGCACACTATATTGTCAATATATATATATATATAAATGGGAGAAATATGAGGAGGTTAATCCGACAATATGTAGAGAAAAGTAGACAAACATGAAGGACATTTTCAAAATGGTGAAAACACCATTTTGAAAATGTCCTTCATTGAAGCAAAAACTATATTTGAGTCCTGAAGAAGGTCTAAATGACTGAAACATTGCATCGTCGACAATAAACATCCAGTTTCCATAACATCCCATGTTTGTCTACTTTTCTCCACATATATATATATATATATATATATATATATATATTCGGTTCCCAAAACTAGTCCTACATGTACCTATTGTGAGCACTTTTCAATACTTATTATCCGAAACATTTGTTTTCTTTTTCATTTTCCAAAAGTCAGAATTGTAACTCATTCACTTTTTCTTTCTTTTTTCTTTTGTTCTGTTGAGAGTTTCCCCTAAACTTCTAAAGATATATATATATATATATATATATATATATATATATGGAGAGAGATTTTCAGAGATAAGTACATCAATAGGAAGTAGGTATAGTTTTTTATTGACATCAACATGTTCATTATTAATCTTTGTGTGTAGATGCATGTCTATCTTTGGGTTTATGAAGAAGGCTTTTTAGGGATTAGTATGTATATAGAAGTGTTGAAAACTACTCAATTCAACCAAGAAGAATTACCTTTTTTTTTGGAAAGGTAAAAGGAACATAATAATCTATATGCCTTGTGTGTTGAACTTTTGTGTATATGTGTGCGTATATATATATATATATATATATATATATATATATATATAAAGTAAAAAAGTAAAGTTGGCGGAGTGGCCTATTGTCAGTGTTAGCCAGTTGGCGAGGGAGTCTATCCCCCTTTTGCTTGCACTAGACCAGGGTGTTTTTTTTTTTTGCTGAGAGGGAGCGTCATACCTACCGTCAGCTCCCTACTTTACCACACAGATCAGATTACCCAATCTGTACTACTCATGCACTTAGTTGGCAGAGACCAGTATTGAACCTAGAACCTTGTGATTCCTGGGCAGGTGCTCTAACAACTGAGCTAGATTGGCCCCTATATATATATATATATATATATATATGGAATAGCATATATGTTCCCTGCTTAGTGGGACTGAGACCTTTTCAGCATCCCCTTATAAATAAGAAGTATGTATAGGTTTATGTTAACATTGATTCAGTGTTCATTATTTTTATTTAAGTATACATGGATGTATATTGGTGAGTTTATCAAGAGGGTTTTTCAGAAATAAGGATGTAGATAAGAAGTAGGTATAAGTTTGTATTGGCATGCATAAAGATAAGTGAGTATTTTGACTGTTGTAGATATATTCTGTAATCTCTAATTTGTCTATCATCCAAATTAGCCATTAGGCAGGCATATATTTTTCCTGGGCTTTACTAAGGGATGTATTTTACTAATATGTATACAAGGGTCAGTCAATAAAATAAGGAGAATTTTTTTTTTCCAGAATTTTTTTATATATATGTAACGTTTGTATTGTTTGGAATTGATTTATAGCAAAAATGATTTCAATTCCATAAAGATATTTGTTTTGAGGCTATTCAAAATGGCATCAAATCAAACGTCCAAGTTAGCCGGCATAATTTTTCCTGAGCTTCACTAAGGAATGTATTTTACTAATATGTATACAAGGGTCATTCAATAAAATAAAGAGATTTTTTTTCTATATATGTAACCTTTGTATTGTTTGGAATTGATTTATAGCAAAAATTATTTTAATTCCATAAAAATATTTTTTTAAGGCTATTCAAAATGGCAGCAATTCAAAGGAGTGCTCTAGGCTTAAACAGAGGTCTGTCGTTAAAGTTTTGGTGTCTGAAAAGTGCAAAGCATGTGAAGTTAACAGAAGAATGGGTGATGTGTACAGAGAAGCGTGTTTTAGTCAAAAAATGTTTTTAAACATGGGTTTGACTTTACAAGCCTGAGTCAAAATTGGAGTGGAAAGACACTGACTCTCCAGTAAAGAAAAAGTTCTAGACACAGCAGTCAGTACAGAAGGTCAACTGATAGTTTTCTGGAACATGAAATAACACATCACAATTGATTTCCTTGAAAAACTATAAACAGTACTTTTTATTACCAACTCCTTAGATAAAATTCACCTTATGTATGGAATAACCCTCATATATATATAATCATTCATATACAGTCCTGTTTTGCCATTTCACAGCTCATCAGTGTGACTAGATGAAGCAATTTGCATGTTAGACATCTTACCACAGCGCCATCTACACCCCCACTTTGTAGAAATGGAATTTTACTGTTATAAACATACTAGGCCACTAGGGAGTGCTCTATCCGTTTTAAGGAGAGCTATGCAATTTTTGCATAATTAGTTGTCACCATAAAATTCCATTTCCAAAGAGCTCAACCCACCAGGGGTGGAGAGCATATATGGTTAGCATAGCATGAACATGAAATCAATGGTACTTGGTAGCTGCATCTAATGATGAAGTTCCAATTCTGGAGCTCTGGGGTGTGTAGAGTACCCTTTCATCACCATTACTCCGAGGTCCACTCTGACCTGGAGTGGTAGAACCTGTTAGGGTCCCATCTATGTGTTAAATTGAAGAAATGAGTGTTTGAAAAGAAAATTTGAAAACCATCAAGAATGAATAAAGCAAAACATCTTCAGAATAAAATAACCCAACAAGGGTTGACATGCCATAAAATCCAACCAACTAACCAACCAGAAAGATATGTATATTTCTACCTGGATACCAGAATATCTGGATTTTACTGTACATATATTTATAAATGAAAACCTTCGTTGATACAAGTTTATGCTTAGGTAAAGACGTTTTGTCTGTTTAATCCGCACTTTTTTCATTCGTTACTTCTGTCAGCAAACAATTTCTCTAATGTGCATGAAATACATTTTCCTCTGAATGGAAAGAAATAAAAATAAAATTATAAAAATAATCAACTGTAAAAAAAAAAAAAAAGAAATGTTTTATATGCATTTTTGCTCGGAGGCACAAGAATTTGACTTGTTATCATACAAGTGCACCAGTTTGTTGCACGTTTCTATAGATTAACAATTCCTGCTGCTTGGGAAAAAAAAAAGAAGCGATGATTATCTGTCTCAATGTATTTTCAATAATTTTTGAAATGAGTCATTATCATTTCAAGAGTTCTTCAGACTATTGATTTCATTCTTTTTGTTACTTTTATCATTACCACAATGCTTCAGCCAATCCATTCTACTGCCTTCTTCAGTTATACAATGCATAAGGAAGCAAGAGATCATTATTATTCCAAGTGTTATTTAAACTATCTCATTTTTTTTTTTTTTTTTTTGTTACCACAATACTTCAGCCAATCATTCTACAGCCTTCTTTACTTGCACAAATCATAGATAAGGAATGAGTCATTATCATTCCAACAGTTGTTCAAACTATTGATCATTGTTTTTGTTGTTACCACAATGTTACAGCCAATCATTCTACAGCCTTCTTTACTTGCATAATTCATAGATAAGGAAGGGGTCATTATCATTCCAACAGTTGTTCAAACTATTGATCACATTGTTTTTGTTGTTACCACAATGTTACAGCCAATCCATTCTACAGCCTTCTTTACTTGCATAATCATAGATAAGGAAGGGGTCATTATCATTCCAAGAGTTGTTCAAACTATTGATCACATTGTTTTTGTTGCTACCACAAAGTTTCTGGACCACTTAAGCTACTATGGGTACTGTAAGCAACCTGAGTTTATCAAAATGACTTTAAATTGCCCAAAAAGAGTTGATATGTCATAAAACAACCAACCAACCAACCACAGTGTTTCTTCAGATTGTTCAGATTTTCCCTCTAAATTCTAAGAGGTAAGATGCCTCTTTTATTTCCCCCTCATAATGTCCTCTAATATTGTACAACAGAAATAAAATAAAAAACTAGACAAAAAAAAAAAGAAATACAGTGGCAAATACAGACCAACCTATTATAGTGCATTTTGATTGTTATAATTACAAAATTTTAGCCTGTTATACCATCCAGCCATAATCTTTTACCTACTCATTCATGCATCAGTGAAAGATTTATGACAAAGAGATTTATTCAGCAATGGTAATTTGCTGACCCCTGCAATTTCTGGTAATAAGAATATATTTTCTGCTTGTTCAACCACTTTCTATGGCCTTTATGTACATTAATCTATTGTAAGTACGGTCATAAGTATTTGAACAAGGATAAAATCTGTTGTTTTTTTTATTGTCTAAGATTACAGTGACTATTAAGGATTTTTGAAAAGCTGATAATCAACTCTTCCAAATATCAATGTGTGCTTTTGTAATAAGTAATTGAGTTACCTCCCCTACTTTATGATTACCTCCCCTTTGGAGAACACTCTATGGAATACAAGACTATATAAACTGTTAATAAGTGTACCAATTATTCTAAGTAGAATAAAGCTTTCCAAAGTCTATCAGTGTTGTCATTTGTCATTACAGCTTGCATTTGCAATCTCATTGAACAATTTTGAACAAGATTTTAGAAGGATGAAAAAAATTAACATGCTTTTCTTTCTCATTTAACTACTTTATTAAAACTGTAGATTGAATAAAAAAAATTGAAAGATCATTTACCTCATGGTGCTGATAAATAAGATCTTTTTTTATAGAGAGATCAGAAATGAGAGGAATTGTGGAAATGGGGAAGGTGAATATAAAGTCCAATATTTTACAGAAGGTATCAGTGTTTATGTTTCAGCTTGAGCATACATAGCGAAACACCAAGAAATAGTGATGGTAGACAAAGAGAGTAGAGGAAAGAGAGGATGTGGTCGAGACTGATTACACAGGTCAATCAAATCACAAAACAAAAAAACATTTTTCAAAAATTCAACATTTAGAGAGAGAGAGGATCCTCATGGTGCAGTGGTTAACGTGCTGGACTGTGACATCACAGTAACCAATTTTGAACTCCAGTTGTGCTATCACATTCACTTTAGAACTAATACCCTTGGAAAAGCTATGAACATCCTCATAGCCCCAGTTATGGGTTAAAAGGTATTACTACATTTCTTATACAAGGATGGCTTTGGTATTAAATAACCCACAAAATTTGATATGCCATTCAACAAAGAAACTATTATTCAGCATAGATAATGAGTTTATTTTTATTTCATAATGTCAGCTTTAACCCCTCTCCACTATATTTATCAACCTATTTCTGGCACCCAGGGGTTTACTAACCATCTTGGATAGTCCTACTGACCCCTCAGTGTTGACATTGACCACTTTCTTGATTCCTCTATTATATTCTCTTCTGAGTTGGGTCCAACATCCTCATGCATAATTTTTCAAATCTAGCATTTTATTTTGTCTAAATAGATTAACATTAGAAAAAAATATTTTTTAAATCGCAATATGAGTAAGGTAAAAAAAAAAAAATACATAATAAGTATAAATGTAAATTCTAGGTAAAAGAGCATTCAGTTTATTGGTTCCTAAAATTGTCTAGTTGAACACCTGGCATAATGGATATAAGGGTTCAGTTAATACAGATCTAAGTTCTGAACAACAGCAACTAGCTAAGCACAACTGAAGCAGTGTCCAAGACAGTTGGTATTTATAGAAATCAAGAATGATCCATTCATGCATTTGGGTGATTCCATTCTTTGAGTTCTGATTGGCTGCTTGGTTTCAATGATATTGTGGAGTTTTATAAATACCCTGTCATTCTGCAGTAGAATTGCAACAAGATGGGTTTGTATTAAGTTACAACCGTTTGTTGCCGTGTCTTACCAATTCGATGGTAATTGGAACTTAGCTTGATTATTCTTCAAGTGACATAGGTGAAAATAACATAGAATACTTAACATAGCCTAAGATTTGTATCCAGTGAACTATCTATCCCAATGGATTAAATAAAGGGTTTGGTTCAAAGTCTTGTGAAGGTCCTGATTGTGACAAGAAACACCTGATGAAAGGCTGGAGGGCACATCAGCCAAAATGTTGTGTACATAGCAATAAAGATGAGGACAATGTTGTGTACATAACAAAGATGAGGACAATAGTCCAACAAAATCTAAATAATACAAAACTGGCTTTTATTTTATTCTAAAGACTAAAAATTAAATTCAAAAAACAAACTGGATCTTTTTAAAGAACGGTTATTGGACACAAGTAAAATCCGACTTTTGGAATGCCCAGTCCTATCTGGAGTTGAGCTAGATTTTATCAGACCACTGAAAATGGTCTACTTGCTTACTGGTTTCTCATACAAACAGCAAAGCCTTTGTCCTACTAATGCTTATATTCTTGAGAGAGAGAGAGAGAGAGAGAACGAGTGGTGTGGGGTAGTGGAAATTTTCAGTTTATAAATCTATGCCTTAACTATCGGGCCAGTTTCCCCAGGGAATTATGTCAGCCCAGTTGATATAAACATTTCCTGATTCCCAAAGATAAGGCGATCCGACATTGGATTGGATCATAATTACCCAAGGTGCTGCTCAAGCTGACTTTTTTGTGATTAAGCACACTGGAAAGAAATTTATATTCTCTTCTTCTCCTCCTCCTCCTCTTCCTCTTCCTTCTTCTCCTCTGGCCCTCCCCTCCTCCTTCTTCTTCTTCTTCGACTTTCCTTTTGCTTGGAGAAATTTCCTCCTTAAAGTTAAACTTAATCCTTTGCGTAATCTTATCTTGTAGCCCCTCTTTCCTTATTTTTTTTTTTTCATGTCTATCTGGCAGGCTGCATATTCCTATATCAGATAGGAAATTAGAGAATCTTTGGGGTTTAGATTAACTTGTTATCAGGAATCTATAATTCTTATTTAGCAGGGTTGAACTTTATTTTTGAATATCATCTTACTTCACTTATATTTGCCCTGACATATATAAAGCCGTCCCCAAAATACCAGGGTGAGTCAAAAGTTATGCAATATTTTGGTAACATGAGGCATAATTTGGCAGCTCCAGATGCTTTTGCTGAGGTTGTGGAGATGACAAACTTAACTGGACTATGAGACTGAGCTCACCTGATACTCTCTTAGAATTACTCACTGGATTTGCTCAATGGCTTGGAGCATGGCCTTTGAATCTACGGTTTTAGGCTTGCCTAATCACCGAGGTTCTTGCAAATACTTATGAGCAGTACTATGTGTGTGTGTGTATGTATGTATGTATGTATATATATATATATATATCAAACTGCATCCACTGGTGAGTTTATAATTCTTCAGCTCTGAAGAGTGTGGAGTACCCCTTCATTGCCATTACTCTCATGTCCACTGACCCAATTGGTAGTACCTGTTAGGGTCCCATATATGGGATAAATAGATAAAAAATGAATTTTAAAAAATGTGTTTTAAAAAAAAATTGAATACACAATAAGAATGAATAAAACAAAAATGGCCTCAACATAGAATAATCCAAGGGATGAAATACTATAAAATCCAACAATCAACTATATATATATATATATATATATGGCCAGTTTAGCTCAGTCAGTAGAGCCTCTGTCTCAGAATCACAAAGTTCTGGATTTGATACCAACCCTCACTAACTCAGCACACGAGTAGCACAGCTTGGATCTGTGCAGTAAAGTGAGGAGCTAATGGTAGGTATGGCACTCCATTTATCACACAAAAACACTCTCCCTGTCTAGCACTAGTGTTAAAAGGATAGACTTCCTTGCTGTCCGGCTGTTACTGACAATAGGCCACTCACCTATTTACTTACTTTTATAAAAAGAAAGAGAGAAAGGGGAGAAAGTAGATCAGTGTTAGACATTTATTTTGTTTAATGGTGTATCAAGCATTGTGGGTTATTGAATAGTTAGACAAAAAACCTTGTAGACAAATATGTAATAAAAAAAAAATGCTTATTTATTTCCTCTAAGTAAAGAATAAATAAAAAAGAATGTCTGCATTTTTTTTTTTTTTAGCCAAGGCCACGTGTTAAGAATTGGACTTGTGGTAATATCTTTATCGATATTACTTCCTGATACATAAATTCCTTGCCGGCTTTTATTCAGTATTTCCTTGCATTACATGCCATGCATGGTGACCCAAAGGTTGTTGTTATTGCAAGTAAATGACCCAACCATGACAAATTCCAAACATTTTGTTATATGCAATTATTTATTTGCTGCTAAGGTTTTATCCGAGTTGAAATAGGCGATTAAATTGTGATCAACATTTACAGGCTAATTTTATTTTTTCTAATTTACATTTAAGAGGAGTTGGGTATTTATTTTATTTGTTTGTTATAGATAGATAGACCATCACACACAGAACTGAGGTAGATAGACCATCACACACAGAACTGAGGTAGATAGACCATCACACACAGAACTGAGGTAGATAGATAGACCATCACACAGAACTGAGGTAGATAGACCATCACACACAGAACTGAGGTAGATAGATAGATAGACCATCGCACACAGAACTGAGATAGATAGATAGACCATCACACACAGAACTGTGATAAATAGATAGACCATCACACACAGAACTGTGATAAATAGATAGACCATCACACACACAACTATGATAGATAGATAGACCATCACACACACAACTGTGATAGATAGATAGACCATCACACACAGAACTGTGATAGATAGATAGACCATCACACACAGAACTGTGATAGATAGATAGACCATCACACACAGAACTGTGATAGATAGATCACACACAGAACTGTGATAGATAGACCATCACACACAGAACTGTGATAGATAGACGTGATAGATAGACCAATACAAATAGAACTGAGATAGATAGACCAATACACACAGAACTGAGAAAGATGGATAGACCAATACACACAGAATAGATAGATAGACCAATAGAACTGAGATAGATAGACCAATACACACAGAACTGAGATAGATAGATAGATAGACCAATACACACATAACTTAGATAGATAGATAGACCAATACATCAACCTTTAAAAAGAAATTGCACAGAAATATAATATG
>CM042143.1:74175822-74255822 GCA_023376005.1 Doryteuthis pealeii
AGAGACATATTTTTTCTGGCTGATTTTACATAGGAAGAAGGATTTGTGCACGTGTGTGTTTGTGTTTTTTGTTGGGTTTTACAGTATGTCAACTGCTCTTAGTTATTTTATGCCAAAATTGTATATTTTGTTACTTGTGTGATTAGAAAATGAGCCCTACTCATGGTCTACCAGCCTAGCTCACCAGCCATGAGATGCCCTACTCATGGTCTACCAGTCTAGCTCACAAGCCATGAAGTGCTCTACGCATGGTCTTCCAGTCTAGCTCACCAGCCATTAGGTTTCCCTACTCATGGTCTACCAGCCTAGCTCACTAGCCATGTGGTGCCCTACTCATGGTCTACCAGCCTAGCTCACCAGCCATGAGGTTTCCCTACTCATGGTCTACCAGCCTAGCTCACAGCCATGAGGTTTCTCTACTCATGGTCTACCAGCCTAGCTCACCAGCCATAAGGTTTCCCTACTCATGGTCTACCAGCCTAGCTCACCAGCCATGAGGTTTCCCTACTCATGGTCTACCAGCCTAGCTCACCAGCCATAAGGTTTCCCTACTCATGGTCTACCAGCCTAGCTCACCAGCCATGAGGTTTCCCTACTCATGATCTACCAGCCTAGCTCACTAACAATTACACCTTTCCAGATGCCCTACTCATTGTAAATATAAACAACTTTTTCCTTCTTTTTAGTCTTATAAAAACATGATTGCCATTAACTACAAGACTTTATAACAATCAAATTCAGAACTTTATATAATAAGATCTCCCCCACCCCCACTCACTTACGCAATTGAGGAAGACTGCAACAGGCATCGTTTGAAAAGTAGTGATGAAGCAAACAATATTAGTGCTATTCTTTGCGAAATCTGTTTGCACTGTTGGACTGATTCTTGTACTTCTTTATTTGTTACCTCAGTGTTTTTATCCAATCCAATCTACGGATCCAATCGACCACTCTTTTTTTTTTTTCCAGGTCTACACAAAACCATCGAGAAAAGAGAAAGTGTGTCTTTTTCTTTTTTTTCTTTTCTTATCTTGGTAGTGTAAACAAGAAAATGTTAGCCAACCAAAAAAAGAAACCGTAACAAATGACCCAATCAATACGGATAGATCTAACTTAGCGTGGAGAGTGTACGGAGTGAAGGAAACGGCTTATAGGATACTGAAAAAAAAATCCTACATAAGCCAGGCCAGTAAAGAGTTCAATACAACGTGTGTACCTGTGCTCTATAAAGAAAACAAACACAGGAACCCCTATAATTGAAAAAAAAAAAAAAATGGTATCTCCCAAGTCTTTCAAGTGTATTAAGAAGATTCACATTAATGTTGATCTACTCATAGCAAATGTAGACAAGTTTTTTTTTTCTCAGTCTTTTGATTGACATTGCCTGAAGGAATCTCCAATACTCAAATCGGAATCTATCTATAGCACCACGAATGTCTGCTTTTTTTAATAGAATTTACAGAGTATTTCAAAAAATTTGATATCTTTTGAGATGTGTTACGGTCAAGTCACACTGAAAACACTAGTTCCCACTAGATCACTGAAGTTAAGCAGCAATGAGCCTGTTCAATACTTAATTGGGTGACTAACTAAGCAACGGCAGGTACTGTAAGGTACCGGAGTCCTTTGATATGGTCAAGTCATGCTGAAAGCACGAGTTCCCACTCGATCACCCAAGTTAGGCAGCACTGAGCCTATTCAATACTTAATTGGGTAACCACTTAAGCAACAACAGGTACTGTAAGCAACCTGAGTCCTTAAATACAGCCAGGTCAGGCTGAAAGCATTGGTTCCTGTTAGATTACTGAAGTTAAGCAGCAATGAGCCTGTTCAATACTTAATTGGGTGACTACCTAAGCAACAGCAGGTATTGTAAGGTCCTTTGATACAGCCAAGTCATGCTGAAAGCATTGGTATCTGCTAGATCATCAAAGTTAAACAGCAATGAAACTGTTCAATGCTTAATTGGGTGATCACTTAAGCAATAGCAGGTACTGTAAGCAATCTGAGTCCTATGATACTGTCAAGTCATGCTGAAAGTATTGGTTCTTGCTAGATTACTGAAGTTAAGCAGCAATGAGCCTGTTCAGTACTTAATAAGCAAACTGAATCCTTTGTTTCTCAAAATGACTTAATTTGGCATTAAATGACCCAAAAAGGGTTGATATACTGTAGAACAGACCAATGAAACTAAACCATAATCAAGCCTTGTTTAGATTTCTGATTAGATTAAGCATCAGCAGGTATTGTAAGTAACCTGATATCAAAATGACTTAATTTGGCATTAAATAACCCAAAAAGTGTTGATATGCTGTAGAACAGCGTAATGAAACCAAACCTTGTTTAGATTTGTGATTAGATTAGATTAAGCATTAGCAGTTATTGTAAGCAACCTAATATCAAAATGACTTGATTTGGCATTAAATATAAGTTGTTAGTGGAATAGTTAGTGTTCTTTTAATTACATTTAATTATTGAATTATATTTTTTAGGAAAATGAATTACATTTCAAATACTTTTCTAATACCAATTACATCACAATTTTTTAAACAGAATGCTGCTAACAGAAAAAAAAAAAATTTTCTTTAATACTTTCACATTTTTCATTTTTAGTTTAATATAAATTTAATGTAGATTAGACAATATTCTAGTCAACAAATTGTCCTGATGAAGGTTTTTATAACAAAATTAAAAATAAAATGATAGAAAACAAAACATTGGGCATGCAAGCTGAGATCATCCTCAGGGCAGACCATTTTAATCTGTCCTGAAGATGATCTCAATTTGCATGCCTGATGTTTTGTTTTCAATTATTTCATTTTTATTTTTATTTATATTTAAAATAATTTCAAATAGAATATTCTGTACATGTAAGCAAAATTTTATCGAAACATGTGTAAAAAAAATTACAGTAATAAATTTCATCTATACCCAAGTAAATATATTTTTCTTCCAATCATTTTTTAAACATTTATATATACAAAGTGTGTCAAAAAGGTATCGAGATTTTTTGTAATTTTTGACACACCATGTATTCTGGAAAAAAATGAATGGAACGTTAATTTTTTTCAGAATACAATATGTGTCGTAAAAGTACCAAGTTTAAAGCTGTATTTACCAAGATAGAAATGAAGAATGAATGGAATGTTATTTTTTTCAGAATACCAGGTGTGTCAAAAAGTACAAAAAAATCTAGATACTTTTTTGACACACCTTGTATGTATATATATATATATATATATATATATATATAATCAAAAGAATGTAGTAGTTGTAGCTGAACTATTTTAGTCTTTTTAAGACAATAAAAAATTTAGATTGAAAAACCAGAAAAATCTATTGAAGGTAATGCAATTTGTCATCTTCCTAAAAGCAGTGGATGTAAATATAAAATCCATTTGAGAAAGACTGTTACCCATAAACATTAGCATAAAAAATATTCTATCAGCTGGCATCACCCATCTCCTTTCTTGAATTGTAATCTGCCCAATTTTGGTAAAAAGCCTTCTCGGTTGCACTTTATGGACCCAAGAATGTTATATTGCTTTCTTACAGAGGGGGGAAAAATCGATTTTTTTTTCTTCCTCTGCAGATTTAGTTATTAATGATGTCCCCGTAGGGGGAGGGGAAAAAAATCAAAAGGCATCCATTTTGGCTTCTCTCCTGACCGACTCCGACTAAGTGTTCAACACTGTACGTTCAAAACACATATCTCCCCAGGCTTGAAGACGTCAATGATATAATTCACAGAGGTTACAAGATAAATTGTTCTATTATTGTATCCTCTTCGAAGGGCATCTCTTTTCGGGTGGAAAAATGTGTGGAAATCTTTCTCTAAGAGTTAAATTTGGTGATCACATGCCATGTTAAAAATTACTATATTTAATAGCATATAAGACCCACAGGCATATAAGACCACCCCCCTCCTCCATTTCAGCAGGGAGCATTAAGAAAAAAAAATCTTTGGATGGTTCATCAGATGTTAGTTAAACTTTATCCTTGTGCCCTGTTTGTCTAAGGTCGAAAAAAAGTTTCTTTTTGTACATTTATTAATAAACTAGTATGACCTGTGGTTATGCCACAGTATGATAATTTAATTATTACAACATTTGATATGTTTACTTAAGAGCTATTTCTAAATAGTTCAATATGTAAAAAGTTTAATAATCTTGATTTAACTATCTCTCACTCTTGTTTTCTTTACTTCCTTCTTTTCATCTTTTAAATATGTTCAACTGAAACAGATTAGCGTTATTGCTTCTGTACGCTCACTCCCTCTCACTATCTTTCCTCTACTCTCTTTCTTTCTTTCTTTCTTATATTTTTCTGTGTAGCATGCCCTTTTTCTTCCTTTTGTTTCTTTATGATAAAAACAGAATGGTCTATTATTTAGCTGAGGTGGCAACATTCATAAGAAATAAAAATTTGGAGAATAAGCAACACCAGATAATCAGGATTTACATTTTTGCATTTCATCTTGAATCATTTGGACGGTCTCATTTTTAACCAGAAGGTATTGCAAGATGATAACGGTCATACAATTAAGGAACACAAGTATTATTTATTAAAAATTCATTAAATTCTATTATTTAGAAAAAGAAAAAAGCAGATCTTATACAGGGTATTTCATAAAGGTTTCAACCATAGAAAGAAAAAACTAGGTATGACCTTTAAAGTGAAACTTTATCCTTGTGCCCTATTTGGCTTGGATCAAAACCAATTTCTTTTTATAATTTTGATTTTTCAGACTGTTGTCCTCATCTTTATTGTGGTATGTATTGAAGTCAGTCAGTTAGACAGTCAACAATTGGTTTGATTGGCCAAGCCTAACATGAAGTTACTAGCTCATTAATGAACCCACTATAACAGCTTAAATAATTCCTGCCACTGCTGCCAGGAAGAGTCCATTAAGCTGAGGAGGTGTTTGACTGTTCTACTGTCGAATAGTTAACAATCTGTAACAGTCATTTCCAGACTGCAGGTTCAATCCTGGCTAAGGGTGAAAGTAACACAGAATAACAATTATCAGTATTCTACAGTATGTAAAAACTAGATAGACAAGGAACACCTGAAAAAGGCCGCAAGATACAGCAGCCGAAACATGTTTTTACATACTACAATAAAGATGAGGACAACAGTCTGAAAAATCAAAATTATACACTTCAAGCCTCATCTCAAAAATTCAGACAAAGTTTCTTTTTGTACATTTTTTTACAAATGTATTAAATTCTGTTATCTAGAAAGAAGAAAAAAATCGGTTCTTATACAGGGTATTTAATAAAGGATGCAACCCTAAGAAAAAAGGGGATTCTGGGTATGACTCTAAACCAGGGTCTCATGTCCCACTCCCAAATCTATTATATGCCCCCCCCCCATATAATTTTTTAAAGATCAATATGCAAATTAGCCTTGTTAGTTGTTATTAGTATGTAAATAATGTTAACAGTATTAAGTTCTAAGTGAAAATCATCTGGATGCTGCAGGTTCAATTCTGACTACAGGCAAAAATAACATAGACTACTTAACATAGTACATTACATTTGTACAAATTATTATTATCATTATTAAATACTATCTTAGTTTAACAATTAGTATAGAATTGTTACCCGCTGTAGCTGATATATTTTGTGAGAGTAGAATGTTTACAAGTTACTTGGGAAAATCTTCTTTGTTTTTAAGTCTTTCCTGTGCTGTAGTTGTGATGGTAGTAGTTATAATCCATATATTAATACTAGTGTTCCTAAATCTTCCATCCATTATCATCCTGCAACCCCCTCTGGTTAAAAATGAGACTGTCCAAATTGGCCAAGATGAAATGCAAAAATGTAAATTCTGATTATCTAGTGTTGTTTATCTGCTGAATTCTTATTTCTTATGAGTGTCATCAAAGCAATAATGGACCATTTCATTTTTATTATAAAGAAGGGAAGGGAAAAAATAAAATGCTCCACAGAAAAAATATAATAAGAAAGAAAGAGAGCAGAGGAAAGATAGAGAGAGGAGGTGATAATGCTAATCTGTTTTAATTGAACATAATTAAAAGAAGGAATGAAAGAAAAGACAAAAAAAAAGAGGTAGAGAGAGTGTTAAATCAACATTATTATACTTTTTACATATTGAACTATTTAGCAATAGCTCTTAAATAAACATATCAAATGTTGTAATAATTAAATTATTATACTGTGGCATAACCACAGGTCATACTAGTTTATAATAAATGTACAAAAAGAAACTTTTTTTTCGACCTTAGACAAACAGGGCACAAGGAACTAACAACTGATGAACCATCCAAAGATTTTTTTCTTAATGTTCCCTGCTGAAATGGAGGAGGGGGGGGGATCTTATATGCCTGTGGGTCTTAAATATAGTAATTTTTTAACTTGGCATGTGATCACCAAATTTAACTCTTAGAGAAAGATTTCCACACATTTTTCCAGGTCTTGCTAGTAGTAATAATAATAATAATAATAATAATAATAATAATAATAATGAAGATAGGTAGGTAGGTAGTCAGCCTAAATCAATAGAAGAATAGCAGAAAACATGAAATATCCCAGCACAGCCATCTTTTTTTCTTTTTTTTTTTTTGCTGCTCAGGAAAATGATTAAAAAAGATGAAATAATATTTGTCTCCTTTTATACTTAATTGCTCATATAAATACTTAGAATAATATCTTAGCATTTGTCTCGCATGCATTCAAATTTGGCACAAACAAATTATCAAAATTCTGTCTGTCTATAGCTGTTGGTTTGATGATGACATCATCCTCATCTTTCTCTCAATCTTAGATGGGATACAGAAGAAGAAAAACTAGGGTAAAAGACTTGGTTTTTTTTCTTTCTGGAATTGAGGGGCTCATGCACTTCCTGACCCTTCCACTTTGTATCCTCAAAGAAGATCCCATTGGCAAGGTAAATTCCAGGTCAGCTAGGCCCCTCAAGGAAATGTGCCATCACTGTTGTTTCTTTGAGTGGGTGGGGGTTGCCAGAGCTCTGTTAGCAGTTCCGTTTTAAGGTTCCAAACAAAACTTCATGGTTAACATCCACCACACCTCCCTACTCTATTTTGTGGCTCCCACAGGACCAGATTTGAAACTTCCTCTTCAGGATGCTGCTTTATTGGATGAGCTTCGGTTTAGCTCAGTCAGTAGAGCATCTGCCTAGGAACCATAAGGTTCCAGGCTTGATATCTGCTCTCACCAAATCAGCACATGAGTAGCACAGCTAGGATCATTGCGGTAAAGTGGAGAGCTGATGGTAGGTGTGGTACTTCACCTCAGATGCAATATCACTCTACCTGGTTTAGTGCTGTAGAAAAGGGGATAGACTCCCTCACCATTTGGCTGATACTGACAATAGGCCACCTCACCAACTTTACTACTACAATACACTGAACCCTCTCCACACAAAAAAAGCGTGTGAGAGTAATCCTTCATTGAAATTACTCCCAGGTCCACTCTTACCTGGAGTAGTCATATTTGTTAGGGTTTCCCCTGTAAAGTTTTTAAATGTTATGGAATCCTTTGGTGAGCGTATAACTCCTATCCTGCGTATTGGTAAAGGTCCAGTGATTTAATCCTATGTCTGTCGTCAAAGAATGTCTGCGTAATTATGACCAGTAGGGTCGGTTAAGTATTGTATCAACCTCAGAGTACTGCCACAACACCCCCTATGGATCAAATAGATCTATTTGAAAATTAATAGCATTAGAAATATTAACTTTAAGCTATAAGTCTGCAGAGTGGTTTATTGTTGGTATCAGACAAACAGCAAAAGAGTCTATACCCTTTTCGCTAGTGCTAGACCAAGGAAATTGTTTTGCCGAGGTGGAGCACCACACTTACAGTTAGCTCCCATATCCTTTACCACACAGATCAGATTACCCAAGACATGTTATTTATGTGTCAAGTTGACAAGAACCAGTATTGAACCAGAAACCTTGTGATTCTTTGGTGAATGCTATACTGGCTGAGCTAAATCTTATATATACATGGTGTGTCATAAAAGTATCAAGATTGAAGCTGTATTTACTAAGATAGAAATGAACAATGAATGGAATGTTAATTTTTTTCAGAATACAAGGTGTGTCAAAAAGTACAAAAAATCCTCATACTTTTTTGACAAAACCTTGTATATATGCAAAAACACTTTCCCATAACTAACTCACATTCTAAGCTAGACAACTCACTAATTTTAATTTAACATGAGATAAGAACATTATTATTATCATTTTGGACAAGGCTACAATCTGTTTAGCCACATTTCATCTGAAAACATGACATGTTTGACCCAAAAGATCAAAAAGTGATATATTACAGATCAGATTACCAAAGCCGTGCTACTCTTGTGCTGAAACCTTGCAATGTAAAACTTTTTTTTTCTATTGTTTTTTGGTTTTTTTTATTAAAATAGATATCTGAATTAACTTTAGATTTTTGAACAGGCTAAAAATTAGGACTGACTGTTTTCTGATTCAAGTTACTTTCATGTGGTCAGGATTTGTGTTTCTTTCAATTGTTGCTGTTAGAATGGAATGTTTTTGACTGTCAAGGACAATTTAAATATATATTATATATATATATATATATAGTTATTAAAGGTAACTGACCTTATTTTCTTTGTTAAATTTTTTTTTTATTAAGATTGCAGCTGCTTCATCATTGTGGTGAGGTACTATCAGGAAATCAGAATTTGAAATATGTGACTTTTGCTACTTGATTAAGGAAATGCTCACTTTGTTTTTTGGATTTTTTTTCTTCTGCCAAAATCTCTTTCTGTAGTGTTTAATTTTATTCTATTTTTATATTTTTTTAAGATTCAATTTTACATTTCAATTCAGAAGATAATTATTAAACATTATTTCCTTTTTATTTCCTTTCATTCTCTGAAAAATCCAAAATGCTGTCGAAACTTTTGGAAAAGATCTTTTGATAATTCAAAACATGAAATAAATGTTTTTAAACAAATTTTATGAATCTAATAATGTAATAAGTGAATTATATATATATATATATATATATATATATATATATATATATTATATCCAATAGACCAGATGAGTTGGTGGTGGGAATGTTTCTATTCGGCTAGAAACCACATGATTCCTAGTTTGATTCCGGTCCTCGCCAACTCGACGTATGAGTAGCACAGGGATCTGTGCGATAAAGTAAGGAGCTGATGGTAGGTGTGGCGCTCTACATCAGATGCCAAAAAACCAATCTCCTTGGTCTAGCGCTAGTGAAAAGGGGATAGACTCCCTCGCTGATTGGCTGATACAGACTTTAGGTCGCCCCGACGACTTTACTTTTTTACTTACTTATCTTCCATACAATTACAAATGTGTGTGTGTGTGTGTGTGTGTATATATATATATATATATTCCTGATAGTTAGGATCTTTCCATGTGTGGTTTAACCAAAGTGATGCAGGTAAACTATGTTGAGAGCTCAATGTGCCTAGTGACAGTGAGTGGACAGACAGAGCAAAGTATTCAATAAATGAAGGAAAAAACTTTAGATTTGCTTCATTATATTAATTTATTTCAACCGCATTATTGTAGCCTCTTCAGGTATGAGCAAAGTCATGGATATTCCTATCCATGATTTTGCTCTTACCTGAAGATGCTGCAGTAATGCAGTTGAAATAAATTATTATAATGAAGCAAATTTAATTTTTTTTTCCTTCATTTATTGAAGTATATATATACAAGGTGTGTCAAAAAAGTATCAAGATTTTTTGTACTTTTTGACACACCTTGTATTCCGAAAAAAAAATAATGTTCCATTCATTAATTTTTTTCAGAATACAAGATGTTTTAAAAAAGTACTATGTTTAACGCTGTATTTACCAAGATAGAAATGAAGAATCAGTGGAACATTATATATATATATATACCCCCCCTCCAAAAAAATCACCACTGCTTTGTTCAAACTACTACCATTCCAAAAACCTCCCACTACCAATTGATATTACCTCCCACTAATTCCTTGCTTCTACTCGTTCTCGTTAAAAACAAGACATGAAAACTATTCCATCGTTTCCCACCTGAGGATGGCAAAGTGTATTGCCAAAAGCGCTAGTGACGAAACATTTGGTGGACTGGTATACCAGTTCCACCCTGACACCAAAAGTATGGCCCGAGGATTAGAACAGATCAACGAAAGACTTGTCAGACAGGAATTGTCTGTTCAATTCAACAAAACCTATATATATATATATATATATAATCACTTTCCAATAACCAACATACATTCTAAGCAGTTATAAATCAAGGCAAGTTAGAGTAGTGTGAACATGCAACCCAATATTATAGTAAACATTGACTTGAACAAGGAACAGCAAAATTCATTGAATGAACCAGATTAAAAAAAAAAATGAACCTTTTTTTTCCCTCTCCCCTGATTGTGTTTATTTATCATTTGTATATGTTGGTGGTATATATGTCTCTTTGGTGGTTGGGTGTGCCTTTGTGTACACACAGTTAAGCAACAAGTATTCTTGGAATCTTGGGGAGGTGTTTTCAGTGCCCTGCGATTCCAATTTCTCTTTTAGATTTCTTACTTTTGTCTTTTTCTTTGTGTTTTTAACTGAAATAGAATTTTTTTTTAAAAGTTAGACCAGAACAAGATGAAAATTATAGAAATTGAGAGAGCTATTCATGAAAGTATCATTAGCAATGCATTTACAATTTGTGACACTGGAACCTGGATTAGAAGGGAGGATCAAAGTGTAGTATCTGTTCCAGATTCTATGCTTTGAGACTTACCTTCTATACCCGGCCTCGGCTGGGGGTCCAGTGTGCTTCGGCCTCTGGACCGGTAGAGTACAATTAATAGTGTCGATCCAGGGGGACCATCCCCCTGGATCGACGCAATTTTTATGCGCCCACGTAAAAACGAGACCTTGTGTCCAGCCCTCATAAGTGGGATGAGCAGGCAAATACCCTTACCTTCTATACCCGGCTTCAGCTGGGGGTCCAGTGTGCTTCGGCCTCTGGACCGATAAAGTACAATTAATAGCGTCGATCCAGGGGGACCATCCCCCTAGATCGAACGCAATTTTTATGCGCCCACGTAAAAATGAGACCTTGTGTCCAGCCCTCATAAGTGGGATGAGCAGGCAAATACCCTTACAGTAGACAATTTTTTTTTGTTTTCTAGGAATGAGAGGTTGACCGTTGATATTAAATTTAAAGGATTATTGATATAAGTATTTGATATCTTTTACAAATACAAACAATGTGTTGTAGGTGACTCACCTATGACCAGAACAATGGACTTACCCAAAGGGTATATTTAGCAGAGAAAAGCTGCTCAAGTGGGAAGTAGCAACTGCATGTCTTTGTGTACGTTGTACCAATGAAACCCTCCTCATTTTGTACTTGATATGTGTTGAATACATCTGTTCTTTACTTCTATCTCCGTGTTGAGTATTTATTTATTGCCCCCTAAACAGGTCATAACACAATGGTAGCAGACTTGTTTCCATGCAAATAAAGATATACTAAAATATTTATTTATTAATGTTCTATCACAGATATTGAGCACTCTCCTAATAATACTGTATGTTGGCTCACCACTACCTTTTCAAGTGTAATAGTGCCAACCATACACATTGATATAAATAAATATATATATATTTTTTTGTACATATCAGTGTTGCTGCCGTTCCACAGTGCCTATTGACGAGCTGTCACTGCTTGTATTAATTCCTGAGAACTGACAATTTCTTTCTTGATTTTTAATACATTTCTATAATAAAATCATTAACAGTGATTATATATATATATATATAATATATATATATAAGGGCCGGGTTAGCTCAGTCAGTAGAGTGTTCGTCTAGAAACCACAAGGTTCCTAGTTCGATACCGGTCCTCGCCAACTCAGCATATGAGTAGCAGAGGGCTCTGTGCTGTAAGTTAAGGAGCTGATGGTTGGTGTGGCACTCCACCTCAAACACTAAGATAATCTCCTTGGACAAGCATAAGAGAAAAGGGGATAGACTCCCTTGCTGATTGGCTGATACCGACTTTAGGCCGTCCCAACGACTTTACTTTTACTTTTAAATATATATGTGTTTATAATATTGACTTAGTATATTGTTATCACTAGCTTACTTGGTATGTCAGTAGTGGACCAAGTTTTATTAGTGGAGTGCTTAATATCAGTAATAGAGCTGTTATATATATATATATATAAGAATAGTACACACGCACTCATGTATATATATTATATAAGTCTATCATATAAGTTTATCAAAAATGTCTTATTCGGCATTAAGTAAAAGTAAAGTCACCAGGGCGGCCTAAAGTCGGTATCAGCCAGTCATCGAGGGAGTCTATCCCCTTTTCAATAGCGCTAGACCAAGGAGATTGTTTTAGCATCTGAGGTGGAGCGCCACACCTACCATCAGCTCCTTACTTTACCGCACAGATCCCTGTGCTACTCATACGCTGAGTTGGCAAGGAACGGTATCGAACTAGGAACCTTGTGGTTTCTAGCCAAACGCTCTACCAAAAAAGGTTGATATACCATAAAACAAAACAAACAACTTATACACCTCAAGACATCCATGTGTGTCTTTCAGCAGTACACTGCAAACAGAGTAAGCCTGATCGCAATGGATTGGCCAAAGTAAAGAATGAGATCAAAGAAGGTTGTAGAATAGATTGGCCAAACTGTTGTAGTAGTTGTAATAGTGAAAGCAATAGAAAGAATGAGATCAATGGCTAAAACATCTGTTGAAATAATGATAATAATGACCTCACCCAAGCCTTCTTTACAAATTCAGCACCTGATGAAGACCATAGAATAGAGTAGTCCAAACTATTGTAATAACAATGAAAGCAATTAAAAGAATGCAACCAATCCTTCAACTGATTCTTGGAATGACTAGAATGTCAACAGGTCTCGAGCCAGTCTGTGTGACTTTAGAATAAAGTCAAAATTGCTTATGCATTTAGCTGCATTTCTGTGCTAATAGATTCCCTGTGTGTTTCAAGGAATGAAGGTATAGTTAATAGGATCTGTAAATGCATTAATATGAAATCCCATTTACAATATATAATCCATTTATATATAAACTAGCTGAAGTAGTTGTCTATACAAGATAAAAAGTGAAGACTTAGGTCACATAGAAAGAGAGAATAACAAATTTCAAAAATCTTTTTTTCTAAACAATATCTATTCTATTTGTTTAGCCAACCGTTCCACATGAGCAGATCATGCTGAAAACATCAGTTCCCACTAGTTCACCAAAGTTAAGCCATGATAAGCCAGTTCAATACTTAGATGGGTGACCATTTAAGCAACAGCAAGTACTGTAATAAACCGAATATCAAAATGACTTGATTCAGCATTAAATAACCAGGAAAGGACTGATATGCCATAAAACAAAACAACCAATCAACCAACAGGATGTGACACAAGGTCAAATTTTTAAAGAGTTTTCCTTCTCCTAAACCAGTTACCATATCAAGGTTAAAAAGTCCAGTCTGCCCTACTATTTACTCATAACTGGAAGGAAAATATTTGGATGCATACCTTTCCTAAGGGTATTAGGATATTTACCACGTACTCCATGTGTATGGGTTAGGCACAAGGCCCTATTAATGTGGGATCACCCACAAACTGAAGTTCATGGGTGGCAGGTGCAAAAATGCGTTAATCCCTTCTGCATTCCCCCTCAAGTGGGGGGGGGGGCTCAGACACTGGACAATAAACTCAGCCCTACCCCTTTAAATCAAGGGGGCAGGTGTTGCCTGGGGGATGGCCCCCTAGGATCAATGATCTTAGCTTGTATGGTCCACCATTGTATGGTGACACCCATTTTATATTTTAGTATGTTTTTATTGCTAGTTTCCTCACTAGAATCCTGTGCTACTCATACACTGAGTTGGCAAGGGCCGGTATTGAACCAGGAACCTTGTAATTCCTAGCCAAATGCTCTACCAACTGAGCTAAATCCGGCCCATAAAGTGAGGAGTCGATGGTAGGTGTGACACTCCACCTCAGATGCTAAAATAATCTCCTTGGTCTAGCACTAATCAAAGGGGATAGACTCCCTCGCTGTCTGGCTGATACCGACATTAGGCTGCCCCAATGACTTTACTTTTATTGCTAGTTTAAACCCATTATACCATTGAACAGAGCCTTTTGAAATCTTTCTTTAGCGCATAAAATATATTTTTCTCTCACTCCATTCCAAGAATTACCTATTCAATAAGTAGATATTTACCTAACACATCCACTACAGGTAGGATGTCACAAGTATGGGGTATCCAGCAAGGATTGAACCCACTATTCAGTAGTACTAGATCTGCGAGTCGAGCCTGCTTATCATTGCACCACACCATGGTGTGATACCTATTTAATATGTAATGACTCATTAGATGTGAATAATTATTTGATTAAAACAATTTAATTAATTGATTTTCTGTGTAATTAGTTACATCATCCATTGACATTGGTTCCCACCAATTTTTATTTTAATTGTTAGTGACCCACCCACCCCACTCAATGAGCCCCCTTCTTTTCTCTGAGATGAGTGATGGAAATTACCCACTGACAAACATTTGGAGGATATAATCTTTTGATACAAAGTCATGAAAATAAGTATATAAAGTAGGTGGAGTAGCCTATTACACTGGCCTGCGATGTTTTCAAAATCAAATATATAATAGCTGATTTCATGGCAGTTTTTTATGAATCCAAAAATCATTCATTTTTTCTAATCAGATCAAATTTTAAAAATAAAATCTTTACTTGAGAACAGTATTATAGCTATCACAAGTAGAGTATACAGGCTTTTGAATAAGTGTTATTATGCTGTAAAGTATTCAAGCAGATCTTAAAACCAGTCCTGACCAAACACAATGAATGGTATTTTTGAATTCAGCATAAATAATCATAATATATCACTTGATAAACCTTTGACCTTTGGGAAAACATTTTTTTAAGGCAGACCAGTGTTATCGGTATCAGTAAGCTAGCAAGGGAGTCTATCACTTTTCACTAACACTAGACAAGGGAGATTTTCTTTTTGCATCTGAGGTGGAGCACCACACCTACCATCAGCTCCTCACTACCACACAGATCCAAGCTGAGTTGACAAGGGCCAGTATCACACCTGTAACTTTGTGGTTCTGAGGTTGATTACTAACTGAGCTAAACTGGCCCCTATGAAAAATATTGTTCATTTTTACAGTAAGATTTTCAGTAGAATCTATGTTCCTTTTTTTTAAATTTATATCCCAAACCTGAGAGATCATCCTGCCAGAACCTCTGTGTGTGTATATATATATATATGTGTGTGTGTGGTTGAGACTAGAGAAAATGTGGATATAACAACACAAATGACTATATTCAATTGATATTTCACCTCAGAATTGGTTAAAGCTCCAACCGATAATGAGTTGAAATTTCAATTGAATATAGTTGTTTGTGTTGATATATACTCTCAACCATATTTTGTCGGATTTATTCAATCCTTCACTCCTCATACATACATACATATATATATATATATATAGCTGATGCGGGTAGGCTGTAAGGAGAGCTCAATGTACCTAATGCCAGTGAATGGAAGGACAGAGCAAGATATTCAATAAATGAAGGAAAAAAACTTTAAACTTGCTTCTTGCTCTGTCCTTCCATTCACTGGCACTAGGCACATTGAGCTCTCCTTATGGTCTACCTGCATCAGCTTAGTTAAACCACACATGGAAAGATCCTAACTTCCAAAAATATTTATATATATATATATATATATATATATATATATATATATGTGTGTGTTTGTGTGTCAAAAACAAGGTATACAGAGGATGATCTTATCATAGTAGGACCCAACATTAAAACAAACTGAAACATTTTAACGTCAAAAATGTTTCAGTTTGTTTTAATGTTAGCTCCTATGATAAGATCATCTTCTGAATACCTCATTTTTTTAATATATTTACATACTGTTGGATTTATTTTCAATTTTCCCTGAGACATATATATATAATGCCAATTTGGATATCAATTCATTTTTCTTAAGACTTTGATATAGTCAAATAGTTCTGTAAAAGGGGGACGGGGGTTATATACTTTTGCTAAATCCAAGACAGACTCAAATGAAAATTACCCACTGGCCAATGTTTAAGTCATGATAAAAATCAGGATTTAGAAGTGGGTGTATTTCCGACCGTCATTTTAGTAAGGGGAACTTAACTTTTTTTTTTTAAATTGTCATAATTCCTCTTGAGCCAACCAAAAGCTCTAAATGCTAGGCTTCTGAAATCAGACTCCTTTGTTCGGTGTCTGGACCGCAATTGCCTTGAGAATATAACTAAATCTGTTGATTTTAGACTCTGTTTGTCCCATCGCGTGACAGTCCTATTCAACTAATCAGTCATTTCATTCTTGATTCCCATACTGGAACATTTACTTATAACCTCTAGTACTATTTCTCTGAATGTTTGAGATGAGGATTGAAGATTAGTATTATCTGCGTTATTCGGACTATTGTCCCCATCTTCATTGTTATCTGTACAACGTTTCGGCCGATATACCCTCCGGCCTTCTTCAGGTATTTCTTGTCGGACTCAGGAACCTTCTCGAACTCGGGAACCTTCTTTTCGAACTCGGGAACTTTCTTGTTGTATTCGGGAGCCATCACGGAACTTTGAACCTAACCCTTTATTTATTCCACGGGGGTATCCTGTTCTCATTCTGCTAACCATAGCTGGGGTAGGAGTTGTGTTAATTAATTATTTTTCTAACTGCTTTCACTCAGGATTGAACTCAGGTACCAGAGATAACTGTCACTTAGAACTGTCTTAACCTAACTGCCTTATCCACTCGGCCATGTGTCCACCTTGTGTAATGGTTACTGTAGCAGAAAAAGGATACAGCAAGACAAGTTCAAATCCTGGATGAGGCTGTTTACATTTTACATAACACTAATACCCTTGGGAAAGGTATGAATCCAGCTATTCTCCCTCCAGCTATGGGTAGATAGTAGGGTAGACTGGGCTCTTTAGCCTTGGTTATGCAACCAGTCTAAGAGAAGAAAAACTCTGAATTAAAACCTGTTAAACTCTGCTTAATAAATTGATCTTGTGTCGCATCCTGCTCATATGGAGGGGTTGCTAAATATATATGTATAACCTCAAGTTTGTCAATAACTGTTTCAATTGTATTATTTGGACTATTGTCCTCATCTTTATTGTTATCAACACAATGTTTCAGGTGATGTACCTCTCGACCTTCTTCAGGTATTTCTTATCGTACTCGGCCGGAGGGCTCATTGGCTAAAACGTTGTGTAGATAACAATAAAGATGAGGACAATAGTTTGAATAATACAAATAATCCAAATTATCAAGCCTCATCTCAAAAATCCAGAGAAATATTTCAATTGTGCCTGTAGATGTAGAAGTTGAGGTGTCCGTACAGAGCTGATTAATGTAAGTATTTACTGGTCAGCCAACACTGACCTGGCCATGTGTAAGGAATCCATAGGATAACATCGCTTCTCCAGTAGTGTCCAGCATGTCTTGCTCATATGGTTTCCATTTAATAAGGAGATGGCACCATCTTAATTAAAATACATGAACTCTGTTTTATTTGAGTTCACACAGAGGCCAATGCCCCTTACTTCCTTGGTATTGGCTATGCAGCAGATATTCTGATTAAGCAGGTGTATTTGGGGCGATATCTGCCTCAAAATTCTGTACCTGAATTTGCCCATTACATCACACATATGAATCAAATGTAGTAGAGACTTTTGCTGCCACAATATACTACAATAGAGTCTTAGGTAATATTTAAATGTGAACATGAAATAAACTTATGAGTAAAAGTTTTTAAAATGTGAAAATATGAGAGTAATCCCAGACCATATGACCTTTAGGCACCCCTTTTTGATCTCGATTAAGAAAGGACATGTTTTTCATTTACACCGTCAATATCCGGTTGTTTTAACAGACGATTTTTAGATTTTTTTTTTTTTTAATTATAAAACTAACCCTAATCCTAACCCCTAAGCAACAACTGGATATTGACGGTGTAAATGAAAAACATGTCCTTTCTTAATTGAGATCAAAAAGGGGTGCCTAAAGGTAATATGGTCCGTAATCCCAAAGGTAAGGTCTCCAATCAGAGGAACATTTATTGTTTATTCTCAATGATGTTTACATCCTTTCAAAATTTAAACATATCTATTTTTCTACATAATCACCATTTCAGTTGATGCATTTTTGTAGGCATGTAGTTTTTGTATGCCTATGTCATATCAGCTTACCACCATGTCATTGAAGAAGCATTGAACTTTGTATTCATTGCAAACTCCCTATACCATTGGTGGATGTTTTTGACATCCATGCATGACTCACCATACACTTCCATTAATTGATGATGAATTTCAATCAGTTTAATACACAAACTTATGGTGGTAGCATTAATCAGGAAAACTATTAGAAATGACTGCCAAGCCAAGATTAAGCATGGTATGGTTTCCATTTAATGTACCATGCACAACAAACAGAGCAGTGTTGCCAATAGCAGCACAAACATCCCTGCATCCCCATTGCTTTGGAGACCCTACTTAGGGAGTTATCCTTGTATATTTGATAAACCCTAATATTTATAATAATAATATTAATACTATAGTAGAGTCATAGTCTTTAAACATGTATATGAAACTAACTCTGGAGTAAAAGTCTGTACTTTTGATTCATTCAAATATTATGCAGAAATTGCTCTGTCTGCAAAATGGAGATTAAATAAAAGGATGAATGAATTCTTTAAAAAGAAAAGAGAACAGATGAAAGAAACAAAAACATGGGTTAAATATCAGCTTTTAGAATCCCAAATCAGAAACTAGTGTTTAATTCCATGTATGATACCCAATTATGGTGGAAATTTAACGAATTAGTTGTGTGGTTAGTTTTAAAAAAAGTCTTTCAATAAAGCCACACACTTAGCATCTGTTATCAGCCATGTAATTCTAAGGAGACTGAAAAAATTGGGGGAAATAACGATGAATAACGAGATGAAAGAATAGTAAATAAAATAAAAAAGATGAGGAAGGTCAAAGAAAAATAATGAAAAAAGGAAAGGAAAGAAACGAAAAAAGGAAAGGAAAGAAAAAAAAAGAAAAACTTGAAAAAAAAGTATGAAATAAATGAAAAGAAAGTAAAATAAAGATGGAGTAAAAAAGTATAAAAATTAAGAAAGAATAAAATAATAAAAAAAATGAATGAAATATGAAGGAACAAATTGGGAGAATAAAAAAGGGAAGTTTAAATTGGATGAGAGGGATGGGGGAATGAGAAACTGATGAAAATTGATGAAAAAAATCAAGGATGTAATTCTTTTTTAAAAGGTAAAGATGTAAGAAAAATATCTTAAGAATAAAAAAAGAAGAAATAAAATATGTTTAAAAAAATATATAAGTGAATAATTTGAAGAAAGAATGGAAAAAATGAATATGAATAAAAAAAAACAAAAACAACTGATTTTTAGAAGGAAGGATATTTTATTTTTTGGCATAAGCTTTGATTGGAATCATCAGATTTTTCAGCTTGTCTGCAATCCGATTGTGAAGGGAGGTGGGGGGGGGCACACGTCTGGGAATTGGTTTTAGTTGCACAAATTAATTGACCATTGCTAATTAGTCGGCGTTGATTAAAGAAAATTCTTGTAGTATTCCACCTCCATGGGGATTTTCATCTTGAGAGAAGAAATCAGTGATCAGCTTAGAGGAGCATAAATCTAACATTATCAATGATTGCAAAAATAAACTTCAACACACCACAACATAAAAAAAAGTCAGTCTACATACTGATTTTATATTTACTTTTTTTTAAATATAGATAAATAAAATACTGCTCATTCAGCAGGGATTAGAATATGCTGACTGTATCCCCTTCAGAGTGGTGAGAACCCACCCAAAAAGGATCCCCCAGCTATGGATTAAATAGTACTACTACTGTTCTTCTACAAGGATGGCTTTGGCATTGAATAACATACTACATACATACATACACACACACACACACACACACACACACACATGCGCAATTGATCAATTCATAACAAGATTATAAAAGCCTAAAAAAAATTTTATTTCATTAATTTAATTCAATCAATTTTTTTATATTTAGCATTCAGAACTATAAAACATGACTCAATGTTTGTATCTATCCAACTCCTCCGCCACAAGCAGGATATGACACCAGGTCCTTTTTTTTTTAAAGCAGAATACAATTGATTTGAATTCAGAGTTTTCCTTCTCTTAGTCCAGTTGCCATACAAAGGTTAAAGATCCCAGTCTGCCCTATTATTTACCCATAGCTAGAAGTAAAATAGTTGGATTCATACCTTTTCCAAAGTATTATGTGAAATGCAAACAGCCTTGTCCAGGATTTGAACTTGGGTAGCTGAGTCCATTTTCTATGACGATAACTGATATGTCACAAGCGCATGACATAATGTATGCCTTGTGTTGTTATAGAAATTTTGTTCTCTTTTCATAATGTTACTCTTTTAAACTCTTAAAACCAAGTGATTTGGTTGGTTGGTTGGATTTTACGGCATGTCAACCCTTGGGTTATTCTATGCCAAAAACGTTTTTTGTTTTATTCATTCTTGTTGGGTATTCAAATTTGTTTTTTAAACTCATTTTTGTATTTAAATAATTTTTTTATCTATTCAACCCATAGAACCTGTAGAATCCACATATCATACCTACCTTCACAAGAAGGCTCTCACTAGCATCCATTTACTAGACAAAATGAGGCATGCTGTAACCAAATACTGACTCTGTACTAACTCCCAGAACATATTTATGGATTAAAGTGTCTACACTGATAAGCAACAGCCAATCAGAATCCATGGAATGAGCTTGGCTAAAATACATAGTGGAACAACCCAAACTTGGATATAAACCACCTACCAACACTCAGATGCTCAGTATTGAAGTCAGTAATGGGATATTCCCTCACAGGTTTGAATCCTGTTCGCAGCACCATATTGAAATCAGTAAGTCTACTATTAGTTAGTACAACTTAAGCAGTGTCCAAGACAGTTGGTATATATAGAAATCAAGAATGACCCATTCATGAATTTGGGTGATTTGAGTCATTCCATTCCTTGAGTTCTGATTGGCTGCTTGACTGCTTGATTTGAATGACATTGTGGAGTCTTATATATATCATGTCATTCTGCAGTAGACTTTGTAACTATTCGGGTTTGTATTTAAGTTACAACCGTTTGTTGCCTTGTCTTCCCAGTTCGACGGTAATTGGAACTTTAATTATTCTTCACTCAGGTCAGATTTAACTTGCAATACAGGTGAATACTGTTTGCTCGATACAGAATTCTACAGATGAGACCTTGTCAACATAATTCCTGGGTCTTCTCCAGGTAGTCTCCATAATATTCATGTTGGCAAATTAAGATCTCCTTCTGTAATGTTATTGGCAAGGATTTCCCAAAAGATGTAAATACAGTAAAAATAATATACACCTGGTCCTCACTTAACGACTCTTTCTACTCTGGTTACCAGTTCATTAAGCAAATTGATCCCTTAATAAGGTTCTTCCTATACTGCTGCATCCAGACATTATTATTACTAGCAAATATATGCACCCTCCGGGTGCAAGTATTTTAGTTAAATTTTATAATAAAATATATCAAATTAGAAAGGCTAATGAAACTGAATAAGAATGTAGATGAAAAGATTTTGAACAGAGGGGGTATGATTGAAAAATAGAACAACTTTGAAACTAACTCTTCCATCATTTTCCGTTACTCCCGTCTTTCATTGGTAAATTTTCCTAATTAAACTGTTTAGTTAAAATAGGAAGTAAAGAATAATATTACAGTTATTTCTTCTTGTTAAGGGATTTCATTTAAGATTTATTGAAGAGATTTTTGCTCATATTCAATAAGATAAAACCAAACAATTAGAAATCAATAATACTAAGCATATATTTATTAAAATCAATCTTTTTAGATCAATATGCAAATTAGCCTTCCCATTCATACTGTAAACCTCTATTTTGTTGTATATATAAATACAATTGCATGTTATTAGTATGTAGATATAGTCAACTGTATTAATAATGGAAAACAATTTTATTAATAATTGAGGTTTAAATAAAATAAAATCATGGAAGATGTGACATAAATAACTAAAGGGAATTATGACTTGTATAGTAATATAGTTTCGGTTACAGACAGACAAACCCACAATCTCCATTATAATAAGATGTTTACTCTATTTTGGGATATTGTTTATACTAAGTATATTAGGGTACTTCACATGGTGTAATAGTTAACAAGCTATATTAGCAGTGAGTTCGATTCTCACTGAGTGCCCCATACTTTCTGACCTTGCTCCACAACTAAGCTAAGCTTAGTAAATAAATTATACTAAGCATGCTATTTTTGTTCTGCTTTTCTAATAAAGTTACAAACCATAGAAGTGTTAACATTTTTTTTCAATCACCCTATATGGTTAAATAATGAATATTATGTATATTGAAGTCAGTCAGTTAGACAGTCAACAATTGGTTTGACTGGCCAAGCCTAACATGAAGTTACTAGTTCCTTAATGAACCCACTATAACAGCTTAAATAATTCCTGCCACTGCTGCCAGGAAGAGTCCATTAAGCTGAGGAGGTGTTTGACTGTTCTACTGTCCAATAGTTAACAATCTGTAACAGTCATTTCCAGACTGCAGGTTCAATCCTTGCTAAGGGTGAAAGTAACACAGAATAACAATTATCAGTATTCTACAATGTAATATATAGATTTTGTATAAAGGCGGTCATGACTGTGATATTAAACTACTTTTGGCCATCCTGCAGGGGCATGAATAATTTTGCATTTAATTGTATATACATGAATGCACACACACAAAAGCTGTACTGTGTACTTTAAATTAACACCTTGTAATTTTAACTGATAATATACACCGGCGTATATAGTTTGAGTTAACCGCTAAAATTTAGTCGTGTTAATACAGGGTGGTTCAGGTCTACATTCTCGAGATAATTCAACCACCCACCTAAAAATAAGCCAGGTCCACTTTCACCAGTCTATTAAGTTCACAGAGCTTCAATGGACGGATATAACCTACTTTTTTTTTTCTTTTTAAATGCTTAAAAAGTCAACTTACATGAGTTCATTGATATGCTGTTGTTTTTTTAAATGAACAAACATATGCAGCTGCATATATTTCATGTGATAAATGTAATTAAATATGTGCAAACATATATACTTATCATAAGTATTTGAACTAAGAGATAATTTGTTTCTAATCACTAGGATGCTAAACTGCATCTGGTGGTGAGGTTCCAATATTTTTTATTGACTGAGAGTATAGCTCAGTCGGTAGAGCGTTCGACTAGAAACCACAAGGTTCCTAGTTCGATACCGGTCCTCGCCAACTCAGCGCATGAGTAGCACAGGGATCTGTGCGGTAAAGTAAGGAGCTGATGGTAGGTGTGGTGCTCCATCTCAGACGCCAAAACAAACTCCTTGGTCTAGCGCTATTGAAAAGGGGATAGACTTCCTCACTGACTGGCTGATACCGACTTTAGGCCGCCCCGACGACTTTACTTTTTATATATATATATATTGTGTGTGTTTGTATTCTTTAAACATAAACTAAGCAACATAGACTATTGTCTCTAATAGAGGAATATTGTAGTATCCATTGTAACTGAGTCACATAACTGACATTTAATGTGTAACCTCATAACTGCAAAAGGTGACCCCCCAGGCAACTTAGATAATATTTCAAATCCCTACCCACTCTACACACAATACAGAACACCACACTCAGTTATTTCTTTAGTAAGGACCCTGCACAGATTTCCTGTAGTGCCTTATTCAAAATGCAGATATTGATAAAGGTTTTCACAGCCTCTCTCTGCCCTTTATATGCAGTGGAAAATATTTGCTGTCTTGCGGGGTGGGGAGATCAGTCAGAACAACTCATCCGACCTTGTTGGGTTTCTGGAACTAAAGATCCAGAGGTGATGAGGGACATGGCAACCCACATTGTTTTGTGTTCGATGAAACCATACCTAATATAGCAGTGAGGCAGGATGTATTTTAGCTTTTTCAGGAAAAGCTTTAAGGTGATTTAATTCAGAGGAAATAACAGTCAACCTACCCCAGGAAATGTATAAGATCAGAAGTGCACTCTAGAGTTTGGCAGACAAAACTAATTAGTGCACATGCATATTTCAATTTTGAACACACACATACACATACATATATATATATATATATATATATATATTACAATGGTATATACAGGAATAACCTACTCGAGTTTCACCATAAGGATCTTCAGGGTTAAATCCACCTAATTAATCAAGATATTGATTAATTGCAATTAACTGTACAAGTTTATTTTGTGGTTATGACCATTAAAGACAGATTCTCATCAAACCAATACATAAGAAAAACTTAAGACATCTATACGAATCAGCAACAATAGCTCATATATATATATGATTGTTGTAGATCCAATGAGAAAAAAGTAAATATTTTATAATAAAGAAGATCTGCACAATGGTTTGAATTTTGTTTTTAACAAATTATCTTATTGGGGGTGTTTCGGACTGTTTAAAATCATTTTCAATCTTAAACAGTATACATGAGTAGGATATGATATAAGGTCAGTTTCTTAAGTGGAGTTTAACAGGTTTGAATTCAGAATTTTTCCTTCTCTTAGGTAGGTTGCCTAACCAAGGTTAAAGAGCCCAGTTTGCCCCACTATATATATATACCCATAGCTGGAGTAAGAATAGTTGAATGCAAACTTTCCAAATGATATTAGCGCCATGTGAAATGCAAACCGCCTCATCCAGGATTTGAACTCATCTTGCCATGTTCATTTTGAACATGTGTAACTATTACTCCATATGTTTCCACTTTTAAACAGTATAAGGTTCTACCCAACAGAAATTTGGAATATTTAAGGCATGAAATTAAGGCATGAAAACAATGATAGAAAAGAAGGTTGTCTTTTAATATTGTTATTTTGAGAGATGTGTGAAATATCAAATGCAGGGTGATGTGACAAATCAACAAATGATTAAATCTGTTGATATTCTCTGAAAATTTGGGTAACAATGTTGTATCTATGTCCATATATATATATATATATATATATATATATATATATATAGATAGATAAAAGGTGGCTTACCGGTGAATATGGGCATGATCATTGGAGGTGCACAAAATCCAGGGGTTAAGTCCGTGATAAAACAAATACAAAGTGCTCAATACAAAGTAGAGCAAATTTATTAAAGAAATGGATACAATAGAAACCTACTCGAGTTTCACCATAAGGATCTTCAGGGTTAAATCCACTTAATTAATCGAGATACCAATTAATTGCAGCCGATTACACGTGTGTTCATTGAATAAATGAACACACGTGTAATCAGCTGCAATTAATCGGTATCTCGATTAATTCAGTGGATTTAACCCTGATGATACTTATGGTGAAACTCGAGTAGGTTTCTATTGTATCCATTTCTTTAATATATATATATATATATATATATATATATATGTTAATTTTTTCACTTACTGAAGTTAATTTTTTTAATTAGTATGATTAGTTATATCTTGCAACATAAAGCCTCTTGCTAAATATTTATATTTATTAGAGACTCCCTCTCCCCACAAGAAGCAATTTTTTTTTCCTTCCTCTGGGTCTAATAAGTATGCATATCATATCCAATAGTTCTACATTAAACTATTTGACTCTCTATAGAGTAGAGACAAACAAACTCTTCCTAATTATTGTTATATATATATATATATATATATATATATATATATGAATGCAAAGGGCATAATGTCAAACAGTTTTCTGTTATGAAGAGTATTTTGAAACAGACACTTTGATTTATATTAATATCTTCTGTCTTAAGGAAATATAATCTGATTATTCTTGGGAAGTAAACAAATTAGATTTTGATTAATTGAATTGCTTTTTGATTGTATATGACTGAAAAAGACCAAATACACACACACACACACACACACGTGTGTGTATATATATATATTTATATGTGTATATATATATATATATATATGTGTGTGTGGAGGGAGAGAGCACAGGAACGAACAAAAATAAGATAATGATATATATATATATATATATATATATATATATATATATAAAGGCCAAGATAGATATATAGTTAGAGAGAGAGGGGCAGAGATAAATAGATAGAAAAAGGGCGAGATAGACAGATATATAGTGATAGATAGATGAAAAAAAAGAGAGGAAGAGATAGATAGATATTGTGCTGGAATCTAATATATAAAAATCAATCATTTTCGCTGTTTGTATCTAAAATAAAAATCTACAAACCCACTTGTTATTAGTTATATATAGAAACATAAATACATTAAACACTTAATAAGATACATTAAGATTTAGAAATTAGGATTTAAATCTGATTTCACTGATAAGTTAAAGTGACAATTCTTTCAAACCATAGTTGTATCAGTGCTACTGTATGGCTACACCACTTGGACCCTAACGAAGTGCCTAGAGAATAAACTAGATGTGAGATGCATGAGAATGCTGAATGCAGTTTTAAACAAATCGTGGAAAGAACACCCCACAAGAAAGCAGCAGCTGTATGGCCACTTGTTCCCTATCACACAAACCATCCAAGTAAGACGAATATGACATACTGGACAAGCAAGTACAAACTCATAAGTAACATTCTCCTGTGGAAACCTGCACATGGATACACCAGTGTAGTCCAATAAGGACCTACATTGATCAGCTCACTGTAGATTCTGGATGCTGCACATAGGATCTCCTGGGGGCGATGACTGATAGGGATGGTTGGCGAGAGATCGTCATGGATATCAATGCTGCCAGCATGAGATGATGATGATGATGATGATGAAATCTCTGCTCTTATAATAAAATAATAGTAACTGCTATTTGTGTACCCCCTGATGTATTTTTCTATGGTAATTCATATTCTTTTGGGAGTACACATCTAGGTACCGAGCTGTCATATAATGACTGACCCTAATAGGGTGGATTTTCAACTTTTATTTTTAAAAGAAGTGTTCTCTATGGCTCAGTTTGTGAACTGAAAGTGCTTTTGATATTTTCCTAAATAAGAATGTCAAAATTAGTGGAAAGTAATGAAATTTCCATTGAATAATCATCAAAGAATAGATTGTTTAAAAATAAAATATCAAAGAAAAATGTTTTCATTTTCACAAAAGATGATAAAAAGACATAAGTTAAATCAAAATTGGTAATTTCATATAGATCAACTTAATACACACACACACACACATATATATATATATATATATATATATATATATATATATATATATATATATCTTATTATAATGGAGTTTGTGTGTTTTTCTGTCTGTAACCGAAACTATATTACTACTCAAGTCACAATTCCCTTAGTTATTTACGTCACATTCTCCATGATTCTGTTTCTATTTAAACCTCAATTAATAATAAAACTGTTTGACATTATTAATACTGTTGGCCTTACCTAAATACTAATAACATGCAATTGTATATATATACAACAAAATACCAGTTTTCAGTGTAAACGTAAAGCTAATTTGCATATTGATATTAAAAAAACTGATTTTAATAAAAATGTGCTTGGTATTATTGATTTCTAATTGTTTGGTTTTATCTTAATGAATATGAGTAAAAATCTCTTCAATAAATCCTAAAAGAAATTCATTAACAAGAAGAAATAACTGTAATTTTATTCTTTACTTCCTATTTGAACTAAATAGTTAAATTCGGAAAATTTAGCATTGAAAAACGGAAGTGATGAAAGAGTAAGTTTCAGTTGTTCTATTTTCCGATTATACCCCCTCCGTTTCAAATCTTTTTATTTGAATTCTTAATTAGTTTCATTAGCCTTTCTGATTTAATCTAATATTTTATTACATTTAAACTTAAATACTTGCACCCGGAGGGTGCATAATATTTGCTAGTATATATAGTTTTCTATATTTATTAGTAAATAGAGCTCAATATCATTGATAGAGCATGCACGTCTAAGGGTTGTGAAGACATGAAGTTAGTGCCACTTGGTAATTGACAGTTTCTTGCCTATGCAATTTTTCAAGTCCAAAAAGGAAGAAAAAAAATGTCAATTACCAAGTGGTGTTAACTTCATGTCTTTGCTATTCTTAGATGTATGTGCTCTATCAATGATATTGAGCTCTATTTACTAATAAATATAGCAAACTATATTATCAATACACACACTCACTCACACATATATATATATATATATATATATATATATATATATATATATATATATTGCTAACAATTTGCCCACAATAAACAAGTCCATTTATTATGGTATTATAGAATACTGGAGACATGGAACTGATGAATTCTTCAAAGGTGTTTTGGGCTTGTTGTTGAAGACTTTCGTTTGCAGGAAGTTGTCAAGATGTTTGAAAAAATGGTAGCCAATTGGGGATATGTTTAAGGAGTAAGATGAGTGAGATAGTTTCCGAGCTAATTTCTTTTTTTCAATTTCTGCAGTCATTTGCAAAATATGTGTTTGGGCGTTGTCATAAAAGACACACACATATATATATATATATGTGTGTGTGTATGTGAAAATATAAATGGAAAAGGTAGATAAGCCAACACAAACAATCAATTCAATTCAATTGTTTGTTTCTGTTGGTTTATCTACCTTTTACATTCATATTTTCACATTTTGTTGGATTTTTTCCCAAACTATATATATATATACATATAGGTTAAGCTCAGTCGGTAGAGCATGCGCCTAGGAACAACAAGGTTCCTGGTTTGATACCAGTCCTCGACAACTCAGTGTATGAGTAGCACAGGGATTTGTGCGGTGATGTAAGGAGTTGATGGCAGGTGTGGTGCTCCACCTGAGATGTAAAAACAATCACCTTGGTCTAGCACTGGTGAAAAGGAGATAGACTCACTCACAGTCTGGCTGATACCAATTTTAGGCCACTCCGACAATTTTACTTACTTATATATATATACATTTTTTTTTTTTTTTTTTTTTTTGGTGTATTTTGGCAGCAAATTATTCTTAAGACATGTGTTATTGAACAACACAGAGTATTCTTTTTTTCATTTTTTGTATAGATATTTTTTTCCAGTCTTCTTGAATTTGATAAAAGCATAGATAACAGAACTAAAAATTAACTAAAAAACAAATTACGTAACCCCATGAAGACGACTGGAGAAACAGTCGAAAGCGCTTGGGAAATTAGTATGAAAAATATCATGAATCAACTTTATCCAGATTCAAAAAGGATAGCCAGAAGACTGAAAAAATATCTATACAAAAAATGAAAAAAGAATACTCCGTGTTGTTCAATAACACATGTCTTAAGAATATATATACATATATATATATATATATATATAGGTTGGTGCAAAAATAATTGTTAGATAGATTGAGATATATTGATATGAACAGACCAAGCTATATAGATATATTAATATCAACAGACTGAGATAAATATATTGATTTGGTTTGGTTTCTTTGTTTAATGGTATAACAACCTTGTAGAAGAATAGTAGTGGTACTATTTGACCCATAGTTGGGGGTATGAGAGAGTTCATTCCTTTCCCAAGGGTATTAGTCCAAAACTGAATGTAATAGCGTTACTGGAGTTCGAAACTCGCTTACTATGATGTTGTAGACAAGTATATTAGCCACTACGCCATGGAGACAGGTATATTGATATGAACAGACCGAGATAGATATAATAATATGAACAGATTAAGATAGATAGATATGAACAGAACAAGATATATAGATATATATGAACAGACTGAGATAGATAGATTGATAGATATGAACAGACCGAGATAGGTAGATAGATAGGAACAGACTAAGATAGATAGATAGATAGGAACAGACCATGAGAGATAGATAGGAACAGACCAAGATAGATAGATAGATATGAACTGACTGAGATAGATAGATAGATATGAACTGACTGAGATAGATAGATAGATAGATAGATATAAACAGATTCCAGATAGATAGATATAAACAGATTCCAGATAGATATGAAAAAAACGAGAATCCAAATAAATATGACCAGACTGAGATTTCAGATAGATATGAACAGGCCAAGATAGATACATTGATATGAACAGACTTATATTCCAAATTAAACAGGCTGAGATAGATAAATAAATCAAGCAAGTAAGCAATAAATGTTGAATTTGTTCTCGTGTCCTAAATCTTCCCTAAAACATTTAACCTTTCTCTTCTTTCACCAGAGATCCACCCAGATCTTTTTTTTTATCTTTTATGTGAACCTCTGGTAAATATGCACATCTCTGCAAATATCAGTTTGCACTGACTTGTTATTTACTCTGCCGACACACATTATTTATTAGTGTCATTTATGATAGCAGTATATCTCTTCTACCCAGCCCCTCTCTCTCTCTCTCTCTCCCTATCTTTCCAACATTATTGGTCATGTATCCCCAAACCGGATACACATCAGAGGATATAACCTGACATAATTATTTGGCGTTAAATACCCCAAAGTAATCATTCCATAGCCTACTGTTTTTTCTTCTTCTTTTTTTTTTTTTTATTAGTACAGAAGAAAATATCAGTCATAGTCTGAGCCAGAAGAGACATAGATAAATTTATTGGACTTATATTTGTTTTTAAAGGTGCATGGTGTAATGGTTATCATCATAGGAAATTAACTTAGTATCCTTGCTCAAATCCTGGATAAGGCTGTTTGCATTTCACAGATTTTCATGCTAATACTCTTGGGAAAGGCATGAATCTACCTACTCTCCCTCCAGCTATGGATAAATAGTTGGGCACACCAAGCTCTTTAACCTTGGTTAAACAAATAATCTTGGAGAAAGAAAACTCTGAATTCAAACCTTTAAACTCTGCTTAAAAATTGACCTTGTGTCACATCCAGGATTAAATCTGGATGAGGTTGTTTACATTTCACATAGCACTGATACCCTTGGGACAGCTATGCATCCAACAATTCTCCCTCCAGCCATAGGTAAATTGTAGGGCAGACCATGACTCTTTAACTTTGTTTAGGCAACCTGTTCAGAAGAGAAAGTCTGAATTCAAACCTGTTAAACTCCACTTAAAATATTGACCATGTGTCACATCCTACTCATTTGGAGGGTTTGGTATATATATATATATATATATATATATATATATATATTATATATATATATATATATGTTTTTGTCATAATGTCTTGGCCAGTGTGCTCTCTGACCTTCCGTAGTGTTTCTTAAACTTTGAGATAAAGTATTATCATTATTCCATTAAGAATAGTATCTTCATCTTTGTCTCAGGGAAATCTATGCATTTATTCTCCCTTCAGCTATGGGTAAATAGTAGGGCAGACTGGGCTCTTTAATCTTGGTTAGGCAACCAGTTTAGTAGAAGGAAAACTCTATTAAACTCCACTTAAAAATTGACCTTGTGTCACATTGTACTCATGTGGAGGGGTTGGTAAATATATTGTTTTTGTCATAATGTTTTGGCCTGTGTGCTCTCAGACCTTCCTCTTGTTAGTGTTTCTTAAAATCTGAGATAAAATATTACCATTAATCCATCAAGACTAGTATCTTCATCTTTGTCATGGAGAAAAAGCACAGTGAATCCAAAATGAGAAGGGGGAAAGTGCTCTGAAAATTACATTATTTTTTTTTTTTTTTTTTCAAAATGCGTCTCTAAGATGCAATTAGATGCATCATCACTGATAGTTCGTTGGAGATTTCAGGTCTTTTCAACATGATGCCCACTCGTTAAAGTGACCCGGCCGAGATTGATCACGTCTCATCCTGCATCCAACATAGTTGTTTGTCAGCATTTCCTGCATCGCTCTCGGCTAACAAATGGCTTCGTGTTTTGTCCTTGATACATGTGGTCAGAATGTGATCACACTGTTAAACTGCAATACAGCTATTAGGATGCTAGGGAGACCCTTTATTTGTAAAAATGAATGTGTGTGTGTAACAGTAAATATCTGGGTGTATGTGCACATGTACAAAAATCCAAGGTGGATAAAAATGAAATAAGATGATTATTTTAATTTTATCATCTATGTTAAGTGGCCGGTTTAGGTCAGTCAGTAGAGCATCTGCCTAGGAATTGCAAAGTTCTGGGTTCAATACCGATCCTCACCAACTCAGTGCATGAGTAGCACAGCTTGGGTAATCTGATCTGTATGGTAAAACATCTGGGGGATGACAGTAAGTATTGTGCTCCAGCTCAGCAAAAAAACAAAAACAATCTTCCTGGTCTAGCAGAAGCTGGACATCAAGAGAGTCTATCCCCTTTTCACTAATGCTAGACCAAGGAGATTGTTTTTGCATCTAAGGTGCAGCGCCACACCTACCATGACCTCCTCACTTTACTACACAGATTCAAGCTATGCTACTCATGTGCTGAGTTTGCAGGGGCTGGTATCAAACCTGGAACCTTGTGGTTCCTCAGCGGATGCTCTACTGACTGAATTAAACCAACCCCTGTAAATTTTTGATTAATAAGATTTTTAATTGGTAAGATTTCAAACATGATCAGTATCAGTATATCCTCTTTGGAAATGCAGCTATGTCATGGAGAATTGCTACATGGAAATTGTTAAGACTTTTAATTGATAAGATTTTTAATAAATAAGACTTTTAATTTATAAGACTTTGCTTGGTAAGATCTTTAACTGTTAAGGTTTTTAATTGATAAAATTTCAGACATGATCAGTATCAGTCTGTTCTCTTTAGATTCGTTATAGGTTGGTTGGTTTTTACGGCATGTCAACCCCTTGTGTTATTTTATGTCAAAGTCGTTTTTATTTTATTCATTCTTTATGAGTACTTAATGTTTTTTAACTCATTTTTTCTATTTAACTCAAAGATGGAACCCTAACAGGTACTACCACTCTGGGTCAGTGGACTGAGAGTAATGTTGATGAAGGGTACTCAACATTCCCAGAGTTCCAGAATTAGAACTTCACCATCAGATAGTTTAACATCTTACCCAGAACAAGGAATTGCTATAGAGAAATTGATGAGATTTTTAATTGATAATAATTTTAACTGATATTGTAAATGCAGCTATAAGTCTGAGAATTGCTATAGAGAAATTGATAAGATTTTTAATTGATAATAATTTTAACTGATATTGTAAATGCAGCTATAAGTCTGAGAATTGCTATAGAGAAATTGATAAGATTTTTAATTGATAAGAATTTTAATTGATATTGTAAATGCAGCTATAAGTCTGAGAATTGCCATAGAGAAATTGATAAGATTTTTAATTAATAAGAATTTTAATTGATAAGATTTCAGACAAGCTCAGTATCAGTCCACTGGAAATGCAACTACAATATAGGCACGATAATACTATCATGTTCTCAGAATTGCCTCTTGTTAGATTTTAAAATTAGGACATTGAAGAAATAAAAACAATTTTCAACCAGATATCATATGTATTCATTACTTAGAGACAGAATTCAGAATTTGATTTGTCATGTTTCTTTGCTGGAGATCATCTTGTGGCTTTGTGTGAACACTGGCAAGTGATTGATATAGGGTGGTTTAAATTCCTCCTTTTTGCTCTATGCCTCCTGGTAATTCGTGTCAACTGATTTTACAGGAACAGTCAGTGAACAAAAAGCAGCAGGAAAATATCTTCCGTGTCCAAATTTTGCCAAAGCTTAAAGATAAGAAACGCCAACAAAATATTGACTTGTCATATTCAGCATCTCAAAGATAATTAACTCTTCCTTCTATAAATGACTTCATTTTCTGCTTTTTGCATTTGATCTGTATTAGGTATTTTTCCTGTTATGGTATTTTGCAGCAGTGTAGTTTGATGAGGCTATTTTGCAAGTGAGTTAATTTTTCAGAGAGGAACATTTTGAGGCTATTTTCAGAGGAGGATATTTTGGGAGTATTTTCTCAGTTGAGTATATTTTGAGAGGAGGATATTTTGGGAGTATTTTCAGAGGAGGATATTTTTGGGGGTATTTTCTCAGTTGAGTATATTTTGAGAGTATTTGGTTCAGTTGAGTGTATTTTGAGAGTAATTTTTTTCAGTTTGAGTGTATTTTGAGAGTAATTTTTCAGTTTGAGTGTATTTGAGAGTAATTTTTTCAGTTTGAGTGTATTTTTGAGAGTAATTTTTTCAGTTTGAGTGTATTTTGAGAGTAATTTTTTCAGTTTTTTCAGTGTATTTTGATAGTAATTTTTTCAGTTTCAGTGTATTTTGATAGTATTTTTTTCAGTTTCAGTGTATTTTGATAGTATTTTTTCAGATTCAGTATATTTTGAGAGTATTTTTTTCAGTTGAGGATATTTTGTATATATTCTGAGATTATTTTTCAGTTGGGGATGTTTTGAGATCCTTTTAGAAGAAAGGATATCTTTTAATCAATTTTTAAAGTTAGGATGTATTCTCTCTAAATATTTCGGTCTTACAAAAAAGCATGGACCAAAATTTCTCAAAAAGAAACTCAGTAAAGAAATGAATTAAAATTTCAACTCATTTTTTTGTTGATCATTACTCATTTTTCATTTTGTAGACAATTGGTATAGTTAAATATCTACATTAAAATCATTTTGGTGCTTTACATGGTATACTAGTTAGCAAGCAGATCATGGTTAGTGAGTTTGATTTTCATTGGGTGCACCATACTTTTGGACTTGAAGTAGACATACTTTTTAATGTATATTGACAGTATTTGTCTTGAATTTTGGTAACGAGATTTTATTAAACTATGATGAGTCAAAAGTTTTGCAATATTTTGATAGGTGCTAGTTTGCAGCAAGTATATCACATGACCAAAGCAGTTCAACATGTAAGGTCCCAATGTGGTTGGCAGTATGTACACTGACAGGTTGTGCATTGCTTCACTCTGTGTGTGATTTGAAAGTTACACAGATGAATGTGCAACATAATTCAGGAACTGGGTCATAATACGAGTTAAATAGAAAAATGTGTTTTTTTTTTTTAATTAAAAAAAAATTTGTCAGGTTGGGGATATTTAAGAGTATTTTCAATTGAGGGTATTTTATGGTATTTTAGAGTATTTTTTAAAATTTTACTAAGTACTCCACACTTCTGGCCTTATGCCAAGCTAAGTTTAGTAAATGACTATATCAAATTTATTAAACATTAATTCCTTGGGAATTCATGTTCTTTCACTACTGTAACTAATGTACTAATAATATTTACATAAAGAAATATCAGTCTAAACTGAGTTAGTAGGGGGGGGGGGCAGTGCAAAAAGGTGGTGCTTGACCATTTCTATGAGCACCATTAGACATTAGCCAGGAATGTCTGGAGAAAGAATAATAAACAGCTTTAAAAATAACTTTTACTGCAACAAAACATAAAGTGAAAATACAGTTCTATGAAATACCTCTTAGAGTTTAGTCATCGGTGTCTGTCAAAAACATCTAAACAGATGGTATGATCATGTGTTGTTAAAAAATAAAAGAAGAAAAAAAAGTATGATATAATGGTAGGTTGGTTTTTTAACCCTTGGGTCATTTTATACTGAAAACATTTTTTAAATTTATTTTGTTGGGTATTCATTTTTTTTAACTCAATTCTTTTAAGCACATATTTTAAAAAACTCATTTTTTATCTATTCAACCCATAGATGGGACGGGACCACTCCACGTTAGAGTGGACCTGGTAGTAATGGAGATGAAGGGTTTTTTTAAAATTTATTTTTGTTGGTATTCATTTTTTAACTCAATTTTTTTTAAGCACATTTTTTAAAAACTCATTTTTATCTATTTAACCCATAGATAGCACGGGACCACTCCAGGTTAGAGTGGACCTGGTAGTAAACTGAGATGAAGGAGTACTCCACACTCCCCAGAGGTCCAAATTGGAACTTCACCATTAGATGCCATTTAACATCATACCCAGGACAACACTTAAAAGTTGTTTAAAGCTTTAATAAAAACTAATCTAAGAATAAGGGAAATGGACTCAAGTCTTCAATTTTGGTAACGAGATTTTATTAAACTATGATGAGTCAAAAGTTTTGCAATATTTTGATAGGTGCTAGTTTGCAGCGAGTATATCACATGACCAAAGCAGTTCAAAACATGTAAGGTGCCCACTGTGGTTGGCAGTGTAAGAAAGATTCAAAGTTATATAATATTTGAATACAAGACTCCGACAAGGGTTGATAGACAAAAACATTTAATAAGGTACAGCACATGGATATGACGAGATACAAAGTACATAGGTAAAACAAATTTACATGTAGAAAGATAAAATACACATTCATGAATGGTACAAGATATACAAAAAGTACAGACATGAGACTAAGAATAGTCTATGCTGTATAATTCACTTACAGTAATGTAAGGGGGGGGCAAAGCCCCAACGAGAAGGGGTAGACCAAAATCTACCCCATGTGTCTCGTGGTTACTGGAACAGGAAAAGAGACAGAAGGGTTTGAACCCGGCGCTTAAATACTCTAGCCCCTCGTGGGCACCAGCAAACTAAACGGGCAGACAACTCAACGGGAAGATAATCCCTACAGCAGTATGTACACTGACAGGTTGTGCATTGCTTCACTCTGTGTGCGATTTGAAAGTTACACAGATGAACGTGCAACATAATTCAGGAACTGGGTCATAATATGGGTTAAATAGAAAAAATGTGTTTTTAAAAAAAAAGTTGTTTTTTTTAAAAATTAATACCCAACTATAATGAATGAAACAAAAGCGTCTTTGGCATAAAATAACCCAATGCTTGACAGGGCGTAAATTTCAACCAGCCAACCAACCAACTATAAAGTGATTGGATGAAATGAAGGATGAACATTTTTAATTTCAACCTTTTGTTTTGGGATTGTTTTTTCTCTTTATTTCTCCACAGAATTGTTAAATTTGATTTTCCTTGTTTTAATAAAGAATTACCGTATTTATTTTAAAAACAAGATGCCATTGAGAATTCTATATATGGATTCCATAAATGCTCAATTAATCAGGGCATTAAATCTCTGAAGCGGCTTCTTGGCAGATATCACAAATCTATTAGTCTTTAACCGAGATTGAGTTTATGTTTATAGAATCTTCCTGATGGCTAATGAAGAGGCAGTGAAACTTATGTGTGAGTTTTAACTCCAGTCATGCTATTATGTTCACTTTTGGACTAATACTCTTTGGAAAGGTATGAACCCTCTTATCCCTCCAGCTAAGGGTTAAATAGTACCACTACTGTTCTTCTACAAGGATGGTATTAAATAACCCATGTAGGTTGACATGCCATTTAACAAAGAAACCAAACCAAATCTTCTCAACTTCTACTAACAATATAGCATGGCACAATTCAGATGTTTGGTGAATGAAATCAGAACAGGCTTAATTTGTATTATTTAAATTTTTCGGACTGTTGTCCTCATCTTTATTGTTATATACACATTTCGGCCAATGTGCTCTCAAATAACATAGAATACTAAACATAGCTTAACACTTGCATCTGTTCATGGTTAACGAAATGAGAACAATCTACCCCAATGGATTAAATAAAAGTTTGGTTTCAAAGTTCCATGAAGGCTCCTGGAAGGCACATTGGCCAAAACATTGTGTATATAACAATTAAGATAAGAACAACAAAATTGAGTTACCTGGTAGGTTAGTGTGCCTAGTACTTTTACCTAGCCTAACTCTATAACACTATAATAGGAATAGTTACTTTAAACCATATAGTTATAAGAATACTTGAAACAATACAGATGTGTGCAAAAAAGTGCAATTTTAAAAAATGCAATCAAATCTTGAAATTATAGTTACAATTACAATAAAACATTTATGAATGGCTCAAATTTCAGCATTAAATAACCCATAAGGAGTTGATATGCTGTTAAACAAATAAACCCAACTAAACCAAACATTGTTACTATTCTCTTTTTCCATTCAGTTGGCTTGGTGCTGCATTTATGCAGAGCCTCTCTGCTCAGAAAGACTGGTGCTATACAATCTTCCTACTCATTCTGCTACTCTTCCAATTCTCTCCTCCTCCTCCTCCTCCTCTTCTTTTCTTTCTCTTTCTATTTTTTTTACCCCACTTTTTATTTCAACATATTTTCCTCCTACTTCTCTTATTTCTTTCTTTTTCCCTATTACCTTATCCTTCTTCTCCTCATCCACACTACTGGGCTCCCTTCCTAAACTTCCTGATTTTCTTAATTCAAATACAAATGCTCTTTTTTTTCTTCTTCTCCCCACTTTCTCTTTTCCTGTTCTTCCTTCCTCCCAATTCACCCTCTCATCTCACTGTATTTCCTTATTCTCTATTCTCCTCCCACTCTGCCTTTTTTCCCTCCCCATTGTTTCATCACTTTTTGTTTGACACTCCACACTCTCCCTCTTCCTTCCTCCTCAACCCTCTGCTCCTCACCCACTACCTTGTTTCCTGATCTTTTACCTCATCCAAGCACTTTACATTAATTCCTTATCTTTTTCAAGCAGTGACATCATTTCTTTGAAAATATAGTGTAGGAAACTCTATTACATTTACTACTCATAAAACCCTTTAAGAACAGAAAATTAATTCTGACTTTAAACACATTCATATATAATATATATATATATATAATATATATGAATGTGTTAAAGTCAGATATATATATATATAATATATGCAAATAGATATAATATATATATATATATATAAGCAAAATTAGATGAAAACACGTGCGGACAATAGTAACACTAATAAATTTCATTCATACCAAAGTTTATATATTTTTCTTCCAATTATTCTTCTCTCTCTCTCTCTCTCTCTTATATATATATATATATATATATGAGAGAGAGAGAGAAAAGATAATTGGAAGAAAAATATATATACTTTGATATGGATGAAATTTATTATTGTTATTTGTCCGCACGTGTTTTCATCTAAATTCGCTTATACACACAGGATTCTATTTAGAATTATTTTAAATGTAAAATAAAATAGACAAAATATCAGACATGCAAACAAGAGATCATCTTCAGGACAGAGTGTTTTGATTTTTCTTTAAACAAGTAAAAAAACAAACACTTTGTCCTGAAGATGATTTGTTTGTATGATTTGATATTTTTGTTTCAATCATTTTATTTTATTTTCATATTTAAAAATAATTCGAAATTGAATACTGTGTGTCTAAACAAATTTTGATTGAAATGCGTGTTGACTAATAACAATAATAATTTTATCCTTACCAAAGTGTATATATATTTTTCTTCCAATTATCTTTTCGACATATTTTGTTGCATTCATTACATTGTTCTCACATACATACATACATACATACATATATATATATCTCTTATTCAATATCTTATATATACATATATATCTTATTCAATGAACACACGTGTGATCGGCTGCAATTAATCGGTAACTCGATTAATTCAGTGGATTTAACCCTGATGATCCTAACGGTGAAACTCGAGTAGGTTCTTTCTATTGTATCCATTACTTTAACATATATATATATATATACATATATATAGATTTTAAAATTAGGACATTGAAGAAATAAAAACAATTTTCAACCAGATATCATATGTATTCATTACTTAGAGACAGAATTCGAGAATTGATTTGTTCATGTTTCTTTGCTGGAGATCATCTTGTGGCTTTGTGTGAACACTGGCAAGTGATTGATATAGGGTGGTTAAATTCCTCCTTTTTGCTCTATGCCTCCTGGTAATTCGTGTCAACTGATTTTACAGAACAGTCAGTGAACAAAAGCAGCAGGAAAATATCTTCCGTGTCCAAATTTTGCCAAAGCTTAAAGATAAGAAACGCCAACAAAATATTGACTTGTCATATTCAGCATCTCAAAGATAATTAACTCTTCCTTCTATAAATGACTTCATTTTCTGCTTTTTGCATTTGATCTGTATTAGGTATTTTTCCTGTTATGGTATTTTGCAGCAGTGTAGTTTGATGAGGCTATTTTGCAAGTGAGTTAATTTTTCAGAGAGGAACATTTTGAGGCTATTTCAGAGGAGATATTTTGGAGTATTTCTCATGAGTATATTTAGAGGAGGATATTTTGGAGTTTTTTCAGAGGGAGATATTTTGGGGTATTTTCTCAGTTGAGTATATTTGAGAGTATTGGTTCAGTTGAGTGTATTGAGAGTATTTCAGTTTGAGTGTATTTTGGAGTATTTTTCAGTTGAGTGTATTTTGAGAGTAATTTTTCCAGTTTGAGTGTATTTTGAGAGTAATTTTTTCAGTTTGAGTGTATTTGAGAGTAATTTTTCAGTTTGAGTGTATTTTGAGAGTAATTTTTTCAGTTTGAGTGTATTTTGAGAGTAATTTTTTCAGTTTCAGTGTATTTGATAGTAATTTTTTCAGTTTCAGTTATTTTGATAGTATTTTTTCAGTTTCAGTGTATTTTGATAGTATTTTTTCAGATCAGTATATTTGAGAGTATTTTTTCAGTTGAGGATATTTGTATATATTCTGAGATTATTTTTCAGTTGGGATGTTTGAGATCCTTTAGAAGAAAGGATATCTTTTAATCAATTTTTAAAGTTAGGATGTATTCTCTCTAAATATTTCGGTCTTACAAAAAAGCATGGACCAAAATTTCTCAAAAAGAAACTCAGTAAAGAAATGAATTAAAATTTCAACTCATTTTTTGTTGATCATTACTCATTTTTCATTTTGTAGACAATTGGTATAGTTAAATATCTACATTAAAATCATTTTTGCTTTACATGGTATACTAGTTAGCAAGCAGATCATGGTTAGTGAGTTTGATTTTCATTGGGTGCACCATACTTTTGGACTTGAAGTAGACATACTTTTAATGTATATTGACAGTATTTGTCTTGAATTTTGGTAAAGAGATTTTATTAAACTATGATGAGTCAAAAGTTTTGCAATATTTGATAGTGCTAGTTTGCAGCAAGTATATCACATGACCCAAGCAGTTCAAAACATGTAAGGTTCCCAATGTGGTTGGCAGTATGTACACTGACAGGTTGTGCATTGCTTCACTCTGTGTGTGATTTGAAAGTTACACAGATGAATGTGCAACATAATTCAGGAACTGGGTCATAATACGAGTTAAATAGAAAAAATGTGTTTTTTTTTAATTAAAAAAAAAAATTTGTCAGGTTGGGGATATTTAAGAGTATTTTCAATTGAGGTATTTTATGGTATTTTAGAGTATTTTTTAAAATTTTTACTAAGTACTCCACACTTCTGGCCTTATGCCAAGCTAAGTTTAGTAAATGACTATATCAAATTTATTAAACATTAATTCCCTTGGGAAATTCATGTTCTTTCACTACTGTAACTAATGTACTAATAAATATTTACATAAAGAAAAAATATCAGTCTAAACTGAGTTAGTAGGGGGGGGGCAGTGCAAAAAGGTGGTGCTTGACCATTTCTATGAGCACCATTAGACATTAGCCAGGAATGTCTGGAGAAAGAATAATAAACAGCTTTAAATAACTTTTACTGCAACAAAACATAAAGTGAAATACAGTTTATGAAATACCTCTTAGAGTTTAGTCATCGGTGTCTGTCAAAAACATCTAAACAGATGTTATGATCATGTGTTGTTAAAAATAAAAAGAAGAAAAAAAAGTATGATATAATGGTAGGTTGGTTTTTAACCCTTGGGTCATTTTATACTGAAAACATTTTTTAAATTTATTTTGTTGGTATTCATTTTTTTTTAACTCAATTCTTTTAAGCACATATTTTAAAAACTCATTTTATCTATTCAACCCATAGATGGGACGGGACCACTCCACGTTAGAGAGCCTGGTAGTAATGGAGATGAAGGGTTTTTAAAATTTATTTTTGTTGGGTATTCATTTTTTTAACTCAATTTTTTAAGCACATTTTTTAAAAACTCAATTTTTATGTATTTAACCCATAGATAGCACGGACCACTCCAGGTTAGAGTGGACCTGGTAGTAAACGAGATGAAGGAGTACTCTCACATCCCCAGAGGTCCAAATTGGACTTCACCATTAGATGCATTTAACATCATACCCAGGACAAACTTAAAATTGTTTAAAGCTTTAATAAAAACTAATCTAAGAATAAGGGAAATGGACTCAAGTCTTCAATTTTGGTAACGAATTTTATTAAACTATGATGAGTCAAAGTGTTTGCAATATTTGATAGGTGCTAGTTTGCAGCGAGTATATCACATGACCAAAGCAGTTCAAAACATGTAAGGTGCCCACTGTGGTTGGCAGTGTAAGAAAGATTCAAAGTTATATATATTTGAATACAAGACTCCGACAAGGGTTGATAGACAAAAACATTTAATAAGGTACAGCACATGGATATGACGAGATACAAAGTACATAGGTAAAACAAAGTTACATGTAGAAAGATAAATACACATTCATGAATGTACAAGATATACAAAAAGTACAGACATGAGACTAAGAATAGTCTATGCTGTATAATTCACTTACAGTAATGTAAGGGGGGCAAAGCCCCAACGAGAAGGGGTAGACCAAAATCTACCCATGTGTCTCGTGGTTACTGGAACAGGAAAAGAGACAGAAGGGTTTGAACCCGGCGCTTAAATACTCTAGCCCCTCGTGGGGCACCAGCAAACTAAACGGGCAGACAACTCAACGGGAAGATAATCCCTACAGCAGTATGTACACTACAGGTTGTGCATTGCTTCACTCTGTGTGGATTTGAAAGTTACACAGATGAACGTGCAACATAATTCAGGAACTGGGTCATAATATGGTATTAATAGAAAAATGTGTTTTTAAAAAAAAAGTTGTTTTTTTTTAAAATTAATACCCAACTATAATGAATGAAACAAAAGCGTCTTTGGCATAAAATAACCCAATGCTGACAGGGCGTAAATTTCAACAGCCAACCAACCAACTATAAAGTGATTGGATAATGAAATGAAGGATGACATTTTTAATTTCAACCTTTTGTTTTGGGATTGTTTTTTCTCTTTATTTCTCACAGAATTGTTAAATTTGATTTTCCTTGTTTTAATAAAGAATTACCGTATTTATTTTAAAAACAAGATGCCCATTAGAAATTCTATATATGGATTCCATAAATGCTCAATAAACAGGCATTAAATCTCTGAAGCGCTCTTGCTTAAAAATTGACCTTGTGTCACATCCAGGATTAAATCTGGATGAGGTTGTTTACATTTCACATAGCACTGATACCCTTGGGACAGCTATGCATCCAACAATTCTCCCTCCAGCCATAGGTAAATTGTAGGCAGACCATGACTCTTAACTTTGTTTAGGCAACCTGTTCAGAAGAGAAAGTCTGAATTCAAACCTGTTAAACTCCACTTAAAATATTGACCATGTGTCACATCCTACTCATTGGAGGGTTTTTATATATATATATATTATATATATATATATTATATATATATATATGTTGTTTTTGTCATAATGTCTTGGCCAGTGTGCTCTCTGACCTTCCGTAGTGTTTCTTAAACTTTGAGATAAAGTATTATCATTATTCCATTAAGAATAGTATCTTCATCTTGTCTCAGGGAAATCTATGCATTTATTCTCCCTTCAGCTATGGGTAAATAGTAGGGCAGACTGGGCTCTTTAATCTTGGTTAGGCAACCAGTTTAGTAGAAGGAAAACTCTATTAAACTCACTTAAAAATTGACCTTGTGTCACATTGTACTCATGTGGAGGGTTGGTAAATATATTGTTTTTTGTCATAATGTTTTGGCCTGTGTGTGCTCTCAGACCTTCCTCTTGTTAGTGTGTTTCTTAAAATCTGAGATAAAATATTACCATTAATCCATCAAGACAGTATTTCATCTTTGTCATGAGAAAAAGCACAGTGAATCCCAAAATGAGAAGGGGGAAAGTGCTCTGAAAATTACATATTTTTTTTTTTTTTTTCCAAAATGCGTCTCTAAGATGCAATTAGATGCATCATCACTGATAGTTCGTTGGAGATTTCAGGTCTTTTCAACATGATGCCCACTCGTTAAAGTGACCCGCCGAGATTGATACGTCTCATCCTGCATCCAACATAGTTTTTTCAGCATTTCCTGCATCGCTCTCGGCTAACAAATGGCTTCGTGTTTGTCCTTGATACATTGGTCAGAATGTGATCACACTGTAAACTGCAATACAGCTATTAGGATGCTAGGGAGGACCCTTTATTTGTAAAAATGAATGTGTGTGTAACAGTAAATATCTGGGTGTATGTGCACATGTACAAAAATCCAAGGTGGATAAAAATTAAATAAGATGATATTTTAATTTTATCATCTATGTTAAGTGGCCGGTTTAGGTCAGTCAGTAGAGCATCTGCCTAGGAATTGCAAAGTTCTGGTTCAATACCGATCCTCACCAACTCAGTGCATGAGTAGCACAGCTTGGGTAATCTGATCTGTATGGTAAAACATCTGGGGGATGACAGTAAGTATTGTGCTCCATCAGCAAAAAAACAAAAAACAATCTTCCTGGTCTAGCAGAAGCTGGACATCAAGAGAGTCTATCCCCTTTTCACTAATGCTAGACCAAGGAGATTGTTTTGCATCTAAGGTGCAGCGCCACACCTACCATGACCTCCTCACTTTACTACACAGATTCAAGCTATGCTACTCATGTGCTGAGTTTGCAGGGGCTGGTATCAAACCTGGAACCTTGTGGTTCCTCAGCGGATGCTCTACTGACTGAAAAACCAACCCCTGTAAATTTTTGATTAATAAGATTTTTAATTGTAGATTTCAAACATGATCAGTATCAGTATATCCTCTTTGGAAATGCAGCTATGTCACGGAGAATTGCTACATGGAAATTGTTAAGACTTTTAATTGATAAGATTTTTAATAAATAAGACTTTTAATTTATAAGACTTTGCTTGGTAAGATCTTTAACTGTTAAGGTTTTTAATTGATAAAATTTCAGACATGATCAGTATCAGTCTGTTCTCTTTAGATTCGCTATAGGTTGGTTGGTTTTTACGGCATGTCAACCCCTTGTGTTATTTTATGTCAAAGTCGTTTTTATTTTATTCATTCTTTATGAGTACTTAATGTTTTTTAACTCATTTTTTCTATTTAACTCAAAGATGGAACCCTAACAGGTACTACCACTCTGGGTCAGTGGACCTGAGAGTAATGTTGATGAAGGGGTACTCAACATTCCCCAGAGTTCCAGAATTAGAACTTCACCATCAGATAGTTTAACATCTTACCCAGAACAAGGAATTGCTATAGAGAAATTGATGAGATTTTTAATTGATAATAATTTTAACTGATATTGTAAATGCAGCTATAAGTCTGAGAATTGCTATAGAGAAATTGATAAGATTTTTAATTGATAATAATTTTAACTGATATTGTAAATGCAGCTATAAGTCTGAGAATTGCTATAGAGAAATTGATAAGATTTTTAATTGATAAGAATTTTAATTGATATTGTAAATGCAACTATAAGTCTGAGAATTGCCATAGAGAAATTGATAAGATTTTTAATTAATAAGAATTTTAATTGATAAGATTTCAGACAAGCTCAGTATCAGTCCACTGGAAATGCAACTACAATATAGGCACGATAATACTATCATGTTCTCAGAATTGCCTCTTGTTAGATTTTAAAATTAGGACATTGAAGAAATAAAAACAATTTTCAACCAGATATCATATGTATTCATTACTTAGAGACAGAATTCAGAATTTGATTTGTCATGTTTCTTTGCTGGAGATCATCTTGTGGCTTTGTGTGAACACTGGCAAGTGATTGATATAGGGTGGTTTAAATTCCTCCTTTTTGCTCTATGCCTCCTGGTAATTCGTGTCAACTGATTTTACAGGAACAGTCAGTGAACAAAAAGCAGCAGGAAAATATCTTCCGTGTCCAAATTTTGCCAAAGCTTAAAGATAAGAAACGCCAACAAAATATTGACTTGTCATATTCAGCATCTCAAAGATAATTAACTCTTCCTTCTATAAATGACTTCATTTTCTGCTTTTTGCATTTGATCTGTATTAGGTATTTTTCCTGTTATGGTATTTTGCAGCAGTGTAGTTTGATGAGGCTATTTTGCAAGTGAGTTAATTTTTCAGAGAGGAACATTTTGAGGCTATTTTCAGAGGAGGATATTTTGGGAGTATTTTCTCAGTTGAGTATATTTTGAGAGTATTTTCAGAGGAGGATATTTTGGGAGTATTTTCAGAGGAGGATATTTTTGGGGGGTATTTTCTCAGTTGAGTATATTTTGAGAGTATTTGGTTCAGTTGAGTGTATTTTGAGAGTATTTTTTCAGTTTGAGTGTATTTTGAGAGTAATTTTTTCAGTTTGAGTGTATTTTGAGAGTAATTTTTTCAGTTTGAGTGTATTTTGAGAGTAATTTTTTCAGTTTCAGTGTATTTTGATAGTATTTTTTTCAGTTTCAGTGTATTTTGATAGTATTTTTTCAGATTCAGTATATTTTGAGAGTATTTTTTTCAGTTGAGGATATTTTGTATATATTCTGAGATTATTTTTCAGTTGGGGATGTTTTGAGATCCTTTTAGAAGAAAGGATATCTTTTAATCAATTTTTAAAGTTAGGATGTATTCTCTCTAAATATTTCGGTCTTACAAAAAAGCATGGACCAAAATTTCTCAAAAAGAAACTCAGTAAAGAAATGAATTAAAATTTCAACTCATTTTTTTGTTGATCATTACTCATTTTTCATTTTGTAGACAATTGGTATAGTTAAATATCTACATTAAAATCATTTTGGTGCTTTACATGGTATACTAGTTAGCAAGCAGATCATGGTTAGTGAGTTTGATTTTCATTGGGTGCACCATACTTTTGGACTTGAAGTAGACATACTTTTTAATGTATATTGACAGTATTTGTCTTGAATTTTGGTAAAGAGATTTTATTAAACTATGATGAGTCAAAAGTTTTGCAATATTTTGATAGGTGCTAGTTTGCAGCAAGTATATCACATGACCAAAGCAGTTCAAAACATGTAAGGTGCCCAATGTGGTTGGCAGTATGTACACTGACAGGTTGTGCATTGCTTCACTCTGTGTGTGATTTGAAAGTTACACAGATGAATGTGCAACATAATTCAGGAACTGGGTCATAATACGAGTTAAATAGAAAAAATGTGTTTTTTTTTTAATTAAAAAAAAAATTTGTCAGGTTGGGGATATTTAAGAGTATTTTCAATTGAGGGTATTTTATGGGTATTTTAGAGTATTTTTTAAAATTTTTACTAAGTACTCCACACTTCTGGCCTTATGCCAAGCTAAGTTTAGTAAATGACTATATCAAATTTATTAAACATTAATTCCCTTGGGAAATTCATGTTCTTTCACTACTGTAACTAATGTACTAATAAATATTTACATAAAGAAAATATCAGTCTAAACTGAGTTAGTAGGGGGGGGGCAGTGCAAAAAGGTGGTGCTTGACCATTTCTATGAGCACCATTAGACATTAGCCAGGAATGTCTGGAGAAAGAATAATAAACAGCTTTAAAAATAACTTTTACTGCAACAAAACATAAAGTGAAAATACAGTTTTATGAAATACCTCTTAGAGTTTAGTCATCGGTGTCTGTCAAAAACATCTAAACAGATGGTATGATCATGTGTTGTTAAAAAATAAAAAGAAGAAAAAAAAGTATGATATAATGGTAGGTTGGTTTTTAACTCTTGGGTCATTTTATACTGAAAACATTTTTTTAAATTTATTTTTGTTGGGTATTCATTTTTTTTTAACTCAATTCTTTTAAGCACATATTTTAAAAACTCATTTTTTATCTATTCAACCCATAGATGGGACGGGACCACTCCACGTTAGAGTGGACCTGGTAGTAATGGAGATGAAGGGTTTTTTAAAAATTTATTTTTGTTGGGTATTCATTTTTTTAACTCAATTTTTTTAAGCACATTTTTTAAAAACTCATTTTTTATGTATTTAACCCATAGATAGCACGGGACCACTCCAGGTTAGAGTGGACCTGGTAGTAAACAGAGATGAAGGAGTACTCCACACTCCCCAGAGGTCCAAATTGGAACTTCACCATTAGATGCCATTTAACATCATACCCAGGACAACACTTAAAAGTTGTTCAAAGCTTTAATAAAAACTAATCTAAGAATAAGGGAAATGGACTCAAGTCTTCAATTTTGGTAACGAGATTTTATTAAACTATGATGAGTCAAAAGTTTTGCAATATTTTGATAGGTGCTAGTTTGCAGCGAGTATATCACATGACCAAAGCAGTTCAAAACATGTAAGGTGCCCACTGTGGTTGGCAGTGTAAGAAAGATTCAAAGTTATATATATTTGAATACAAGACTCCGACAAGGGTTGATAGACAAAAACATTTAATAAGGTACAGCACATGGATATGACGAGATACAAAGTACATAGGTAAAACAAAGTTACATGTAGAAAGATAAATACACATTCATGAATGGTACAAGATATACAAAAAGTACAGACATGAGACTAAGAATAGTCCATGCTGTATAATTCACTTACAGTAATGTAAGGGGGGGCAAAGCCCCAACGAGAAGGGGTAGACCAAAATCTACCCCATGTGTCTCGTGGTTACTGGAACAGGAAAAGAGACAGAAGGGTTTGAACCCGGCGCTTAAATACTCTAGCCCCTCGCGGGCACCAGCAAACTAAACGGGCAGACAACTCAACGGGAAGATAATCCCTACAGCAGTATGTACACTAACAGGTTGTGCATTGCTTCACTCTGTGTGTGATTTGAAAGTTACACAGATGAACGTGCAACATAATTCAGGAACTGGGTCATAATATGGGTTAAATAGAAAAAATGTGTTTTTAAAAAAAAAGTTGTTTTTTTTTTTAAATTAATACCCAACTATAATGAATGAAACAAAAGCGTCTTTGGCATAAAATAACCCAATGCTTGACAGGGCGTAAATTTCAACCAGCCAACCAACCAACTATAAAGTGATTGGATGAAATGAAGGATGAACATTTTTAATTTCAACCTTTTGTTTTGGGATTGTTTTTTCTCTTTATTTCTTCACAGAATTGTTAAATTTGATTTTCCTTGTTTTAATAAAGAATTACCATATTTATTTTAAAAACAAGATGCCCATTGAGAAATTCTATATATGGATTCCATAAATGCTCAATTAATCAGGGCATTAAATCTCTGAAGCGGCTTCTTGGCAGATATCACAAATCTATTAGTCTTTAACCCGAGATTGAGTTTATGTTTTAGAATCTTTCTGATGGCTAATGAAGAGGCAGTGAAACTTATGTGTGAGTTTTAACTCCAGTCATGCTATTATGCTCACTTTTGGACTAATACTCTTTGGAAAGGTATGAACCCTCTTATCCCCCAGCTAAGGGTTAAATAGTACCACTACTGTTCTTCTACAAGGATGGCATTAAATAACCCATGTAGGTTGACATGCCATTTAACAAAGAAACCAAACCAAATCTTCTCAACTTCTACTAACAATATAACATGGCACAATTCAGATTTTTGGTGAATGAAATCAGAACAGGCTTAATTTGTATTATTTAAATTTTTCGGACTGTTGTCCTCATCTTTATTGTTATATACACATTTCGGCCAATGTGCCCTCAAATAACATAGAATACTAAACATAGCTTAACACTTGCATCTGTTCATGGTTAACCAAATGAGAACAATCTACCCCAATGGATTAAGTTCCACGAAGGCTCCTGTGTTTGAAGAAGGCTGGAAGGCACATTGGCCAAAACATTGTGTATATAACAATAAAGATAAGAACAACAAAATTGAGTTACCTGGTAGGTTAGTGTACCTAGTACTTTTACATAGCCTAACACTATAATAGGAATAGTTACTGTAAACCATATAGTTATAAGAATACTTGAAACAATACAGATGTGTGCAAAAAAGTGCAATTTTAAAAAATGCAATCAAATCTTGAAATTATAGTTACAATTACAATAAAACATTTATGAATGGCTCAAATTTCAGCATTAAATAACCCATAAGGAGTTGATATGCTGTTAAACAAATAAACCCAACTAAACCAAACATTGTTACTATTCTCTTTTTTCCATTCAGTTGGCTTGGTGCTGCATTTATGCAGAGCCTCTCTGCTCAGAAGACTGGTGCTATACAATCTTCCTACTCATTCTGCTACTCTTCCAATTCTCTCCTCCTCCTCCTCCTCCTCTTCTTTTTCTTTCTCTTTCTATTTTTTTTACCCCACTTTTTATTTCAACATATTTTCCTCCTACTTCTCTTATTTCTTTCTTTTTTCCCTATTACCTTATCCTTCCTTCTCCTCATCCACACTACTGGGCTCCCCTTCCTAAACTTCCTGATTTTCTTAATTCAAATACTAAATGCTCTTTTTTTTTCTTCTTCTCCCACTTTCTCTTTTTCCTGTTCTTCCTTCCTCCCAATTCACCCTCTCATCTCACTGTATTTCCTTATTCTCTATTCTCCTCCCACTCTGCCTTTTTTCCCTCCCCATTGTTTCATCACTTTTTGTTTGACACTCCACACTCTCCCTCTTCCTTCCTCCACCACCCTCTGCTCCTCACCCACTACCTTGTTTCCTGATCTTTTACCTCATCCAAGCACTTTACATTAATTCCTTATCTTTTTCAAGCAGTGACATCATTTCTTTGAAAATATAGTGTAGGAAACTCTATTACATTTACTACTCATAAAACCCTTTAAGAACAGAAAAATTAATTCTGACTTTAAACACATTCATATATATATATATATATATATATATATATATGAATGTGTTTAAAGTCAGATATATATATATATATATGCAAATATATATATATATATATATATATAAGCAAAATTAGATGAAAACACGTGCGGACAAGTAACACTAATAAATTTCATTCATACCAAAGTTTATATATTTTTCTTCCAATTATCTTCTCTCTCTCTCTCTCTCTCTTATATATATATATATATATATGAGAGAGAGAGAGAAAAGATAATTGGAAGAAAAATATATATACTTTGATATGGATGAAATTTATTATTGTTATTTGTCCGCACGTGTTTTCATCTAAATTCGCTTATACACACAGGATTCTATTTAGAATTATTTTAAATGTAAAATAAAATAGACAAAATATCAGACATGCAAACAAGAGATCATCTTCAGGACAGAGTGTTTTGATTTTTCTTTAAACAAGTAAAAAAACAAAACACTTTGTCCTGAAGATGATTTCTTGTTTGTATGATTGATATTTTGTTTCAATCATTTTATTTTATTTCATATTTAAAATAATTCGAAATTGAATACTGTGTGCCTAAACAAATTTTGATTGAAATGCGTGTTGACTAATAACAATAATAAATTTTATCCTTACCAAAGTGTATATATATTTTTCTTCCAATTATCTTTTCGACATATCTGTTGCATTCATTTACATTGTTCTCACATACATACATACATACATACATATATATATATATCTTATTCAATATCTTATATATACATATATATCTTATTCAATGAACACACGTGTGATCGGCTGCAATTAATCGGTAACTCGATTAATTCAGTGGATTTAACCCTGATGATCCTAACGGTGAAACTCGAGTAGGTTTCTTTCTATTGTATCCATTACTTTAATATATACATATATATATATATACATATATATATATATAAACACCTTATCGGGCTGCAATTAAGCCACCTTCTGCAGAGGACTTAGGCCCAACAATAACACTTTTTGCATTGTACAAAAACATTTGTTGCAAAAATCATGGAAAAAGAGTTGCCAAAAACAATCCTGGTAATTAAAAATTGGGAATCTAAAATTTCAGGATATCGGGTCCAGATTTGACCTGGAATGTTTTAAATTTGCTCACAGAGTCGGCATTATTACATAATTGTATGATATGAAAAAATATGACACACTGACATTCACATTTATAATTAGACATTATAACACACAATACGCACTCACAGCATTCCTGTTTGAAAGAACGTAATTGGAATATGGTGCAAATGAAACTATTCAATATTTAAGACATTGTACGTGATTTGAAATTTGAAAAATTGTGAATGAAATATGTGTAACAGAAAATTGTGTTAAGTCATCAGGATTGTTATTTACACAAAATATTTATTATAAATATTTAATGAATATTACCAATATTTGTCATTTATTTTAAAATTTTCAAATATTTAAGTAAACAGGAAAAAAAATCCAAAATAATCAAATAAAATCGGTGAACGACTCAACCAAATATCTAAACATTTAAACAATTATCACAAGTATTTAGCAAATATAAATAATGTATATCTGATATTGTCTAACAGAAATATTGTGAAATTTATTATGTAGATGTAGGTTAATACACAACACAGGGGAAGAATTTCAGCATTACATGCATGTATAAGTGTATGTGAAAAACATAAGGGGAGTCCTATGTTTGCCATATTAAATCATTTTGACATTGGATATTAAAATCTTTTAACATTTTTGTTAAAAATAGGTAAATTTTTTAAAAACCTGGTCTTTGCTTAATGGTATTAGAAATTGAAATGACACAGGCTCATTGAGTTTTTACCCGACCTTTCTTTTACATACATGTGTGTGTGTAGGCGAGACAAGTTCAAAATCCTAGAAAAGGCTGTTTGCATTTTACATATTGCTAATACCCTTGGGAGAGGTATGAATCCAACTATTCTCCCTCCAGCTATGGGTAAATAGTAGAAAAAATTCTGGTCATGTGGAGGGGTTGGTCAATATGTATTTGTATATATGTGTGTGTGTATATATATATATTTTGGGGGGGTTGTATATGTATGCATATATGTATATATATATAATTGTGTGTGTGTGTATATATACATTTGTGTGTGTGTGTATATATATATATATATATATTTATATTTGGGGGGTTATATGTATGCATGTATCCATTTGTATGTGTGTGTGTGTATATATATATATATATATATTTGGGGGGTTATATGTATGTATGTGTGTGTGTGTATATATATATATATATATATATATTTTGGGGGGTTGTATGTATGTATGTGTGTGTATATGTCCATACACATATATATTTATGTTTATGATAGTTTCTTCAAGTGCATTCAGTTCCACTGAAGAAGTGTTTTGATATTCTCAGATATTTTATTTATAAATTAAATTAATGGATTTTCCCTGATATCAGTAAAATTTTCCAATCGAATCCATTCCCTCTCTCGTCACACTCAATTTTGAAAATGACCTTCTCATAGGTAACATCAGATTAATATCCATGTGTATCCATGATAAGACAAGCAAACATTTAGAAACAGGCAATGTATGTTTGTATTTATGTAAGTGTCTGCTAAAGTGTTGTAGAGTGCGCGGGGGGGGGGGGGGTCATGCAGTGCAATTTAATTAAATTGCGCAGTACATAAGCCTGGACACAGTTTGTTGAGATTACGCGTCTGCACTCTTGCATACAAATTCCTAGCGGAAGGAAAAACGCTACCTTATCTTTAATCGCACGTTACGTATAAAGACTAATGTAAGCAATTGGTTTGCTTATCAGTAAGATAGCAACAATATATCATGCGTACATACCTGTGCTCACATGTACACACACTTTCACTTTCTGTTTCGGATAGTTTTTATAGCAGTTAATCTCTCAGACAAAAGTAATGTTCAACTCTAACATCCCAAAAGCAATCATAAAAAAAGATTAAGTTCTCGAATAATTTAAAGACTACAGCTACTTAGGACAGATAATGAAAAGGAAATAAAAATATATATATATATATATATATATATATATATATATATATATAATGTTAGATCATTTTGGTTGCCATTATTTGTTTAATGGCATATCAACTTCTTACAGGTTATTTACTACCAAAATTTGATTCATTTTTAAATGTTTGTTCATAATCATAACTATATTTTCTCCTTCCCATTGCATTTTTTTTATTGCACTATTATTTGACTGGTTCTTAAATTCTTTGGTTTTTTTGACTGGGTGGACACTGTATATCATTTAGAGGACTTACTCCTGATATGCTGCTTTTTACCTAATAATTAAGCTGTAACAGTGATAACATTTAAAATTATGCTATTTCCTCAAATGAAGGCAAAGTTTTGAAGAAAAATATTTAGTATGCTAATTCTTTGTTAATTTGAAACTTTTGACACATGGGAAACGTTACTGTTCCAAAATCAACCTACCCTAATATATATGTATATATATATATATAAAAGTAATTGGTAATTTGCTTGAAGCATTGTTAAGTATGTTATACTATATTAATGATTTGAAGGCAATTACAATGCGTATAAAAAATAAAAACAAAAAGATGTTATTTTTGTCTTATTGATTTCAAAGCAGAACTTTAAAAGTTCTGCATTGAAATCGATAAGACAAAAATAACATCTTTTTGTTTTTATTTTTTATACGCATTGTAATTGCCTTCAAATCATTAATATAGTATATATATATGTATATGTATGAAGTACTCATCTCTGCTGAGTAAGAAAACAAATCTTGGATCATAGTTTCTTATAAAGTAAAGTCGACGGTTGACCATGGACTCATCAAAGAACATGGCATTGTAATCATGAGTCAATGGGACTCTTGGATCGCAGCAAGATGATATCCCAACTTTTTGTGGACAATTTCATGGACCAACAACATCAGCAGATCATGTTGCACAAAGTCTGCACCAATCTATCATCTTGACGCAAAGCCTCAATACAGGCAATGTTGTCAACAACAGATGACAGCATTGCGTGCATTGAAGCCATGATATCTCTTAACCTGCATTGTCCTCTCATCCATATTGATCTCTTTTGGTTTTATGCTTTTTTTTTATATTCCTAGCATTATCTTTGTCATTGATCTAATCTTTGTATAAACTCAGTTTCTTTTGTTGTGATTCAGTTAATTTCAATGTTTCACTACCGCACATCAGAATTGGTACTTAACCCTTTTGTAGGCAGATAATTTTTTTAATCCTTGTAAAAAGTCGTCAGGGCAGCCTAAAGTCGGTATTAGCCAGTCAGCAAGGGAGTCTATCCCCTTTTCAATAGTACTAGACCAAGGAGATTGTTTTAGCATCTGAGGTGGAGCGCCACACCTACCATCAGCTCCTTACTTTACCACACAGATCCCTGTGCTACTCATACGCTGAGTTGGCGGGGACCGGTATCGAACTAGGAACCTTGTGGTTTCTTGGGAGAATTATCTATAAAAAAAAAACAAATTCCAAAATAGAGGATATGTTCAATTGAGTCAATTAATCATATATCTATAAATGATGGAGATTCAGTCTCGATTTGTCTGTAACAAAAACTACGTCACAGCTGATATTACAATCCTGTAATCAATTTTAAAAATCAGTTTTTACTCTCGTGTAAAATATTCAAATTAATTATTTTTTTAGGTGGACAGAACTAAGTTTCCATTTCAAATTGCTTTATCTTTTTTTACTCGTTTAATATATTTGATGATTTTTCTTACTTATGATACAAATCCTCTAACATTGAATTTTTAACTCCCACCCTGCTCAGGAACTATCTTTCAAAAATTAATTTTTACACCTCCCAGAGGGCATTTCCTATTTGCTAGTATATATAAAAAAAAACAAAAAAAAACGTGATGTAATGGTTAGAGTCATAGGAAATGGACTTGTCAACCTGAGTTCAAATCCTGGACAAGGCTGTTTGTATTTCACATAGTGCTAATACCCTTGGGAAAGGTATGCATCCAACTACTTTCCCTACTGCTATGGGAAAATAGTAGAGCAGACTGGGCTCTTTCACCTTGCTATGTAACCAGTCTAGGAGAAGGAAAACACAAGAATTCAAACCTGATAAACTATACTTAAGAAATAGACCTTGTGCTGCATCCTGCTCATTTGGAGGGGTTGGTATATATATATATATATATATATATATATATATATATATATAAAATATGATAATTTGATCAGCAGTTGTGTGTCATAGTATGCAAACAATAAAGCACTCTTTTTTAATAATGATATTTTGCAAAACAACCTTTACACAATTCTACACTACAGTGCGACCTTCTAACGATGTTTCAATATATGAGCAGCCAATGCCTTAGATTGTTGATAGGTTAGGACGAATTTATAGGTGACGTTCTCCTGTGTAAACCCACACACATGGACACAACTGTGTTGGCCGACCAGCAAGAATTACATTGATCAACTGTGTGCTGACACTAGATGATGCGCTGAGGACTTGCCAGGAGCGATGGGGATGGGTGGCAAGAGATAGCTGTGTCAGCACGACTTGATGATATATATATATATATGTATGTATGTATGTATTTGTGTGTTGGTGTGTTTGCATATATATATGTGTGTTTGTGCATATATATGTGTGTTTGTGTGTGTGCATATATATATGTGTGTTTGTGTGTGTGCATATATATGTGTGTGTGTGTTTGCATGTGTAAATATGTGTGTGTATGTATGTATGTATAAATGTGTATATATGTATGCATAGATATATGTGTGTATATGCATGTATAAATATATATGTTGTGTGTTGTGTGTGTGTGTGTGTGTGTATATATATATATATATATATATATGAGTTATGCTACTCAATTTTATTACAGAGTAATAAGTATAAAGAACATCTTCATCTTTTTAACATTGTAATTCAAGTGTTCTTAACTTTTTTGGCAGTTATCCAAATCAATCATAGAGACCCATGTTCTTAGAAAAGATTTATTTTAGCCATGAATTGGTTATTCTAAAAGAAAATTGAAAGGCAATTTACAATGTTTTATTAATGACTGCTACATAGAAATAAAATTGTATATTCATGTAAAAGAATGTATCAAATTTTGTAGCCAAAACCTTATTAAATCTGAAATCTCTTATACATGCTCTGTTAAAATGGAGTATTGATAGAGGTGAATGTAACCTCATGCACAGATTTGAAAATGTCTTTAATAGATTTTTCCACTGGCCAGTACTTAAACATCAAACTAATCAAAATGCAAAGGTTAAAACACACACACACACACACACACACATATATATATATATATATATATATATATAGAGAGAGAGAGAGAGAGAGATAGGTAGATAGATAAAAAGGTATTAAAATACACAATATTGTTAAAAATGAATATATTTTATATCATTTTCATAGCTAATATTGAACAATATTTCGATTATAAAAAATCATCATCAGAGCATGTTTTTAATCCAGACTCATCGAGTGAGAAGCAGAAAATAATTTAAATTCAAACTGGAAGGATTGTTGTTCCAAAAATACAACATATGTACATCGCTGACGCCAGGAATATGTTGCTGAAGTGTATATCTTCATTGTAACAGTTTTTGAAAGAAAAAGACATACATCAATTTAAAAATAGAAAAATATTCTTTTTCAAAAAGAGAGAAGATATTGTGTGTTTTCACACCTTTTTATCTATCTATATATATAGATATATATATACCATTGGATTCATTTCCTTTCTCTTTACTCATATATATATATATATATATATATATAGTTGTAGAAAAATTTTTCTCTCTACCACGGTTTCGGTGTTTAAGGTACATCTTCCTCAATTCTCCTGAGGAAGGTGTACCTTGAACACCAAAACTTGGTGGAGAGAAAAACTTTTTTTACAACTATAAAAGCTCTATATTTTACGAAATATATTGAGCCCTTTTAGATTAACTACTTATGCTACTACAATGAAAACGTGGTAGCAACTTTTTGATATATATATATATATATATATATATATATATATATATGGGAGTAAATCCAACAATTGGTAGAAAATAGACAAAGTATTCCAAAAAGATGAATTTATTCTTGATGGTGAAGTTGACGTTAAAACGTTTCAATTTTTTAGTAAACCTTCATCAGATTGTTGTTTGAACAGTGATGGATGTTTTTTAAATAATTTCCATACAAATTTACGCTCTTTTTTTATCTTTATAATTATACTTATTCCAATTCTGTTCTCTCACTTATCCTCATGGCAGGTACATTTGTTATACAAAAATTGAACTACTTAATCATCTAAACACACAGCTGTAATATTATATTAGATTATAATAATAATAACACATTAAATTAGATTAGGTATTTTAAACAACAAACTGTTCCAACACATAGCCTAAACTACTCATACTTAATTTTGATGATATTAAATTCAGACAATTTATACTTTTCTCTTCTTTTAATCTATCGTGTTTATTTAATACCAGCAGACTGGACACAACCTAAATATCTTTTGCAATTATCGTAGTTTCACTTTTTTACCAACAGTCTAAGGGAAATCATCTATCAAGTATATAATTAGCAATTATGAATATATGAAGAACATATAGTTGTCTGTTTATTTTATGTATAATTCAGTGAAGTATAATGAAGGGATATTTTCATGACCTCCCACCAGGCTGGGATTGACACAGGGTCATTTTAATGTAGGGAGCCACACACAAACCGAAGCTCATGCAATGGCTAATACAAAAATGGTAATCTGAACATTAGCTACATGAATGAGAGTAACCTCCCCTTGTATGTTTCACTTTGAGGAAGCTGTTGGTTGGCCATTTTCATTTCACCATAAATCTACACTGAAAATACCAATTTGTTTGAATCAATACAACTGCATGTTTTAACACGAAAATATCATAAAATGTGTTCTTAATAACAATTAAGTTCATTTCAAATAATGTGCAAGCACAATTAAGAACACATTTTATGATAATTTTTGTGGTTCCCGTCAGCATGGCTGAAGCGACTGATAACCTTTGATCTAGAGTTTTTGTGCGTCTTTGTTTATACCAATCACATTCTTAATTTTCAAAAATGACCGCTGTTCAAAATTCAGTTATGAGCCTTTCTACACATGCATTTTCCCTACTCCCGTTATTTTAATGCATTCATCAATATTCAGACAACAATCTTTCCATATCAATGTCCTGATGAAGGTTTATCAAAAAACAGTAGTGGTAGTATTTAACCCATAACTGGGTGGATGAGTAGTAATACCTTTCCCAAGAGTATTAGTCTGAAAATGAACATAATAGCATAACTGGAACTCAAAACTCATTTACTACAATGTTGCTGTCTAGCATGTTAGCCACTATGCCACTGTAACACCCCCTAGGTCTTTTAATATCCCACAATTCTTAAGTATTAATTTGGTGACAACAGGGGATATATTATAGAAATTTGGCAGTAAATTGTCCTCACCAAATTGATAATTAATTTCTTTTCTCATTCTGGCAGATATTATTCCAAACTCTACCCATATATATATATATATATATATATATATATATATATATATATATATATATTCATGAGGGACTACTATTTCATCTCTCTCTCTCTCTCTCTCTCTCTCTCTCTCTCTCTCTCTCTCTCTTCCTATTTGATTTTACTGTAAAGGTTAAATTTTGTTGTTTTTGTGTCTATATGTTGAAAATGCGAAATCCATTGGTATTTATAACATATTAATCTAAATAGCAAAATGAACAACTGGGTTTGTCAATAATAATTGGTCAATTTTTGTTACACACTGAAATTTGGAACAGCTTGAATAATTAATTATCACAATTCATGCTCACATGATTCTGAATTCCCACTTTCCTATACACAGGGATTTTCATTTGATTCCCAGCAAAAGCCTAACATTGTGATATTACCGCATGAGTTAAAATATTCTCTAGTCTATACATTCAGTTTCTATCTGATTTTGTTAACAAAGCCTATAACAGCAACCTTAAAAAGGAAATGGTCTTTCTGGCACACATTTTCTTTATACTTTTATTTTTTAATATTATCATAGTTGCTCTACTCTTTTTATACATCTAAAGAAATGGTAATGGTACTTATTTTAAGATTATATATATATATATATATATATATATATATATATATATATATATAAGAGAGAGAGAGAGAGAGAATAGAGAGAGAGAGAGAGAGAGAGATGCTGATAGCTTTTTGATTTAGTGCATCTTGGGACACGCATATTGGCTTTGAATGAATCCCCAGGAAAATTTATGGGTCCCAACTAAAGCCGTCTAACTCCTACCTTGTAACCTATCCTGTGTAATTCATTTCTAAGAAACTATTGAATGTATTTACAGTTAGCTTGAAATGGTGAGGGAAGAAAAAAGAAAAACACGGGGACGCATGGGTACGATTTTACTGTGTCCTTTACAGATTCTTTTCTTGTGTATTAAACAAATTAGTTATGTTTTGTAATTTAATATTCAATTAATTAATTTGGGGGTTGAGTGGAAATGAAATTTGTTTACAAGGGAGGAACCAAGTAAAAAGTTTGAGAAGCCCTGATCTAAGCAATGGTCTTACTCAGAAATAGTTTAACAGCCATCATTTGACACAAACTTCTGTATATATGTGTCAGCCTGTTTTTAGATACTCCATATTGTCTTTATTTCCATTTGATGTCAATAATTGATATGGACATCCTTGGACTTTTAATGGATCTTGGAGACAATTTCATTTTCTCTCTTTTCTTTCTTTGCTTTAGTATGAGTGTATGTATATGTGTGTGTGTGTGTGTGTGTGTGTGTATATATATATATATATATATATATATATATATATATATATATATATATATATATAAAGGGTGGTCAGAAGGTAATTATATTTTACCAGAGAGGATATAAAAACAAATGTAAGTTATATTTATTTAAAGATTATCATCAAAAGTGTAACCACCTTCATTTTCAATGACTGCTGCCTACAATGACTGCTGCCCCCCAAAAAAAGAAATAAGAACTAAATGTATCCATTAGTCTAGCTGCTCATATTTTTCTATTTAATCCATAGGTAGGACCCTAATAGGTACCACCACTCAGGGTCAGAGTGGACCTGGGAGTAATGGTGATGAAGGGGTACTCTACATTCCACAGAGCTCCAGAACTAGAACCTCACCATCAGATAGTTTAATGTCATACCCAGGAAAATAAGACCCCCCAGTCATCGCCTTCTTGCACATATATGATAAAAAGAGTTGGAGCTTGCCACAAAGGCAATAGGGTTGGGACAATCATATAGGTGCTAGGGCTTGACATGACTAACTGATTGATCAGAGGAGGCTTCTCTGACTGACTGTCTAGCCTAAGGGTCAAAGTGAAGTGTTGCATGTCATAGACTACTCAGCAACCAGGGTTCTGTTCTTAAGCATCATGGGTTACCACCCATGGCCAACAGGTGGAACCATTGGGGGCGGGGGCTTACCCCCTCTGCAGAGTGGCAGTGTATTCTAAAGCCCCAGCCAACAGGGCTTTAGTATCTTGGGTATGACAATAAACTGTATCTGGAGGATCCAGTTCGGAAGCTGGTTGTCATTTATGAACCTTATAGGGTCACTCACTCTAATAATGTGTCCTTTAGTCTAGCTGCTTAAGCATTATACCATGCAAGGCGCCACGGCTACCACCTAAGTGAGGAGGGTTGGGGAAAATATCTCTGAAAATTCTGTTCTTTTAACATGGACTTGATTGTTGATACTGGTTATAAATACATAATTACATTGGCAATTGCAGAACATTAATATTTGCTTATGAAAGCAGTTTGCTACTTCCTTCGAGATTGCATGTTTAATTTGTTATTATTTCATGCATAAATAATTTCATATTAGACTGTTTGTAATTTTATAAATGGTGAGGTTTTTTGTTGTTGTTTCTTTTTTTTTTTCTTTTTTTTTTCTTATAATAAAACATTTTTCTAATAAAAAAAAATAAAAGGAATAGAATTTGATCAATATCAATCAGAAGATAAAAGTTAATATCAAACATCATGTGATTACAAATTAGAAAACTTTTGCATTTAGAGACTTTCAGACAACTTTGAAAATGGCGCTTCAAAATAACATTTTATCTGGTTAATGTTCAATTACTTCCATATTTGGTGTTCTCAAGGTAACGGTTAATGTCGGAGGAAATGGGATCAAGTTCAAATCCAGGACAAGGCTGTTTGCATTTCACTTTGAACTAATGACCTTAAGAAAGGCATGAATCTATGTTCTATACCCAGCTAAGGGGTAAATAGTAGGACAGACTGGGTTATTTAGCCTTAATAGAGAAACCAGTCTAGGAGAAGGAAAACTCTGAATTCACAGTGCTCTGTATTCTAAATATGAAAATACAAAAATGTTAATCACAATTGTCAGTTTCCCAGGTGATAATGAAAGTTAAAAAAAAAAAAATACAAACTCATTGTATCTGTTAGAACATATAGTAAAAAGGTGAAGTCAGCAGGGTGGCTTAGTGTCACCTATGATCAGCTTCCCACTTTACCGCACAGATCCAAGCTTCAGCATAAAATAATCCAACATGGGTTGACATGCCGTAAAATCCAAAAAAGAAAGAAAGAAAGAGTTTGATTCTCACAGGATTCCCTAGAGTTCTGGTTTTGTACCAAACTCAGCTAAGCTTAGTAAATGACAATACATTGCCATAGGGCTGGAAGATCATAGTGAGTTTGATTCTCACTGGGTGCCCCATACTTCTGGCCTTATGCCAAACTAGGCTGAGCTTAATAAAGGATAATACTTAGCCAGAGAGCTCATCACATAATTTAATCGCTATCAAACAAAGCTGGAAAATAATTGTTAGTGAGCTTGATTCTCACTGGGTGCCCCATACTTCTGGCCTTATGCCAAACTAGGCTGAGCTTAATAAAATATATTAGCCAGAAGACTACTTGCATATTATAATGGTTATCAAACGAGGCTGGAAGATTATTGTTAGTGAGTTTGATTCTCACTGGGTGCCACATACTTCTGGCCTTATGCCAAATTAGGCGGAGATTAATAAAATATTAGCCAGAAGATTACTTGCATATTATAATGGTTATCAAATGTGGCTGGAAGATCATTGTTAGTGAGTTTGATTCTCACTAGGTGCCACATACTTCTGGCCTTATGCCAAACTAGGCTGAGATTAATAAAATATATTAGCCAGAAGACTACTTGCATATTATAATGGTTATCAAACGTGGCTGGAAGATCATTGTTAGTGAGTTTGATTCTCACTAGGTGCCACATACTTCTGGCCTTATGCCAAACTAAGCTAAACTTAGTAAGTGATTACATGAGACATTAATTCTTTGTTTTTCTTATAAGTAAACAACTTTTTTGTTTTCTTTTTAAATGTGTAAACCATTTAGATGCTGAATTACAATCGTTTTGTTTTGTTGTTTTCCTATAATCTATAAGAGTGTTTGCATTTGTTTGTTTGTTTTTTACTTGAAATTAGCTAAGAGTACTGAAGAGATTTCATTGCTGTTAAATTCTTTATTGAAAACAAATATATCTTAAATATATTACTGGCCTGATTTGTTTATTTAAATCAAATCTCACACAACATGATTTCATACATTTTTTCCCCTCTTCTTATCTTTAGTCTTTTTTAGTTCTTATACATTTTTGTTGCTGGGAATTTGAAGTATATTCAGGTTAGCTCAGTCGGTAGAGCGTTTGGCTAGAAACCACAAGGTTCCTAGTTCGATACTGGCCCTCACCAACTCAGCGGATGAGTAGCACAGGTATCTGTGTGGTAAAGTAAGGAGCTGATGGTAGGTGTGGCACTCCACCTCAGACGCAAAAACAATCTCCTTGGTCTAGCCCTAGTGAAAAGGGGATAGACTCCCTCGCTGATTAGCTGATACCAACTTTAGGCCACCCCGATGACTTTACTTTAGGTTTTTTCAGACAGTTGTCCTTATCTTTATTGTTATATACGCAATGTTTCGGCCAATGTGCCCTTCAGCTTTCTTCAGGCATTTCTTGTCAAACTTGGGAGCCTTCATGTAACTTCGAACAAAACTCTTTATTTAATCCATGGAGTATAAATTGTTCTCATTCTGTTAACCATGACCAGGTACAAGTGTTAAGTTATGTTAAAGTTTATTCCCAAGTTCGACAAAAACCAACTGAAGAAAGCCTGGAGCACATCAGCCGAAACATTATGTATATAGCAATGAAGATGAGGACAACAGCCTGAAAAATCCAAATGATATAGATTATCAAGCCTCATCTAAAAAATTAAGTAAATACATATATATATATATATTTACCAACCCTTCCACACGACAGGATGCGACATAAGGTCATTTTTTTAAGCAGAGTTTAACAGGTTTGAATTCAGAGTTTTCCTTCTCCTAGACTGGTTATTAACCGAATTTAATGAAATTTTCAGTGTTGATATATTAATGAAATTTTCAGTGTTGATATATTAATGAATAAAAGATATAATGCACTAGTTATTTTATTTAAAAACTTTTACATTATTTCAGGTCAGTTAACTTTGAACCACGTATCTTTGAGGCATAACACAGATTCTCAAAGATATGTGGTTCAAAGTTAACTTACCTGAAAAAATGTAAAAGTTTTTGAATAAAATAACTGGTGCATTATATCTTTTATTCATTAATACATCAACACTGAAAATTGCATTAAATTCGGTTAATTCCCTGATTTTTGGTATTTTTTTCTTTTGGGGGTGATATACAATGGTGGAATTTAGGTCTGTTAAGTTCGATTTAACCTAATTATATATATATAAATATATATAGAGAGATAGATAGAGAGAGAGTGGGAAGGCATGCTAAAAAGCAATAAAGAACATTTTAAGTATAGAGAATGTATGTTCTTGCCCTATTTAACAGACCTTGAGAGTAATGGATTAAAACTTCATTTTTTTAATTATTTTATTTTATTGCATATTGATAATTGGTGTTTATAATGATGTTATTCACTTCTTTTCTTTACTATAACGCAGTCTTTAGGTCATTGGGTTGAAGTTAATGCATTGACTCAATACTTAATTAGATAATTGTTATGGAATCATGCATCTAGTTTGGTATGAGGAGTAATTTGCCTTTAGTTAATTAGAAAAGAAATCTAATTAAAATAATCTTTCCATATTTTCATCTTCTCATTTCTTATGCTATATAGATATTTACACACACACACACTCAAATAGATATAAACAGACTGGCATAGATAGATAGATAGATAGAGAAACTTATCTAAATAGATTGATAGGAATAGTCGGACACTGATAGATAAATAGGAATAGTCGGACATTGATAGATAAATAGGAATAGTCGGACAGTGATAGATAAATAGGAATGGTCGGACAGTGATAGATAAATAGGAATGGTCGGACATTGATAGATAAATAGGAATAGTCGGACATTGATAGATAAATAGGAATAGTCGGACACTGATAGATAAATAGGAATGGTCGGACACTGATAGATAAATAGGAATGGACAGACAGTGATAGATAAATAGGAATGGTCAGACAGTGATAGATAAATAGGAATGGTCAGACATTAATAGGGAAATTGGAATGGTCGGACTGTTAACCCTATATTTATCCCTCAATCCATTTAGCAACAAACAATTGCAACTTATAGTCAAAATCAAGAGAAATCCTTTGAATAAACATGATAAATCTGACTATCTCACACAATTTACTGCATGGCATAAAATAACCCAGGATGGGTTGATGGGCCATTTAAATCAATCATTGAACTGCTTTGGTCATGTGATATATATGCCACTGTAGAATACTGATAACTGTCATTCTGTGTTACTTTCACCCTTAGCCAGGATTGAACCTGCAGTCTGGAAATGACTGTTACAGATTATTAACTATTGGACAGTAGGACAGTCAAACACCTCCTCAGCTTAATGGACTCTTCCTGGCAGCAGTGGCAGGAATTATTTAAGCTGTTATAGTGGGCTCATTAATTTAGTAGTAACTTCATGTTAGGCTTGGTCAGTCAAACCAATTGTTGACTGTCTAACTGACTGACTTCAATATGGCGCTGCGAACAGGATTCGACCTAGCTGGATGGGAAAAGCTGTTTATTGAGGCAGGCATATCTGTTGCCTCTGCCAAAACTTATGCCCAGACATTTTCTAGTGAAGAGATTGCAAGGTCCAGCTTGCATATGCTAGACCGTGCAATGCTTAAGGAACTGGGTATCAAGACTATGGGTGACATGCTCACTATACTCAAGCTAGCCAAGGTTCCCCCAGTGACACTCCCATTATCAGCTAATTATGCAAGAACACCAACTGCAAAACTTCCTCAAATCCGTTCGGAAATGACCCCACAACAATTCAGGAAGTTCAGGATAGACTGGGACGTATTTACAAAGATGACCAATCTTCCCCCCATACAGACTAACATTCAACTGTACAATTGTGCCGATGAAACCGTCCAGAATTCTATCATCAATACTTACCCTGACTTCTTCAACACCAACCCTAGCAAACTGCTTGATATGCTAGAGGTGTTGGTTACACAGAAATCAAATCCCATGGTGCACAGAATCTCCTTTTCATCCATCATACAGAGTGACCATGAGTCCATCCAGGATTACTTGATTCGTCTACAGTCAGGAGCACAAGATTGCAACTATATATGCCCCAACTGTGATCATGACTTGTCCAACATATATATAAAGGATCAGTTCATTCGGGGCATTGCTAATGACACACTACAGGCGGATATATTGGCTAAGGCAGGTTCACTGATGACCTTGGAACAAAATATAACTCATGCAAAAGCATTCGAGATGGCCATGCGAGACCAAGATAAGATATCTGGTACCTCAGATGTTGCAAGGATTCGAACATCTGCGTATCACCGACAGAAATGGGCCCAAAATTCAGCCCGTTCAGGCACTACCTTCAACCGTGGAGACATGGTGGAAAAAAAAACCCAACGTAATGCATGCAGAGGTTGTGGTAGTTACCGGCATGGTGGGGCTGGAATAGGTAACCGGCCACGGATGTGTGCGGCATGGGGTCAAACGTGCAAAGCTTGTGGGAAACGGAACCACTTTGCAAATGTCTGCCAATCAAAGAATGAAGAAGGTGCTATTAAGTGCCTGGAAGATGAAGAAGCCAGTATGGATGCCCTGATTGCGCACCTAATATTCGATCCAGTAACTGACAGTTACAAACCAGATAGCCACAACGGCCGCGAGGAGGTGGAAGCCACATTAACCCCATTTTCCCCCTGCCCTGACCCAAGACAAGCCAGAGATATCCCTGCCGCTTGTCCTACCAATCTCAAAATCTACCCTGACAGTGGTGCAACCATATGCCTCGGTGGGTTGAAACATCTACAGTACATGGGACTCTCGGAGAAAAATTTAGTCCCCTCTAAAAAAAAAGTACGTGCAGTAGGAGGGTTCTCATTGGTGTGTCAAGGTTGGATACCCATCATGTTTACAATTGGGGAGAGGACTACAAAACAGGCACTATATATATGTAAAAATATACAGGTGATATACTTTAGTAAGGCAGCCTGCATTGATGTGGGTATATTACCTCCATTCTTTCCTAAACCTATGGCAGGGCCTCCCGCCCCTGCAAGTAATTCAATAACATGCAATGCGGTATTCACGGATTCCCAGCATAACACACCAAAAGCTCCAGCCCATAAAATCCAATATCCTAAAACCCCTCCATTTCCACCAACCAATGAAAACGTAGAAAAAATTAAGCAATGGTTGTTAGACCAATTCGCTACGACGGTTTTCAACAAAAACGGAAAATTTCCTGCTATGGCTGGGCCCCCAGCCCACATACACCTCAAGGAAGGATCAACCCCCAAAGCAAGACATAACCCTATCCCAGTACCATATCATTTTAAAGAGAAGGTACGACAGGCCCTTTGGGATGATGTCAAAAGGGGTATCCTCGCCCCAGTACCCATTGGCACCCCCACTAACTGGTGCAGCACAATGGTAATAACTGCAAAGAAAGACGGGAGGCCTAGAAGAACGGTAGACTACCAATATTTGAACTCCCAATGCAAGCGAGAGACACACCACACCAGCTCGCCATTCCAATTGGCATTACAGGTACCTTCCAACACTAAGAAAACTGTCTTAGATGCTATGGATGGCTATCATTCAATCCCTCTAGATGAGGAATCACAACCACTCACTACCTTCATCACTGAGTGGGGTCGTTTTATGTATCTGCGAATGCCCCAGGGATATTTAGCCTCCGGCGATGCCTATACACGCAGATATGATGAAATAATCAGAGATGTTCCCCGCAAAGTTAAGGTAGTTGATGATACCCTACTCTATGACGAAAATATAGAAGGTGCTTTTTATCATACCTTTGATTATTTGTCACTGTGTGCAGAAAATGGGATCACGCTCAACAAGGAAAAATTCCAATTTTGTCAGGATGTGGTTCAATTTGGTGGTCTCCAAATAACACCAACAGGAGTTGCCCCTTCCAAAGAACTACTCAATGCAATAAAAAACTTCCCTATCCCAAAGAACATAACCGACGCAAGGTCATGGTTTGGGTTGGTTAATCAAGTGGCATGGGCATACTCCCTAAGCCCCATAATGGCTCCTTTTCGAGACCTGGTCAAACAAAATTCACACTTTACGTGGAACCAAGATCTCGAGAACGCGTTCCGCAAATCTAAGGAGGTTATCGTTGGCTTGGTAAAGAAGGGAGTTACAAGCTTTGACATCAATCGTGCAACCTGCCTTGCCCCAGACTGGAGCAAAGAAGGTATGGGTTTTTTATTGCTCCAAAAACACTGCACATGCCCCACAGACAAGGCTCCAGTTTGTTGCACAGAGGGCTGGCGCATCATATTTGCAGGTAGCAGATTCTGCACTGACGCAGAGCGCCGATATGCACCCATTGAGGGCGAAGCAGCTGCAATCGCCTGGTCATTAGACAAATGCCGCATGTTTATCATGGGATGCCCTAATGTAATAGTGGTCACAGACCACCAGCCTTTAACAGGGGTATTTGGTGATAGGGACCTTAGTAAGATTCACAACCCACGCCTATTTAAACTGAAGGAGAGGTCCCTAAGATATTTCTTTACCATTCAGCACTGCCCCGGCAAGTGGCACAAGGGTTCTGATGCCATATCCCGCAACCCAGTTGCCATAGTAGAAGCCCTTACTACTTTATTCTCAACACAACCTTCTAACCAGGACATACACCTCTCTGACGACATAGATGACTTAATGGAATCAGTGACCCATCAGGCAATGACGAATTGTAGGGATAGCAACAATATCATATCACTTGACCATATTCGTGCATCTGGCCAGAATGATCAGCATTACACATCACTTTTAAAGGTGATTGAACAAGGATTTCCTTCTATACGTTCTCAGGTCGAACCAGAAATCCGCCATTTCTGGGAGGTACGTCACAGACTCACCACGGACAGAGGCTTAGCACTGATGGACGAAAGAATTATCGTACCTAGGACCCTACAAGGGAAAGTGCTACATTGCCTACATTCAGCTCATCAGGGTGTAGAGGGCATGAAAGCTCGTGCAAACGATTCAGTGTATTGGCCTGGTATGAACGCATCCATACGCAATTTCAGGAATAATTGTCGGGTGTGCACCAGTATCGCCCCATCCCAACCCCTCGAGCCAATCACTTTAACAGCAACTCCAGATTGGCCCTTCCAACAAATAGTAATGGATATATTTTACGTTGGGCATATTGCATACCTTGTTTGCGCAGACCGACTCACGGGCTGGATCATCTTATATCACCTAAAACCTGGTCATGCCACCACTAAAAGATTAATATCTATTTGTAGGAAACTCTTCCACACTTATGGTACTCCTGAAGAGCTGAGTAGTGACGGTGGCCCTCCTTTTAATTCTGAGCAATTTCAGCAGTTTCTCAAGTCATGGTGTGTAAAACATAGAAAATCATCAGTAGCATACCCTCAATCCAATGGCCGAGCGGAACTCGCTGTCAAAACTGCCAAAAGGATAATCCATGGCAACACAGGCCCTCAGGGTTCACTAGACAATGATAGTGTTGTCCAAGCAATCCTCCAATACCGCAATACTCCCATTCAAGGCATCGGCCTATCCCCAGCGCAGTTGCTGCTCCACCGCCGACTCCGGGATTCGATCCCATTAAGACCTATCCTCTACAAACCACATTCTGAATGGATAGCCGCAGCACAACGTCGTGAGGAGAGTTTTCGTCAACGGAATGTCCTGCTGTCGGAAAGATACAATAGGTACACACACAGTCTTGACCCGCTACAGAATGGTGACAAAGTAGCCATTCAAAACCCATCAAACCGCCGGTGGACCACTACAGGCACCGTCATTGAGGTTCTCCCACATCGGCAATACCGGCTCCGAGTGGACGGATCAGGTAGGATCACACTCAGAAACCGACGCTTCCTGAAAAAGCTGACCACAAAACCCAAACCCACACCATTGCCTAGTGCTATGCTTGATCCCATTGGCTCCAACTCTAACACCCCACACCTCAACACTAGGGACCTGGCCTCACCCAATGTCACTCCGCCCCCAAAACCAAGGCCGACGAAAATACCCCGGGCATTGTCAAGATTGCTCCCCTCTAATCAGCCTGGCCGAAAGGAACTAATTTCTCCTCAAAGGCCAATACGCCTGCGCAATGGGAGAGGGGGGGAGGAAGGGGAGATGTAGAATACTGATAACTGTCATTCTGTGTTACTTTCACCCTTAGCCAGGATTGAACCTGCAGTCTGGAAATGACTGTTACAGATTATTAACTATTGGACAGTAGGACAGTCAAACACCTCCTCAGCTTAATGGACTCTTCCTGGCAGCAGTGGCAGGAATTATTTAAGCTGTTATAGTGGGCTCATTAATTTAGTAGTAACTTCATGTTAGGCTTGGTCAGTCAAACCAATTGTTGGCTGTCTAACTGACTGACTTCAATAGCCACAAACTAGCATGTACCAAAATATTGTGAAATTTTTGACTCACCCTACTAGTAGGCATAGTGTTAGTATATGAATTTTTAATTAAGATATAAAGAGCAATTATCACAAATTATTTTGCAACTTCTAATTATATCAAAGATATATATATATATATATATATATATATATGACAAATAATCAGTGAGAGATCTGGATTACAGCCAGTGTAATCACTCCAGTTATTTAATCATTTGGCAGGAAATGAACAAAAACAGGATGTTCATAATAGTAGAAACTTACCTTCTATCTTCTCCCTTCCCAAAATATCTGAGTCTTTAGGTATTTCACCTAAACTTCAACCGCCCTTTTAGCTGGGGCTGTAGAATATGCCAACTGCACCTCTGCAGAGGGGCCACCTGTTGGCCATGTGTGGCAACCTATGATGCCTAAGGATGGAATCATAGTGGCTTAGCGATCCATGACATGCAACACTCCACTTAGGCCCTTACTTTGGCTAAACAGGCAGTCAGAGAGGGCCCCTCTGATCAAACGCCTGGTCACATTAACTCTTAACATCCTATACCACCTCATTCCACCCGGCCGGAAGTCTCATTCATTTTTCTAATCCACCCCAAATGATAGCCTTTGTTTAAATGTAATATTAAACATATTTAGAAGTCTTTGATTTAAGGGAAATAACAGGTAACTTTAGATGCAAAGGTCATTTTTAGCCATTTTTTTTATATATCCTTATAGGAATACTCTGGACTTAGAAAATTCTTAACAGGGTATTAAGAGTTAAGCCCTAGCATCTATATGATTGTCCTGACCCTATTGCCCACATAGCAAACCCCCAATCCTTTTTATCATATATGTGCTAGAAGGTGGTGGCTGAGGGTCTTAGTGTCCTGGGTATGACATTGAACTGCATCTATTGGTGAATTTTCAATTTTGTGGCTCGTGGTGTACCCCTTCATTGCCATTACTCCCAGATCCACTCTGACCCAGTGGGGTAGTACCTCTTAGGGTCTCACCTACAAGTTAAATAGATAAAAAATGTGTTTGAAAAAAAGAACAAATGTGAAAAACTTTGGTTTGAATTCAGTGTTTTCCCTCTAGACCAGTTGTCATGCCAAGATTAAAGAGCTCAGTCTGCTCTACTTTTTACCCATAGCTGGAGGGAGAATAGTTGATTGTATACCTTTTCCAAGGGTATTAGCACTATGTGAAATGCAAATAACCACGTCCAGGATCTGAACTCATTTTGCCATGTCCATTTCCTACAAGGTAACCATTACACCCTGTGCCTCCATTTCTTGAACCATCTTAATACTGTTCTTTTAAATGGTCTGTTGTGTGATTAGAAAAATGCTTTGTTACTAAACTAGTTTTCACCAAGAAGAAGAAATTATTGTGAGAAACTACCAAGTCGTGAAAAAGGAAAAAAAAAAAGTTATCTGTCTTTGAGAATCTGTTAACCAAAGACGATGATGTGGTGTCCAGTTTTTGGGTTTTTTTTTTTGTTTTTTTTGTTACATTTTAGGCGTAAAAAAGGAAAAACAAAACAAATTAATTTTTATCACTTTAATGCAACGAGCAATTAAAAAATGAATTTAAGTTTTTGTCATATATACAAAAAAGTTTTTGAAAAAAAAAAATGTTTTAAAACACTCAAGTTTAGGAATACATCTTTTAAAAATAATATTTTAAATGTAAACAAAAAGAAAAATGAAAAATATTTCCTAAAATAAACAAACATTGTACTATATGAATTATCGGCGAGTTTTTAAATTTGATAAATCATATTTTCCTCTTATTCTCTCTCTTACTGCCGTTTTCTCTTTCTCACTCACTCTCTGGTGTTCCTAATTTTTTTTAGTCCGGTCATGGACTGGGTACTTTTGCTAGTATACATATATATATATATATATATGTTATTAGTTTATTTACAGTCAAATAACTTAATCTAGTTTGTTTAATGTATATTTTATGAAGCCAGAATTTACAGCTATTAAAGAAAAATGTTTTGCGTCTAATCTGTTATTAGTTTATTTACAGCTAAATAAAAAGAACAAGAAAGTGTCTGAACAGGCCAAGTTTTGAGTGGCAATCTCTGGTGCAGTGACTGCATATGAACAGTGATGCTTTCTGGCGTTGTTGTTGTCTCTCCTTCCTTCTGACTCTCTTTGCTGTGGCAGCTTCTTTCCTTTCTTTTTCACTCCTTTTTGTGCCTTGTTTGATTTTCCCTCTTTGAAAATAACAATAAGTAAAATGATATGGATCTCTCCTTCCTTCTGGCTCTCTTTACTGTGGTGGCTTCTTTCCTTTCTTTTTCACTCCTTTTCGTGCTTTGTTTGATTTTCCCTCTTTGAAAATAACAATAAGTAAAATGACATGGATTGTATCTCTTCAAGGTAGAGATTATTTGATATTTGATGAAAAGATATCAAATCAAATGAATAGAGCTGGGTGTAATATCACTAGGCTACAGGCAGGACAAGTGATAATGTCATCGCCAGCATCTTTCCTCTCACAGAAGGTCAAAAGGGGTCATCAACTGAACAAAAACAAGAGAGGAGCAACTCATTTTCCTCTGTTCATTGCAGACTGAGGCTCTATTTTCTTATGTTGTTGAAGATTCAATGTTGAAAGATTAACTTACTTTGCTACCCTCAAATGACAGTGAATATATCTGTTCATCCGGAGAATCCATACTTTTGTGTCTGGACTGCAAGGTAGCCTGGTGTTGTCTGGGTCATTGTGTTCTTATATTGGTTCTCCTCTATATTGGCTCACTCTCTATATAGGTATATGAAAAAGAATATATGTGTGTGTGTGTGTGTGTCTGTGTATATATATATGTATATTTGTATGTGTGTCTGCATATATATATGTGTGTGTGTGTGTGTGTGTGTGTGTGTGCACATATATGCATATATATATACAGTCAACAATGAAATTATTCATACACCCATCAATTTTATGGTTAAAAGTTATATAAATAAATATATTTAGCTGGAAATGGATTCCTATATTATTTTTTTTTATACATCAGTTTTAAAAAGTTCTAGTTATAACATAATATTTCGTTTCCAGCTTCTTCAAGAAGTATATGTAGATACTGCTATGTTTTTATGAAAGTAGGGCCAGTTTAGCTCAGTCGTAGAGATTCAGCCTCAGTACTGGCCCTTGCCAAGTCAGCGTATGTGTAGCGCAGGGATCTGTGCAGTAAAGTGAGAAGTTGATGGTAGGTGTGGCACTACACCTAAGACACTAAAATAATCTCCTTGGTCTAGCATTAGTGAAAAAGGGATAGACTCCCTCGCCATCTGACAGATACTGACATTCAAAATATTGCTTTAAAAAAAAGGAAGTGGAATATTTGCAAAGTTACACATATATACCACTATACATCAGTAATATACATAGTGGTACATATAAGGTGTGTCAAAAATTATAGAGATTGAAGCTGTATTTACCAAGATAAAATGAAGAATGAATGGAATTTAATTTTTTCAGAATACAAGGTGTGTCAAAAAAGTACCAAGTTTAAAGCTGTATTTACCAAGATGGAAATGAAGAATGAATGGAACATTTTTTTTTTTTTTCAGAATACAAGGTGTGTCAAAAAGTACCAAAAATCTCCATACTTTTTTGACACACCTTGTATATGTATCAATATGTTGTCAACATGTTAAGTTTGTTTAACTTTTTGGAAGCACCTTGTATATATTATGGATTTTATAAGTATATAATTGACAAATGTTTGTCCTGATTAACATTCTTAATTAAATGTTACTCACGTACATTTTCATTTTAAGCTCATATGAATACCTGTGTGCTGTAAAAACTTTTATGAAAGTACTTTATTACATAAGTACAATACCAGTGCTCGGTTAATTTAATCAAATTGAAAAGGCTTACCCATTTTGCCAATTTTGAAACCAGCTTTCAGAGTGGAAAGGCGTGTAGGAAATGGATTTGTTGACCCAAGTTCAAATCCTGGACCACAGTTCACATAGCGCTGATACCCTTGGGAAAGGTATGAATCCAACTATTCTCCCTCCAGCTATGGGTAAATAGTAGGGCAGACTGGACTCTTTGACCTTGATTAGGGAACCAGTCTCGGAGAAGGAAAACTCTGAATTCAAACCTCTTAAATCTCTGCTAGGGGTGGGCACTACTAGAATAGGCTCAGATCTTAGGGATCTATTTCAATTTAAATAAAAAAAAAAAAGAATTTTAAAAAAAAAGGAACTTTAGTGATTGATCTAACAAGCATCATGTTTAACAGAGAGAAATTATCAATGAAGAATTTACTAATTAACAGCAAGAAATTTTAGCTATATCAAATTCAGACATATTTAAAAGCATTTAAATCATAATCAACAGAACTAATTGTTATGATTACAAAATATATTGTGCCACTAATTTTCCCTCTCATAAGATAAGTTATTTTTACAACTTCCCACCCAGCCAAAATAGACACAAGGTCATTTTTATATGGGGTGCCATGCAGGAAGCTAGACTCCCATAGCAGCAGTTTAAGAATTGTTAAGATACTGTCAGCATTCTCCTCAAGGGGCAACTCAGGCACTGGGCAATAAACCCAACCCTTATTCATTTTAGGCAAGGAGAAGATGCAGGTTGGCTAGGCGAACAGCCCTCTGAAATCCAGCTATAAGCTTTTTTCTACCACTTGGCTCTGTAAGGTAATTAATATACAAGGTGTGTCAAAAAAGTATCGGGATTGAAGCTGTATTTACCAAGATAGGAATGAGCAAAAATGTAATGCTAATTTTTTTTCAGAATACAAGGTGTGTCAAAAAGTACAGATTGTAAGGCTGTTAAAAAGTATTGAGATTGAAGCTGTATTTATCAAGATAGAAAAGAAAGAATGGAACGTTAATTTTTCAGAATACAAGGTGTCAAAAAGTACTGAAAATCTTGATACTTTTTTGACACACCTTGTATTTACCTTAAGAGTTATCCTACAATTATGTAAAATATTAATTCTATTTTTAATTTTCCAAAAGGTTTCGAGCTTAACACTTATCAATTTGCTATAACAACAGTTTCAGTGCTGAAAACAGGTTGATTTTTTGTGCTTTCATTAGATTTTAACATACATAAATTTTTTTAAAATTTAGCCAAAATTTTCAAGGTTGACCCATATCAGATATAGTTTGACCTTATATAGGCTTGCTAAAAACGATAATTACAATGTTATATCACTAGTTTTAAATGTTTCTAAACAAGTTCTTTGGGGTTTTTTTAATAAGTGCAAAAACAGCAAAAAATACAAGTTGGTATTATATTATACATACAGAGGTGTGGTACATTATGGGCCACTATGTGTACCAGCAATATTTTCAAAACTGATGACACAAAGGAAATTTGCCAACATCAGTGAGGAGAAACTACTAATTGATCAAACGTAGGCAATGTGTTAAAGCATGAAATACACCATTTTAAGAAATTTTCCCAATGTTTTCAAATTGAACACTTAAGTTTTCATTAGATTTAAATATACATAATCTTTTTTTAAAATTTAGCCAAAGTTTTTAAATTTGACCCTTATCAGATATAGTTCGACCTTATATAGGCTTCCTAAAAACAGTAGTTACAATGTTATATTACTAGTTTTAAATGCTTCTAAACAAGTTTTTATTTCTTTTGTTTTTGTGCCACAACTTAGCAAAAAGGTTAGCATTGTAGATGCGCTCTACAAATTGTAAAATAACACATTTTCCCAATGTTTTCAAACAACCTTTGGAGAAACCGTTGGATTCATACCTTTCCCATGAGTATTAGAGCTATATGAAATGCAAACAGCCTCATCCAAGGTTTGAACTCCGGTCGATAAGTCCATTTCCTACGACTCTAACCATTACACCACCTGCCTCCATAAGGACTAAAGTGAATAGATAGGGAACTTTGAAATATTAAAAGAATTAATATTAAATGGCAAGTACTTTTGATATAGACTCATATACATGCATATAAAATGCACACATTATACATGACATTTCTGTTCACACTTTCTGTTGTTTTGTCTGCAATATAAACTTGCAATGAACAACAATTGGAATGTTATTTTACTAATTTCAATTTTTTTCTACACAGGTTTTTGTGTTTTTTAATAAGCGTGAATACAAAGTGAAAACAGGTCAATTTTTATGTGCACATAAAACTCGACCTATTTTTATGTAAACAAATTTTTTCAACCCTAACCAAAATTTTCAAGGTTAGTCAGACTGGATTCATTAGCCTTTGCACAGTAACTCGTCCAGAAGAAGGAAAACTGTGAATTCAAATGTCATAACTATTGGTAACATGTAACCCAGTAAAAGCTGTTACATTTTATTAGAAAAAAGACGGGGCATTGCCAAGTAACCCTTCCATTGCCCAAAGAAATACTATAAAGGGAATTACTCACTACAGCACCCTGACAACCTAAAAAGGGTGTGGGATACGACGAAATGAGTAATGAGGAAAGATTTTGGTATTTACTTACCTTAGCCTGGCATAAGGCCAATTGTGTGGAGCACCTAGTAAAGATCAAATTCACTACAATATTGATGGTCTGTAAGTCGAACTAGTTAACCATTGCTACACAGGCATGTAGACATTTACTAAGTCTACTGTATATACTCATGGATAGGTCGCACTTTTTAAGCAAAAAGTCTGCCAAAATCAGTGGAGCGACTTATCCATTCGACATAAATGTAAAACAGCACTACTTTAATTTTTATTTATCATTAAGTTGCAATGATCAGGGATTGCAATGACACGTACAATATGCATTTGAAAGCTTTCAAAGCCTTTCGTATACACAAAATATATATATATCAAAGATACCTACCCACTCATTGCTTTAGATAAGGTGAATAATTGATAAGTTTTATGTTAGAATAGATCATGTAACTAACCAGATTATAATGCAATATATATGCAAATCAACCACAAATACCCACTTTAACAACCACAAATTTGTGGTGTGACCTATCCATGAGTATATAGTACCCTGTGGAGATCACATAAGTTTATTGCTTGATAAAATACATTTAGGGGAGCACATGTGTAACGGTTATCATTGTAAAATATGGACTCAGCTATCAAGTTCAAATCCTGAATGAAGCTGTTCATATTTCACATTTCACATAGCACTGATACCCTTGGGAGTACTATGAATCCAACTATTCCCCACTTCTAAGGGTAAAATAGTAGGACAGACTGGGCTCTTTAACCTTGGTATGGCAACTGGTCTACTCTGAATCCAAACCAGTTGTAGACCTGAAGAGGGATGGGTTATTTCTTTCCAAAACACACTACTCATGTAGTACCCCCATGACCAAACCAGGATAAGTCTAAATCTTTAAAAAATGCCTTTAATTTCATGAAAAATTAATTCAAGATGGTCTTAACATAAAAAAAAATCATGAGCTTTTTGTGTATGATATACTTTACTTTTAATTTCACAGAAAAAATAAATAAATACATTTGTTTATTATTTAAGCAGTATATTTATTTATTTAAACTTTGCTTAGTTGTAGCCAAGCCGGATGTATTGGGTACCCAGTGAAAAAGTATATCATTTTTATCCTCAACTGTGTATAAATATTTATTATTTATGTAAATCAACTTGAAGGAATGTCAGGGTTTATGCAATCAAAACTGACTTTATCTCTCATAAAAAAAAAAGATATTACAAATCATAGTAATCATTATTAACTTGCAAGTGGTATATTAAACTTACTTGTGAACTGACTGACTTTATCAGGGCTGATGAATATATAACTCTTTAAAGTCATTCATAATTTTTTATGAATGAAACAAAATTGAGCAGTTTAAAGTGTCATGAAAAGATTTTTTTTTTTCCATTGTTTTGTAATTTAAAAAAATGTCTTCTTAATCTTAAAATGCATGTGGACACATAGCACAATCTTATTATAATGGAGATTGTGTGTTTTTCTGTCTGTAACCGAAACTATATTACTACTCAAGTCACAATTCCCTTAATTATTTACGTCTAATTCTCCATGATTTCATTCTTTTAAACCTTCAGTTATTAATAAAAATTGCTTTACATTATTAATACTGTTGACCATATCTACGTACTAATAACATGCAATTGTATTTATATATACAACAAAATAGCGGTTACAGTTTGAACGAGAAGGCTAATTTGCATATTGATATTTAAAATTTTATTTTAATAAATATGTGCTTGGTATTATTGATTTCTAATTGTTTGGTTTTATCTTAAGAAATATAAACAAAAATCTCGTGGATAAATCTTAAAAGAAATTTATTTACAAGAAGAAATAACTGTAATATTATCCTTTACTTCCTATTTTAACTAAATAGTTAAATTAGAAAAATTTACCAATGAAAGAGGGGAGTAATGGAAAATGATGGAAGAGTTAGTTTCAAAGTTGTTCTATTTTTCGATTATACCCCCTCTGTTGCAGATCTTTTTATTTGCATTCTTAGTCAGTTTCATTAGCCTTTCTAATTTGATATGATATTTTATTATATCAAAACTTAAATACTTGCACCCGGAGGGGCATATATTTGCTAGTGGATATAATGGTTGAGTATATACAGTTCTAAGTGACAGTAGGCTGCAGGTTCAATCCTGACTACAGGCGAAAATAATATAGAATAACAATCTATCCTAATGGATTAAGTAAAGGGTCTGATTCAAAGTTCTGTGAAGGCTTCAGATTATGATGAGAAGATTCCTAAGTTCGACAAGAAATGCCTGAAGAAAGCTGGAGAGCACATTGGCCAAAACATTGTGTATATACCAATAAAGAGGACAACGCTCCGAAAATCTAAATAATATGCATTTCAAATGTTATATACCCCTTCATATAATAGAGAGAGTGAGGGAAGAGAGGATGAAGAGATGGGTTCTTACTTGTTCTTACTCCATCAGTGACCATCTTTCTTTTCTGGGCTGCTTCCTTCATTTGATGGGCTGGTCGTTTGTGTTTATTTTTTGGTTAATAAATAACTAAGACTTTTTTTCTTCTTAATCTTTATTAAAAACCCACAGCCCAAATGGGTTTCTAACTGCACGGTGAGAAGTCGGCATCTTAGAAGCTCCTTCTGACTAATGTCTGAAATCTGATAACTAAACCCAATTTCCATTCTCACACCT
>CM042143.1:74260822-74295822 GCA_023376005.1 Doryteuthis pealeii
AATTATTATTATGTTTTCACACCTGTCGTAGCCGGTGGTTCACTGGAGGCTGAGTGACAGAAAGTCTCTTCAGGTCTCCAGGATTCTTCTGAGTATTCTAGCCAATCCCAACAATGTTGTAGTTTGGATGGTCTCGATTCTTCCTCTGATTTCTAATTCATCCAAATTCTTTTCCAGAGATTTGGGGACCATTCCAAAGGCACCAATTACAATTGGTACAACCTTCACCTTCCTATATTATTATATACTGATGCACCCTAACTAGTATCCTATCTTGGTTATTATGAAGATTAAAATTGATGTAACTGTTATTGTCACAGGAAATGGAATCAAAGTTTTGTTCTGAAATATTTCTTTCAAATCTAAGTTTAAATTAATATATATGTGCAGAGATGTTTTTGCCATACAAAAAATTCATGTACAAAAATCAGACATACGCATATGAAATCACATCGATACATATATAAAGGTCAGTTATGTGTGTATGTATGTCCAGAGGAAACTTCGAAAATAAAACAATTAACGACAAAGTAAATATATATACACATTAAATATCACCAGGGCTGGGTTTTTGAGCAAAAATAATAGAGATTTGATTTATATTCATGAAGATAATTAAAAAATAAAATTTAAATGATAACAGCACGGATTTTTTTTTCATTTAATATTTTAGATAGTAGACATTAACATTTCTTTTCAGAGTAGCTGGATCAATGCAAGGTCTATTTTTTTTTACATAGAGATTTAAATTGGGCATCCCACGAGGCTTCAACTCATGATTCAGTAATAATGGATCTGTGGGACTAACTTTTTAAAATACCCCTCTACCCAGGTGATGCTGGGTAGCCGCTGCTAGTAGATAAATATCTCTTAAGTTTGTACTTTATCAATATCACTGTTTTCTTTCTATCATTTTCTTTTGATTTCTTTGTCTGATATATATATATATATATATACTCTTCTGTCTCTCCAGCTCTGTATTTTTTCTCTCCTTTCTCTTATATTTCCTTGCTCTCCAGTTTCACATTATGCAATCCTTCATATCTGTATTCCTTCATAAAACCCAAAAGCTCTTTCTATTTTTCTGATATTTGTAAAACATAAAAAATAAACATGACAAAAACAAGTGAGAAACGCGTAGCAAGATAAAAATAAGGAAACAAAAACGGTAAAAAGAAGCAGAAACAACACGAATAACAGTAATATTTGTTAAACTCTTTGCCTACCTTTATTATTAAAGTATCTATTTGCTGAATTTTTGAGATGAGGTTTGATAATTTGTATTTCGATTTTTCAGACTGTTTTTCTCATCTTTATTATTATTATATACACAACATTTTGGCTGATGCGTGCCCTCTGACAAGAAGGTTCCCAAGTTTGACAAGAAACACCTGAGGAAGGCCAGAGGACATTGGTCGAAACATTATAAATATAACAATAAAGATGAAGAAAACAATGCAAAAATCTAAATAATACAAATTAGATATTTATGTATACAGATTTAGATTTTTCAGACTGTTTTTTTTTTTTTTTCATCTTTATTATTATATACACAACTTTTTCAGCTGATGTGCCCTCTGACAAGAAGATGAAGACAACAGTCAAAAAATCTAAATAATACAAATTAGATATTTATGTATACAGTTTCTTAATGAATATTCTTCACCCTAAAATGATAAGAATTTATTTGGTTTTCATTATTGTTGTCATTCATTATATTTTATTGTATTATTATTATTATTATTACTAATTAAATTTCCTTTTTAAAGCTTACAAAAATTTGTTCTCTAACAGTTCAGTATATAAACAAGATAATTCATAATTGAGCTACAACAGGATGTATATGAATAGTTCTGAGTACAATGACGACTTCGGTAATTTTTTTTACTTGGTTGGTTGTTTTGTTTTACAGCTTATCAATCCTTTTCGGTCCAATTAATACCGAATCAAGTCATTTTAATAAACAAAGGGCTCCAATTGCTGTTGCTTAAATGATCATCCAATCACGTATTGAATAGTCTCATCACTGCTTAACTTTGGTGATCTATCTTCGAGTCAATATTTCTAAAATGTTCAAATTTTCTAGCATTTTCCACAAGCTGTATATTAAAAGTCAAAGAGCCATATATGGCTCACCAGCTGCAGTTTAGCCACCCTTGGTATATACCATACTTATACACTAGACCATGTGTATATATGGTATCTAATACAACCAAAACTTTCATTGCTCTGAAAAGTAGTTGAAAGGATTCTGGGGAACTGATGGTAGATTTGGCATTCCACCTCAGATGCAAAAACAATCTCACTGGTTTCACACTGGTGAAAAGGGGATACACTCCCTCTCTGTCTATCTGATACTATCAGTAGTCCACTCCACTGACTTATAATAGAATCATAGCATTTTAATCACTTTTTATGCCTATAACACTGGGCAACACAATTTTTGTTGAGTTGATTGTGACACTTGTTTCTGACTATTTTTTTTATGTCTAAATTCAAAAATGACCCCAGTTTTTCTAATTCACATCAACTTTTTTTTTTAGCTACCCTCAATTTTTTTCAAAAACCATGAAAATACAGCATCTAACAAATTTGTGTTTATTTTATGGAATGTTTTAAAAATTTACATATAATGGAAAATAATAAAACATTTATAACACTTGCCTGCATCAAAAAATGTTTTCCAAAGTTCAAAGTGATATATGATTGTCATTTTATGCTGAATTCAAAAATACCATTCATTGTGTTTGGTCAGGTCTGTTTTTAAGATGTGCTGGAATACTTTACAACAAGTTGGACATGATAATAACACTTATTCAAAAGTCTGTGGACTCTGCTTGTCACAAATAAATATTTATAATACTGTTTTATACATTTCAAGTAAGAACTTGTATCTTAAAAATTTGATCTGATTAGAAAAAATGAGTACGATTTTTGGATTCAGCATAAAAAAAACTGCCTTAAAATCAGCTGTTATATATTCCACCATGAAAACATTGCAGACCAGTGTAATTTATAGGCATAAAAAAACGATTTAATGTGCTTATAAAAATGAATTGATATTCAGACTAAATGAGCCACTACCTACAGCAATTTATTATTGACATTTAATAGATTGGTTTGTTTTGTTTTTTTGGGTTTTTTTTTAATGAGAAAGGCAGGAGGACCACAGGGGTCTTCAGTGGTTAAGTGATTTATTTGCCAAGATACTTATGTGATTGCTGTTTTGAAATAAAAGGAAGTATGGTGTCTTGCTGTGTTAAAGAACTCCCAGACTTCCTGCCATCTCCAAATAATTAGCTCATTTGGCACTAAAAATATAAAATTCTTATTTGAACTTGGTTTGAGTAATAAAGATTGGGTTTCATTTTTGATATTGTACTTGTCTGACATACTGGCACTGCTGCACTGGACAAAGTTTACCTGGAGGTATATATATCTATATTTCTGAAATATCTTGTATATGATATTATTGTAGTTCTTTTTATTATTATTGTGTAGTGGTGGTTGTTGTTATTATTATTATTATTATTATTATTATTATTATTCACTCCTGTGAGTTTTTCACACCAGTATTAGCTGATGGCTTTTTGCTGTAGTTTGAGTGACAACAAGTCGAAACTTCTGAGTATTCTAGCTGATTTCAGAAATGCTGTTTTCTGGATGGTTTCAATTTTTCCTCTGATTTCCAATTCCTCTAGTCTTTTTTCCAAGATGTTGGGACTGTTCCTAGTGTACCAACTACAATTGGTATCACTTTCACCTTCATATTCCTCAGCTTTTTCAATTCTCTGGTAAGGTCTAGGTATTTGTCTATCTTTTCGTTTTCCTTCATCTTCACCCTGTGATCTGCTGGAACTGCAAAATCTGCCAGATGACATTATTATTATTATTATTATTATTATTATTATTCCACTCCTTGAGAGTTTTAACTGGAGGCCGAGTGACAGCAAGTCTCCTCAGGTCTCCAGGACTGAGTATTCTCACTGATTTTAACAATGCTATTGTTTGGATGGTCTTGATTCATCTAATTTCCAAACCATTACAAGGGCACCGATTACAATTGGTAGGACTTTTACTTCATGTTCCACTGTTCATTATTATTATTATTATCATTGTTGTTGTTGTCACTACAATCCATCTTAATTCAAGTATTATTATTACCCTCTATCCTATTATTACTACCCCACCTAACCCTGTCTGCTAGGGCTATAGAATACACCGACTGCACCTCTGCAGAACCGTAAGTGACCCCCACCCCAATGGGGCCACCTGTTGGCTGTAGGTGGTGACCCATGAAGCCTGAGGACGGGATCCTAGTGGCTGAGTAGTCCATGACTTGCAACACTCCACTTTGGCCCTTACTTGGGCTAGACAGTAGGTTGGAGTGTCCCCATCTAATATAGGTGATAAAAGGCTGATGCTCAACCACTAGCATTTGAAGTTAATGAAAATTATTTCTTAAACAAATCATATATATAAAAACAAGATTTGGCATTAAATAACCCACAAATGTTGATATGCCATTAAACCAAACAACCAACCAAGCTGATGCTGTTTAGCCAAACATGATCACTACCACCGCCAATATCTAACTCTATCCATTATTATAATTATTAACCTTCTCTAACCACTTCTTGTTATTATTACCTTCTCTAGCCAGTGTTTGTTGTTTTTATTACCCCTATCTAGCCAGGTCTTGCTGTTATTATTACCCTTCTCTAGCTAGTTATTCTTATTACCCTTCTCTTGCCGTTGTTGTTATTATTACCCCTCTGTAGCAATTGTTGTTATTATTACCCCTCTGTAGCCAGTTGTTGTTATTATTACCCTCTGTAGCCAGTTGTTGTTATTATTACCCCTCTGTAGCCAGTTGTTTTTATTATTACCCCTCTGTAGCCAGTTGTTTTATTATTACCCCTCTGTAGCCAGTTGTTGTTATTATTATTACCCCTCTGTAGCCAGTTGTTGTTATTATTATTACCCCTCTGTAGCCAGTTGTTGTTATTATTACCCCTCTGTAGCCAGTTGTTGTTATTATTACCCCTCTGTAGCCATTGTTGTTATTATTACCCCTCTGTAGCCAATTGTTGTTATTATTACCCCTTTGTAGCCAGTTGTTGTTATTATTACACTTTCTAGCCCTTTATTATTATCCCTATCTAGCCATTATTATTACCTTCTCCAGCCAAGTATCAACATCAGCATTTATCATCATTATTATAGTAGTATGATGTAGAGGAGTAATAATTAGATAGAGAGAGATCTATATCTTATTACTCTTCTACATCATACTACTATAATAATGATGATAAATTCATTTATATCTCATCATTAGCATCTACTAAAGTAAGCCTAGTATTTTACAAGATCTTAACAACTGAGCATTGATGAAGTATAAACTCATTCTGTTAGCTAATGTTCAACTAAACTGGTTTGAAACTAGGCACTCTTCAACCTATTATTATAAAGTTTTCATACCTGCTGTAGCTGGTGGGTCACTGGATGCTGAGTGACAGCAAGTCTCATCAGGTCTCTAGGACTCTTCTGAGTATTCTAGCCAATCCCAACAGTGCTGTAGTTCGAATGGTCTCGATTCTTCCTCTGATTTCCAATTCACCCAAAATCTTTTCCAGAGCTTTGGGGACCATTACAAGGGTACCAATTACAATTGGTATGACTTTCACCTTACTCCTTGTGAGTTTTTCACACTGGCATTAGCTGGTGGTTTTTCACTGGAGTCTGAGTGTCAACAAGTCTCCTCAGATCTCCAGGTCTCTTCTGAGTATTTTAGCCAATCTTAACATTACCTCAATGTTTGCATTTTCACATTTGGCCTGCTGAGAAGGTGATGTTCATTATTAGTCTTTATGATAGATTTGATCTCTTGGCCTGTTGTTTGAAACAGGCTGAGATTAGCACTTAAATTTAAGGTCCTATACAAAATTATATAATTCTGCAGTACCATACAAAATTATATAATTCTGCAGTACCATACAAAATTATATAATGCTATGGTACCTTACAAATTATATAATTCTATGGTACCTTACAAATCATATAATTCTGTGGTACCTTACAAATCACATAATTCTATGGTGCCTTACAAATGATAATTCTGTGGTACCTTACAAATTATATATTCTATGGTACCTTACAAATTATATAATATGGTACCTTACAAATTATATAATTCTATGGTACCTTACAAATTATATAATTCTATGGTACCTTACAAATTATATAATTCTATGGTGCCTTACAAATTATATAATTCTATGGTGCCTTACAAATGATATAATTCTGTGGTACCTTACAAATTATATAATTCTATGGTACCTTACAAATTATATAATTCTGTGGTACCCTACAAAATTATATAGTTCTGTGGTACCCTACAAAATTATATAGTTCTGTGCATACTTACCCTGAGTGTTGTGATAAATAGCAGCAATTATGAGACTGAAAAACTTGTAGACGCTATATTTTCTGTTGTTGTTTTCACACACTAATAGTGGTAACAGTATATTCTATGTATTTTTATTTCTATTTAAATTTTATATAAAGATTTGTCAATCATCATTATTATTATTATTGATTTTCACCAGTATTTTCTTTCATCTTTTTAATTGATTAAGCTGTTAGTTGTTGACTAGAAGTAATGAATCAAGTGAGTGCCAATAAAAAGAAACTAAAATTAAACATGAAAGAAAATCACAGTGAAAATTAATAAAAAAACCTGTTCTGTCAAGTCAGCCACAAAAATCATCTTGTATTCAAATAATTTTTCCAACAATATTAAATTTGATTTAATAAAGTTTATAAAAATAAAATAAAATAGTTGATTAAAGGTAATTTCAGAATTATATGATTTTAATCATATAATAAATCATAGAATAGTATATATAATAAATCATAGAATAGTATATATAATAAATCATAGAATAGTATATATAATAATAGCATATATGATAAATCATAGAATAGTATAATTTCTGTAGTGCACTGCAAAATTATATAATTTTGTATGGTACCTTAAAATTCATATGAGTTTGTTTCCTGTGGAAACCTGCACATGGGCTCACCAGTGTGGGCCATCTAGCAAATACCTACATTGATCAGCTCTGTGAGGATTCTGGATGATGCACAGAAGACCTCCTGAAGGCGATGACTGATAGGAATAGTTGGCGAGAGATTGTCATGGAGATCCATGCTGCCAGTATGATGAAGATGATGATGGATAAATATTAAGGCTGACTTGGTTCTTTAGGTAACTTGTCTTGAAGAAGAAAAAATCTTAATTAAAAACCATGAGGTGTCAGCATTTGATGGATATATAGCTATAACTTAGACTTTTTCCAATCAGTTTCTTTGATATTGTTACATAATTGATAGGTGGCCTATTAATTATGTATAGTAAGAGTAGAATTCAAAAGTTAACTGATAATTCTCTTAAAAGAATAATGGAAAATAACCAATAAGAACCAATGTATGGCTTCATGATCATCTTAGGTAGACAAGTTTGTTCACCAAACCATCATAGGGCTATCATCTATATAAAAAGAAATTTTTGACAAACAGAAGTTTGTAAACCTTTGTTTTTGTCAGTGTGTTGTGGCTTCTGTTTGTTCCTCAAATATAAAAAAAAAAAAGAAATATACACACACACATATATATATATATATATATATATATATATAATGACGAAAACTGTTCTCATTTATTGAGTTACCCATCAAAATAAATTTGTCATATATTATTACGTTTTTCTTTCTTATAAAAGTGTATACATATATACAATAGATATAAAAAATATACTTAATTCTTTTGTTTCACTATATATATATATATATATATATATATATATATATATGTAGTGAAACAAAAAATTAAGTATATTTTTTATTTTTTTAACACCATCTTTATAATTCAAAATTTGCAAAAATATGAAAGCTATTAAGAAATAATGGATGGAGTGAGTTTTCTCAGAAAACTATTAAAATTGAGCAATAAACAAAAATGCAAGTCAAAATAATCATTGATAATCTTCACTTTAAAGAGTAATAAATTAACAAATATCCTGTTGTTTTTTTTTTTCCCCTGTATATATTTAAACTACTGAATTAAATAGAGAATAATAAGGTCATTGAAAATAATTGTTTTATACATTGAAGGCCATTCCTATTTTGGAGGATGGGCAGATTAGTTGGAGATAGTTTGCTATCAAGCAAGTGTCAGTGATCAATGTTAAAACATAAAGGCCAAGACTACAAATGTTTATATTTAAAGCATGCACGGATACAATATTTTGTAAAGATACTTAGCATTTGGACTGAGAGTACAGGGGTAAGTGGATTCATGCCTTCCCTTAAAAAAGATTTTTTCAAACTCAGTTCATTAATTTTGATTTAATAACTATTCCTCTGAACTAAGCCTACTGCATGAGTGTTTATATTTATATATATATATATATAGTAGGTAACTAATAAAAATAGGATAAAAAGTTTATATGAATACGCCAGTGTCATGAGTTTTAATCCTGTTTTTAACATTATCCTATTTTATAATTGCCCTGCATTTTTGTGCATAGAACACTGTAATGATTCTACTGATTAAAATACTGTTAGAGTTAAATTTTCATAATTCTGTATATATATATATATATATATTGACTGGACTGGCTACTTTTTACAACACTCTCGTCTGAGGATTGTGTGAAAATATAGTACTCATGATTTTATCATTTATACCTGTTCTGCTATTATAGCATTGAGCAAACTTTCTATGCAAACACTTTTCTTATTTACAATCCTTCATTTATATATATATATATATATATATATATATGTAAGGGTGTGGCTCTTAAAAATGATGTTATCTCATCTCTTCAGTCTAGTAAAATAATCTATTGAATTTAAACTTTAACCGTTCAGAATTGATTATTTTCTGTGTTACATCATATCTATGTGTGTAAATATATAAAGTTTTATTTTTATTTTGTTTTTTCATTATTATTACTTCCTTTTGTTTATATTTTAAAAACTATAACTAAACTGACAAATAGTCTGATATGATAAATTGTATTTGATTTTTTTTATTTCATTTTTTCTGAATAATGCTAGTATTAGTTTTAGCCTTTAAAACTAATATATATATATATATATATATATATAATATATATATATATATATATATATATATATATCAATCTCTGTATGTACATTTCGGCCTATTAGGCCTCATCAGCAGAGCTATAGATCGGAAGACCGCCATATATTATTATTATTATTATGGAGATTAGCTGTCTGTCTGTCTGTAACAGAAACTACATCACTGCTTTTGTCTCAAAAACCTCAGGAATTGTATGTTTGTTTTATTCCACCTCAGATGCAAAAACAATCTCCCTGGTCTAATGCAAGGAAAAAGAGATATCTGTCTGGTTGATTCCAACAATATGCCACCCCGCCTACTTTACTTTTACATATAGATATACTTTTGGAGGATATGTGCTTAATTGAAGTCATACCTAATTTTGAAAATTAATTAGTTAATGATTAATGAATTTAGGCGGGCATATATGTTCAAATGTAAGGCTAAACAAATCGAGAAAATGTCAATCCCTGAATGTACATTTCGACCTATTCAGGGATTGACATTTTCTCGATTTGTTTAGCCTTACATTTGAACATATATGCCCGCCTAAATTCATTAATTATTAACTAATTAATTTTCAAAATTAGGTATGACTTCAATTAAGCACATTCCTCCAAAAATTGTCAGCTTAAAGCCATATAAAAATAAACACATTTGTTTGTTTACTTAACCTCATATAGATATATACAAATACATACATGTGTGGAGAGAGGAGGGGTGGAATTTGTAGAACATTAATATCAATTGAATTGGTACAGGAGTACCCTTACGAAGAATGCAATTAATAATTTGTGTTCATCTATGTATGTATGCATGTTTATTTGTTTGTTTGCCCCCTTTTCCCCACCCACCAAGCATTCTTCTGACTGTGATTCCTAATGCTTCCTCTATTGACACTCCCACTTGAGCATCCACAGACTCCTTCAACTCTATACACTTCAAGGACACTTTATTTTCAACAGCCTTGTGTTTTGTATTTGATTATTTTCACTCGCTGTTTTTATGCATTCAGGCCAAACAGGACCTTCCTCGTGATGTTACTTGTACAAATGGCTACTGCCAAGTAAATCTTTTGTCCGCTCATAAAAGATGGCACCTGGCAAAGTTTTCTTGATTACCAAATAAATCGAGATGTATTTAATTATATTTAGGACTGGACACTCATATCAAATGGTTATAAAATTGGTTATCTGCTATCAGCTTATTGAAAATGTGTGGGTGGTTAGACACAGGCTTTCACCACTCAGCATCATCGTATAGATCACTAAAATTATTATTGTTTATATATATATATATATATATATATATATATATATATATATATCCATAGATGATTTACCAAGTAAGTTGGTATTAGGATGATTTTAAGTTAGACCTTTCTTCCAACAGCAGAATGTTACAGTTGTTCAGGTCCAAGTTGAGATCTCGATGTTCAATATTATTGGTAAAGAAAAAGGCTTAAAAAATCGGTCATTTTTACCTACAGGTATCTGTTGTATACCTATGAATTTCATAAGAAAAATAAAGTTAGCGGTTTGATGAAACTCATAGTTACTTGAAGCTATGATTGTTTAATGTGGATTATTATTATCATTATTATTGTTCCGATTTTTTTCTTTAAAATCATTTTTTAAATACACTTTTTTAAACTCATTTTTTATCTATTTAACTTGTACATGGGTTCCTAACAGGTACTACCACTCCGAATCAGAGTGGACCTGGAGTAATAGCAGTGAAGGGGTACTCCAGAACTGTTGACAAGATAGTTATAAGCGGGCTGTGTTTTATTTGTTTGTTTTTCTAACCATCTAAATGTCTGAATTTCAAGTCTAACAAGAAAGAGAAAGTATTTTTTTAAATTCTCAATTTTAATCTTTGGTATTTTCAAAAGTTTCTTTAACCTTTGTATTTTCCTTCTGATATTTAAAGGAAGTTAGTGAAGTAGATGTTAAAAGTTTATATTTTCAGTGGCCTTTGCTCACCAACTATAACTGGTTCTTGAAAGAACTTAAATACATATACATGCACACAGGTGGAGTACTAGATTTAATTTATACAACAGGTTAGAGAAACTGAATTTGCTTATGTGATATTATATATATATATATATATATATATATATATATGGTATCAAATGTTTCCGTGATAGGATTAAACCAAAATTCTGAACTCAAGCGTATATATAAAGATTTTGCATATAGACATAAATATCAGTATATATGCATATTTTTTTACATATACAGAGTATAGTATGTATAAATATATGAAAACCTTAATGTATCAAATAAATTTATTTCAGCTACTTTTGCCTCTTCAAATCTGATTTCATAATTATGATCATGAAATCAGATTTGAAGCATTGAAGGTAGCTTAAATAACCTTTATTTATCAGAAATTAATTTTTCACACACACACACACACACACACACACACACACACACACACACACACACATATATATATATATATATATATATATATATATATATATATAAATTATAAATAAAGGTCCACAAAATGGATTATGTTTTTAGAAAAATTATTTTTTATTTTTTATTTTACATTTGTAACACATATCTTCTGATATCTTCTTCAGACCCTCTTTTTTATAAAATATTTAATTTTCTCCCGTTGGACCCATAACAACACTTATGTATATATATATATATATTATATATACTAAATAAGTCACAGAACACAATACAAGGATGTCTAAAATTTATTGTACACATAGACATAATTCAAACAGATTTAAAGCATTGTGAAAGCTGTAAATATAAAAACACAGGGGAGGGGCAATATTTCTTATAAGAAATGTGTATATGTAAAACATAAGAAGCACACATGTGCATAATGTGGAACATAAGAAATGCGTGTTTGTATTTACCCAACCCCTCCACTACAAACAGGATGTGATACAAAGTTAATTTTTGAAGAGTTAAGGTTCCTAGTTCGATACCGGTCCCCGCCAACTCAGCATATGAGTAGCACAGGGATCTGTGCGGTAAGTAAGGAGCTGATGGTAGGTGTGGCGCTCCACTCAGATGCTAAAATAATCTCCTTGGTCTAGCACTATTGAAAAGGAGATAGACCCTCGCTGACTGGCTGATACCGACTTTAGGCCACCCCGACGACTTTTACTTTACTTTTTATAACTGGTTTGAATGAGTTTTCCTTCTCCTAGACTGTTTTCCTTACCAAGGCTAAAGAACACTGTCTTCCCTACTATTTACACATAGCTGGGGGGAGAACAGATTGATTTATGACTTTCCTGAGGGCATTAGCATGAATTGAAACGGAAACTGCCTCACCTAGGATTTTAAGTGTGGTCGCCGATTCCATTTCCTCTGATGATAACCTCTATGCTAGACCCTTCTCATGTCTGTGTGTAGTATTAGAAAAAATCCAACGTATGCATATATTATGGTTATGCGGTTGGCAAAGGAGTGGGTCACACCACTTTATGCCCTCTGGCTACATTGGTCAGTTCACTATTGTCTCTATGAAATCCACATCTGCTATACAGGCATATTTAGAAATTGTTTAAATGTTCTGGGAGTGTTTAGCTCAAGTTTGACCAAATAGTTGTAGTCACTGCTATTTGCATGTATGTTAAAATCCACAACGGTCAAAGCTACGAAAGTGATCCCAAAAGTAAGGTCTCCAAAGCACTGGGGATGCAAGGAACTGTTTGTGTAGATCTTGGCAACGCTGCTGTGTTTGTTGGGTATGCACCTGCGTCGCAGCCACACTCGCTCTTGGCTCGGTGGTATTAGTTAGGGTCCCTTCTATGGGTCAAATAGATCTTTGAAAATTAGATTTCTTTGTTTAATGGCATATCAACTTTCATAGGTTATTTAATGCCAAAACCACCCTTATAGAAGGACAGTAGTGGTACTATTTAACTAATAGCTGGGGGTATGAGTGAGTTTATACCTTTCCCAAGGATATTAGTCTGAAAGTGAATATAAAAGCGTGACTGGAGTTATGGTGTAATGGTTAGCAAGCTCGTCTTGCAGATCCGTTGCTACTGAATAGCAGGTTCAATCCTCGCTGCATGCCTCTTACTTGTGACCTTGTGTCAAATCCTACACATAGGATAATTTTTTTTTTTTTTCATTTGCTCATTATTAAAATTCAAGACCATAATGTGTTCTTTGCATTCCAGAACATTAAAAAACAGGATATTTCAAAATATAAAGTAGACCAGGGAGATTCTTATTGCTTTGACAGAGCGCCACACCTACCATCAGCTCACAGATGCTTTATTGTACAGATCTGATTATGCAAGCTGTACTACTTATACTTAGATGGGTGACCATATAAGCAATAACGGGTATTGTAAGAAACCAAAATCAAAATGAATTGATTCGGCATTAAATAATCCAAAAAGTGTTGATATGCCGTAAAATAAAACGACCAACCAATCAATCCCACTGCTCCCTCACAGAGCAAATATGCAGTTTTCTTGACAAAATATCAGTAGTAGTTTCATTGATGACTGGTATAGCAGATCCATTAGTCACAGAATTATTCACCACCCTTACGGTTGGGGCAATAGAATAAACTGACTGCACCTCCACATAGGGGGAAAATCCCCTCACTGAAGACACCTGTTGGCCATGGGTGATGATCCGTGATGCTTAAAAAAGGAATCTTGGTGGCTGAGCAGTCCATGACATGCAACACTCCACTTTGGCCGTTACTTGGGCTAGATGGGCAGTCGGAGAGGTCCCCTCTGATCAGTTGGCTGGTCACATCAACCCCTAGCACTCATATGATTGGCCCAACCCTATTGCCCTTATGGCAAACCACAATTCTTTTTATCATATATGTACTTAAAGGTGAGGGTCTTAGTGTCCTGGGTAAAGTGCATCTAATGGTGGAGTTCCAATTCTGAAGCTTTATGAAATGTGGAGTACCCCTTAATCTCCATTACTCTCAGGTCCACTTTTACCTAGATTGGTAGTACCTGTTAGGGTCCTATTTATGGTTAAATAGAAAAAAAATGATTTTTTTTAATGTGTTAAAAAAATTTGAATTTAAAAAAATTTTTGAATACCCATCAAGCATGACTATAACAAAACTTCTTCAGCATAAAATAACCCAACCTGCCGTAAAATCCAACTACCCAACCTTTTGCCATAAAATTATTCAACAAAAGCGAACATACATGAGATTGGTAGATAAGGGGTTAATATAATCCTACATTTACTTTATTTTTTTTTTTTTTTTTTTTTTTTTAAGATTCTGTTGTGTAAAAATGTAGAAATGAAGTCAAGGTTTGGTAATTCTTCTGTCACAAACATTTGAGTAACAATCAAGTATCTCAGAAGAGATTTTCTTTTCCAATTGGTTGGTGAGACAAGAGAACTTGAGTGGCCTCTTAAAGAAGGGATAGTCAGTACTCAAAAACCAGCAATGTCAGAAAAACAACTTTGCTCTATTTTTATTACACACACACATGCACATATACATATATTTCAAATTAAAAATAACACTAGCAGGACCTGTAGATATACCACAGTATGATAATTTGATCATTACAACATTTGATATGTTTACTTAAGAGCTATTGCAAAATGATGATTCTATCCTTGGGCTGGTTTAGCTCAGTCGGTAGAGCGTCGGACTAGGAACCACAAGGTTCCTGGTTCGATAGTGGCCCTCGCCAACTCAGCATATGAGTAGCACAGGGATCTGTGCAGTAAAGTGAGGAGCTGATGGCTGGTGTGGCACTCCACCTCAGACACCAAAACAATCTCCTTGGTCTAGCGCATGTGAAAAGGAGATAGACTCCCTTGCTCACTGGCTGATACCAACTTTAGGCCACCTGATGACTTTACTTACTTTACTTATTGCAAAATAGTTCAATATGTAAAAAGTATAATCTTTAACTTTCACTCACTCTTTTTTCTTTCTTTCTTTTGATCTTTTTATTATGTTTAATTGAAACAGATTAGCGTTATCGCTTCTGCCTGCTCACCACCTCTATCTATCTTTCCCCTGCTCTCTCCCTCTCTCTCTTATTATATTTTTTTTGTGTAGCATGTACTTTTTCTTTCCAGTCTTTCTTTATAGCAAAAACAGAATGGTCCATTATTTAACTGAGGTGACAACACTCATAAGAAATAAGAATTCCAAGGATAAGCAATACCAGATAATCGAGATTTACATTTTTGCATTTCATTTGGATGATTTGGACAGTCTAATTTTTAACCAGAAGGGTGTTGCAAGATGGTAACAGACATACAATTAAGTAACATGAGTATTAATATATAGACTGTACCCACCACCACCCACACAAAAAAAGCAACTGTGCAAAGCAGCTATTGGCAACAGTGTGGTGTTTGTTGTGCATGCACCTGCACTTGCCTCACTGCCATGCTCACTCTTGGCTTGACAGTAATTTCTCATGGAGCTCCTGATTGACACTAATGCCAAGTGTGAAGTTCATGCAGTTAATGACTTTTTGCAAAAACTGAATAAAGTGATTGAAATTCATTGCCAATAACGGTAGTGTATGGAAAGTCGTGCATGGATGTCAAAAATGTCCGCAAGTGGTGTTGGGAGTTTGTTAAGATGACAAGGTTCAACACTTCCTCAATGACATGGAGGTGAGCTGGTATGACCTGGGCATACAAAAACTACTGCATCACCTACAAAAATGCATCAACTGATTATGTAGAAAAATATACATGTTGAAACTTTAAAATGATGTAAACATCATTAACAATAAACAAACATTTCTGTGATTTCTAAATATTTTGAGACCTTACCTTTAAGATTACCCTCTTAGATATATAATAATTTGAATAAGGTTTTATATATATATATATATATATATATATAATCCAAAAGTCCAGAGAAGAAAACTTCTTACGACACAAGAGTTTTATTTTTAAAAAACTGTCGCAGTTTGAGAGCTCAATGTGTGCTCTTAATGTTAGAGTCACAGAGCAAATATATAAGTAAAGAAATAACAAAAGACTTAGAGATTTAGAATTATAGTCTATTTCAGGGAGCTTTGTCTAAGCTCCCTGAAATAGACTATAATGCTAAATCTCTAAGTCTTTTGTTATTTCTTTACTTATATATATATATATATATATGAATTCATAAGCAACATCTTTCTATGGAAACCAGCACATAGACATGCTAGTGCGGATCATCCAGCAAAGACCTACATAGACCAGCTCTATGCGGATACTGCATGTTGTGCCGAGAACCTCCCAGGGTCAATGAATGATAGGGACGGTTGGATATCCGCACTGCTGGCACAACATGATGATGATGATGATGATGATATATATATATATATATATATATATATGTTATTGTTATGAAGTCCACGTATGCTTCTTTGTCAGTATATGTGTTGGGAAAAAATGTTTTGGTTGTCTTCTTAGAAGAATGGAAAAAAGTAAATATCAGAATCAAAATGATGAATATTGTGTTCTTAATCTTTTTTTATTTTCCTTATATTTCGAGGTGCCTACTCTTTCTCAAAGGTTTATTTTCATACTGACTGTTCCATAGCTTTTCTGTGTTCTTTTCTTTGGGGGTCACGTGGGTGGTGTTGGCCTGGTGGTCAGTTGGCTTTCTTTGTTGTTGTTTTCTTTGTGTTGCCCCCCCCTGTTTCTAGATTCTTCACTCTGTTAGAAATAGTGGGGTTGGGAAAGGGACGGGTTTTTTTGGCTGTGTTTGTTTGTGGTGGGACTGCTATGTGGGTGGTGGAGATTGGTTCAAGTATTTTTATGCAAATACTTCTACCAATCTCCACCACCAACAGATGTATTAGATTTTAATCATCAAGGAAATCTATTGGTTTAATAGTTTGCATTACAATATCTAATGATAGGGACTTTCTAATCTTAAACTGATTTTGAAGGATATCTACTTAAGTTCAGTATATTTATCAATGATTAAAATTATTCAGAATACAACTTCCTGAAAGATTAGTATTATCTGCGTTATTCGGACAAGAAATTCCTGAAAGATATTTATTATGATTTTTCTTATCTTTATGAATGAGGCCACAAGTGTAGTGATTGTTTACAGCTATTATCATATAAGAAGTATTAGAGCATTCACCAAGGTATTGCAAGGTTTCAAGCTTGATACTGGTCCTCATTAGGATTACATTATTATTTATTAGCTTTACTTAGTGTATTGAGCACTTTAGTATATTCAACTCTTACAGTATTTTTTTTTCTTTTGGCCATTATAATAGTACCGACTGATTATTTTCAGGTGGTGCATATGATTTGGTCTTATCTTTTTTTCATGTATTTTTTTTTCTCCAGACGAAAGTTTGTATTGTGTAATTACAAATTATAGAGCCATGAGTTTTTTTGATACTATTAGAGTTTAGAAATAAGAATAAAAAAAATTTTTAAATGACATATATATATATATATATATATATGTGTGTACCAAATTTTAAGGCACACTTTCATATAATCATACATACTATACACAGAAAAAATTAAAAATTGTTTCTCAGTATTCAACAATAGTCACCCTTCACACAGTAGACAAGTCCTTTGTTACATTTCATTGTTTATTGGACTTTTTTTTTACTTTATAACTTACAAAATTTCAATGCATTTATTCAAACCTTTTTTGTTTAAACTTTTTTTTTTTTTTTTTTTTTTTTTCATTATTTATAATCATTAAAAAAATATTGTTGGAAATTTTAAAAAAAAAGAAAAAAAACAGTTTTTTCTCCTCATCAAAAAAAAAAAAGTAAAAAGTAAAAAGACCTTGCCTAGATGAGTTATTTGTGAAATGTATTGAAGTTTGTTTTTTTTTAAACTTTTACTGTATGTTTTTTTGTACTTTTTTCTGTGGGTTTTTTTTTTTGTACTTTTTTTCTCTGTACTTTTTTTCAATACTTTTTTTTTCGATACTACTTTTTTCTTGTCTGTTACCTGAACAACCCCTTTAATTGCATTTGTTTTCTTTTTTTTATGTTTTTCAGGTAGCCAAGCTTTAGATGGTTCAGCAGTAGGTTTTGTGTTTTCCAGCAGCCCCTTATGGAGAAACCAACAAATTACTAGCACACAACTTGCACAACAATTCCTCTATTTTACTTCTCTAAGCAGGTCAGTATTCCCAGTCTTTTATTTCAAGAGCAGTGTCTTCTCTACCCATTTTTATAAGGAAGAGGCTATTTTGTCAGTTCTGGTAAAATAGGCAAACATACTTTAAGCTTATTTTGCCGGTTCTGGTAAAGTAGACAAACCTACTTTTATGCTTATTTTACCAGACCAGTAAATATTTTTTATTATGAATGCAAGTAATGTTAAAAATAACAACACAGATTCAACACAAAAGTTTATTTATAATCATTTATATTTTGTGAAAGATAAAGATACAAAAAATTCTTCTAAATGAAAAATATAGAAACCATTAATGACTTTGTGATCAAACGTGAATTTTTACAAAATTTTTTAAAAAATTAAAGGAAATGATAATGGTAAATTTGACTATTTTGAAGCAGATATTGAAAACAAGAATAAAAAAACAACAGTAATCATCATCATCATCATCATCAGGTCATGCTGACAGCACAGATGTCCATGACAATCTCTCACCAACCATCCCTGTCAGTCATCGCTTCCTAGGTTCTGGAAGAGTAGTTTTTCATATATTTTCTACGAATACTACTCTATGAAAATTGACATGCCAGAGAGTGGAGGTCCCTATATCATAGATTCCCAGGGGTGAGAATGAAACCCTAGCACTGACCCTGCTTACAGTCAAGTCATGATTAAATCACTAATTCTCACTAAATCACTAAAATTAAGTAGTGATGAGCCAACTCCATATCTAGATGGATGGACACTTAGGAACAGCAGGTACTTCAAGTGACCAGACAAAGTGCAAAGGTTAATATATTCTAAGTGTTTGTGACTTAGATTGTGTAAAAGATATGTCCCTCTGATTCCAGTATCAACCCCATCCTGTGATCTTTCCACTGCCCCCCACCCCCGGATATACAGCACTGCCCACTTTGGGGGGGAATGACCAAAGTAGGGCATATAGATAGGTAGATTGACCTTCGGTAGAAGAACAATGAGAAAACCATTGGTCTATGTTTACATGATTGTTCTTTGACTCAAGTCTCTCTTGTAAATGGCTCAAATAAGAATTGTCTTAACGATAGCAGAGATGAGGTATGACACGCATTCCTGATTCTCAAGAGTTTGGAGACAATGCACTTATACGTTGTTGCCATTTATGACCATAAAGAACTCATTATCTGCCTTTATGTGGCCCCACTTCAGATGAAAGGAATGCAAAGCAAGGAAGAAATATCTAGCAACAAGTAGTGAAAAACTTGAGGCATACAGTTTGCACATCTCTCTCTCTCTCTCTCTCTCTATATATATATATATATATATATATATATATACATACATACAGGTTGTGTCATAAAAGTATCAAGATTGAAGCTGTATTTATCAATGAATGGAACATTAATTTGTTTCAGAATACAAGGTGTGTCATAAAAGTGCCGAGTTTGAAGCTGTATTTACCAAGATAGAAATGAACAATGAATGAAACGTTAATTTGTTTCAGAATACAAGGTGTGTCATAAAAGTGCCGACTTTGAAGCTGTATTTACCAAGATAGAAATGAACAATGAATGAAACGTTAGTTTGTTTCAGAATACAAGGTGTGTCATAAAAGTGCCGAGTTTGAAGCTGTATTTAATAAGATAGAAATGAACAATGAATGGAACGTTAATTTTTTCAGAATACAAAGTACAAAAAATCTCAATACTTTTTTGACACACCTTGTATATACATATATATATATATATAATCATTAACGCCCTATCATGGAGAAGGCCTAGAATTTGCTAACTACATTACCTGCAGTAGGGTAAACCCCCCCCCCAAAAAAAATAGCTGTAACGACTAATGAAATTCTATGCTCTATATTTAGCACTCTTGGGCTTTCTTGACCATAGGAGCAGTGTTCAATAAATTCTTATATCTTAAAACAATAAGACCATTAAGTGATAGATAGGTTAAAAAAATGCTTTATTGTGAATCAACTAAATCCTTAATCATTAATCCTGAGTGAAAGCAGTTAGAAAAATAATTAATTAACACAACTCCTACCCCAGCTATGGTTAGCGGAATCAGAACAGGATACCCCCGTGGAATAAATAAAGGGTTAGGTTCAAAGTTCCGTGATGGCTCCCGAATACGACAAGAAAGTTCCCGAGTTCGAGAAGGTTCCCAAGTCTGATAAGAAATACCTGAAGAAGGCCGGAGGGTATATCGGCCGAAACGTTGTACAAATAACAATGAAGATGGGGACAATAGTCCGAATAACACAGATAATACTAAATCATTAAGTATTTGATTGAACATTTTACTTGCCACAAGAATTCATTAACATATGAATCTAGCATATCTGCTTGAATGAATTAACCCTACCCCTAACCAATGTATGGTGGTGTGTTCTGAAATTTTCCAACTTACATTGACAAAATAAGAAATTCTTAATGATATAGTTGCCTCACTATAAAACATTCTTCAAATCTGTTATGTCCTTAAAATGGATACAATCAGACAAGGTTGTAGTCGAGTAGAAAGACTAGTCAACACATTCATAGATTTAAGATAGAGGGTTTTATTGCAGAGAGATATAATAGGATAGACAAGGAATAGTGAGGTACACTACTAATCCTCGAAGCCAGCCCAGTATAATGCTGTGTTCATTATATATATAGTCAGACCACATGGGTGAGAGAGAGTGTGGAATATTCCATTACAACAAAACCTATCTATCAATTGTCTTCTTTTTTTTTTTTTTAAGGGATAAGAATTTACTGAACACTGCCTCTATGGTCGAGAAAGTTCAAGAGTGTCCTATATTTTTTCATTTTTTCCTTACTTGAAAATTTTTACAATATAAGCCTCTTCTCGAGGTAAAGGTGCAAAGATTTAACTGGATGTCTGATATGGAACTCAACTAAAAAGATATACAAGATCAAACATTTGGGAGAAATATTATTTTGGTTCTCTAACATCAAATTGCTTTTAAAATTTGACTCCAAATTGATAATCTATATATTAATACTAATACTCTTATTCCTTAATCTTCTGACCGTTATCATCTTTCAACAACTCCTGGTTAAAAACGAGACCGTTCAAATCGTCCAACATGAAATGCAAAAATGTAAATCCTGATTATCTGGTGTTGCTTAATCGCTGAATCCTTATATCTTCTCAGTGTTTTTATCTCAAGTAAATAATGGATCATTCTGTTTTTATTAGAAAGAAAGCAAGAAAAGAATAAGCGCATGCTACACAGAAAAATATAATAAGAAAGAAAGAAAGAAAGAGTAGGGGGAAAGAAAGAAAGAGAGTAGGGGGAAAGAAAGAAAGAAAGAGAGTAGAGGAAAGAAAGAAAGAGAGTAGGGGGAAAGAAAGAAAGAGAGTAGGGGAAAGATAGATAGAGGGGGTGAGCATGCAGAAGCGATAATGCTAATCTGTTTCAATCATAATGAAAAGATGAAAAGAAGGAAAGAAAGAGAAAAAAAGAGTGAGAGAAAGAGTTAAATCAAGATTATTATACTTTTTACATATTGAACAATTTTGCAATAGTTCTTAAGTAAATATATCAAACATTGTGATTATTAAATTATCATACTGTGGTATATCCACAGGTCCCGCTAGTTGATAATTAATCTTCTAGATGAGAAAAAGTAAACTTCTCATTTATTTATTTATTTTTAGGCTTCCATACTTTAAAATTATGGACATTAGTTTTTGTCTATTTTTTCTTTTTATTTTCTTCTCATAATGAAATTGTCTGAAATGATTTGATTTCTTAAGCATACCGACAAATGACTTGCATTTGTACTGAAGCATAACAAATACCAATGTACGACTCTTGGTTAGCCAGTTCATTTGTTGGCGCATGCCATTAACCACAATATTTTAATATGGGTAGGGTTGGAGTTTTTAGCTGCATTCTTAGATACCTGTTCAATAATCAACAGTAGCAAGGACGTATTCACTTATGCTAACAGTCTAAAAACAAGTTTCTCTTATTCAAGGTTACACATTGTTTCTTGTTAGTGTTTCTCTCTTATTCGTAATAACTTGATCTCGTTTTTCTCTTTCTTTATTCATTATTCCAAATAGAATGATGTTTTTCTCTCTTTCTTATATTTTCTCTTTTCTTTTCTTTTCATTCATCTGAAGAACTTTTCTCTTCCATAAAAAGTTATTTTTTCCCTCTCTTTTCAACTTCTAAATCTAAAAAAATAGAACTTATCTCTTTTTTCTTTCTTTGTCTCTCCTTCCTCATTTCTCTTTTCTTTTTCTCTGTCTCTCCTTTTTCTCTCTTCTCTCTCCTTTTTCTCTCTCTCTCTCCTTCTCTCTCTCCTCTCTCTCTCTCTCCTCTTTTTTTTGTCTCTCCTTTTTTCTTTCTCCTTCATTTTCCTTTCTCTCTCCCTCATCATTCCTTTCTCTCTCTCTCTCTCTCTCCTCTCTCTCCTTCCTCATCTCTCTCCTTCCTCATCTCTCTCCTTCCTCATCTCTCTCCTTCCCTCATCTCTCTCTCTCTCCTTTTTCTCTCTCTCTCTTCCTCTCCTTTTTCTCTCTCTCTCTCTCTCTCTCTCTCTCTCTCTCTCTTCCTCTTTCTCTCACTCCTTCCTCATCTCTCTCTCTCTCTCTCTCTCCTCTTTTCTTTGTCTCTCTTTTTTTCTTTTCCCTTCATTTTCCTTTCTCTCTCTTTCCGCATCCCCCTTCCTCTCTCTAGATATTTTTTATCAATCTCTCTCACAATTTTTCTCACACTTTTGTTTGTCTTTTGACATCTTAAACATTTGATCCTCTTCCAAAAGTCTGCAAACTGATACCTTGAAAATTCTCTGGTTCAAAAATCAACACACTCTCTTCAACCCACCATCTTTTTTTCTCTACTCTCACTTGTCCCCCCACTTTTCTTCTCTTTTTATAATCCTCCCTTCATTGCTCTCTCTCTCTCTCTCTTAGCATCTCTTCTAATCTCTTTCAAACACTTTCACTTACTTTATTGTTCTCTCTCTCTCTCTCTCTCTCTCTCTCTCTCTCTCTCTCTCTCTCCTCATCCTACTTCTTTTTTCTTAGTCATAATGCAATCTCCCTCATATAACAAACCTGCTTTCCTCCTCCCACTATATGTTTAGTTCCTTACCCTTCTCCTTTTGCCTTCTCTTTTCTCACAGTCCTGCTTTCCTCCTCCCACTATATGTTTAGTTCCTCACCCTTCTCCTTTTACTTTTTCTTCTCTTAGTCCTGCTTTCCTCCTCCCACTCTTTTTAGCTTTCCACTCCCACTATTTAGCTTATCTCCATCTTCCTTCTCAAATACTACTACTATTTCTATTACTCACTCAAATTCAACCTTTCTTCCTCAACCCTTCACTCTCCTTCAATAAATACTACTCTTTCTATCTTCCCTCTCCCTGTTTCAACTATTCACTCATGTCTCAACTATTTCCTCTCCCATCTTTTTTTTTCTATCTACCTTCTCATCTTTGCTTTCTCCTTCTTTTTCTATTACTACCATCTCACTTTCTTCTACCTCAACCCTTTACTCGCATTCTTCAAATATTGCTTCTTTTTATTTTTATTTTCTTCTTCCTCAACCCCACCCTCATAATTACATCCTCCTTATTTTTTCCCTCCTAATCTGACACCTTTCTCCTTTCCCTTCTTCATCTCACACCTTTCCTTATTTTTCTTTCCTCGTCTCACACCTCTCCTTATTTTTCTCTCTTCATCTCCTTTTGTCTCACACCTCTCTCTTTCTTATTCTTCTCACCACATATGAATCCTCTCTTCTTATTTTTTTCTCATCTCACACCTCTCTCAGTCTTATTTTCTCTTTCTCATCTCACACCTCTCTTTTTTATTTACCCTTCCTCATCTCACACCTTTCTTCTATTTACCCTTCCTAATCTCTTATTTTCCCTCTCTCATCTCCCACCTCTTTCAAAGTTTTACTCTTACACTTCCAACTCTTGCTTCCTTTTCCTTCTTCATATAAGCCTCTCTTTTCTATCTTCCTATTTAAACTTTCAATCTCTTTCTTCTAATACTGTTTCACTATCTTTCTTTCCAATCTGCATTCACTCTTTCATTTTCAAACCTTCCTTTCCCCAAACCTTCACACTGTAACTTAAGAAATCACATAGTGCACATTAACTTTTTTTTTCTCTTTAGAAATTATATCTCCAGTTTCTGTTTTGTTTCTTTAGTGTCTGAAGATACCAGATACTGAGTGGCATAAATGTCACTTTTTTGTGATATATACATTCGATAATACACTAAGATATAAGAGCTCTTTCAATTGTTTTTTCTTTTCTTTTCAATTTTTAATTTTTTTTTTTCCTCACTCAGAACTTCGAAAATAAAACCTCAGCCTTCAGACAGTTTTAATAAACTATTATGTAAAATTTAAATGTCCATAAAGATTTATCAATGTCATTAGGTCCATTGTCTTGTCCCCCACATCCCACCCCAAGAAATATACTTTTTTTTACCAAAGCCAATAAATTTATATTAACTGTAAATTGCTTATAAAAAAAAATAGACATGTCAAGGAGACCCTTTATTTTGATGGCCTTTGGGAGAGAATAAATTTAGGGTTGTGCTTTGCACCTAGTTTAGGTGAATAGGGGGTCAGAAAATGAGCTTAGTGGGGGGGGGGGTACCCAACCCCTCCACACGAGCAGTAGCAAAAGAATTCCTTACTTATAATGTACTATAATGTTATAATTAACAATTAAAAATTTCTATAGAACACTCAAGATTTAATAAACTTAATTCAGAATGAGACTAGACCAAGTAGAGTAAGTATGCTTAGGAAGATCATTTAATAATCTTCTAGGTGTTAGGCTAGGCTCTTCAATTTTGGTATGGTGACTTTGTGGACATGAAATGAATGGCACTTGGGTATTGACATTCTCACCTATGCGATTCTCAAACCGAGTGCTTGGTTTAAGGATTGCATAAGCAGAAAACTAGAGTGACCAAGTGCCACTGAGTTCATGTCCATGCTACCCTAACTTTATATATAATCTTCATACAATTTACACAGTAGCATTGCAACCAACAAAGCCTTCATCAGATGATGGCTCTGGGTTCAGGCATGGTTTCAGCACCAAGGCATCATTACCACTAACCAGATGGCCCCTTTTCATATCACGGGCGGGACTTTCTATGGAATATTACAGAAAGCCCGCGAAATAGGTGAAGTCACGGGGGACCGAGTTAACCCATCAGTTCCAGCTTGGACGTCAGGCAGAAAGCATGTCTGCCTTAGCTGGGCTCAAATGCACACGCGCATTGTGTTAGTTAGAAGAAGTTTAAGCAATAAAAGTTTAAAGAAATAATATGGTGTTCTTGCTTGATGAATGTCTTGGCAAAAAGACTGACCAAGAAGAAGGAATGCATCAAAGATGAACAGCCAACAAGAATCTAGAAATAGAATTTGGCATACAGAGAAAGAATAGAAACGACTAGAGATCACCAAATGGCTAAAGAAGTAAGTAATGCAAAATGCATATGCATCTCTCTCTCTACCTATGACTATCTCTCTCCTCTCTCCAGTAAAATAACACTTGTGTATATACCCAACATGGGTATATGTGTATGAGTATGTAACACAAGAACCTTGTGATTCTTAGCTGAACACTCTACCGACTGAGCTAAACCGGCCCATATATATATATATATATATATATATATATATATATATATATATTGATAGTATATTTTTGCTATATTTATTAGAAAAGAGAACTTAATATTGAGCATGTATATCTAAGTTAGGGGGCACCTCATTCGGTGTTAGCAAGCTAAATTAGCAGAACATTGTTAGTAAGTTTGATTCTCACTGGGCATCCCACACTTCTGGCCTTGTGCCACATCTAAGCTAATCTTAGTAAATAACTATATCTAAGTTAGAGACATGAAGTCAATGGTGCTTGGTAACTGACAGTTTCTTATGTATGTGATTTTTCTACCAAACTTGGTTTGAAAATTGGATAGGTGAGAAACTGTCAGTTACCAAGCACCACTGACTTCATGTCTTCGCTACTCTAACTTATACACGCACACACACAAACACACACACTAGCTGACTTGCTTGCTTTGTATGGGTAAAAATTCAGATTTAAAATGTATATATTAGTATTTTTCAGAAATATTTCTTTATATAAAACGATATATCTAAAATTAAAATAAATAATGAAAGCAGACAATTTTTTTTTTCCAGTTAACCCCCAACATAAACTATGTGGGGTGGGGAGCATTTGTACTAAAATCTGTTTCCTGACTATATCTTCTGCAGAAGGGTGGCCTGAGTATGACACTAAACTGTATCTGATGGCGAGGCTCCATTTCTGCAGCTCTGGGTAGTGTGTACCTTCTTATTGCCATTTTTCCCAGATCCATTCTAACCAAGAGTGATAGTATCTGTTAGGGTCCCATCTGTGGGTCAAATAGATCTGTTTGAAAATTATTGGTTTGGTTCAGCCTTCAAGGATTATTCAATGCTGAAGCCATCCTTGTAGAAGAACAGTAGTGGCACTATTTGAGCTATAGCTGGAGGCAATAAGCTGATCATACCTTTCCCAAGGATATTAGTCCAAAAGTAAATGACTAGCGCAACTGGAGTTTGAAGTTGCACGTTAGCCACTACACCACTGGGACCCCACCCCCACCATCAACGTTGAATACATGAAATCATATAACTGTGTAAACAAATGATTATTGAATAGAATTATTAATTTTAGATAGGAATACAATATAACTGTGTGCAAATTATTTGTATTAAGAATAGTTAGTTGAAGCTATAATTGTTTATTTAAGATTATCACTATTAATTACTTGAAATCATATAATTGCTTGCAAATTATTGGTGTTAGATAAGAATACTTGAAACCATATGTATGCAAACAAATGCTTATTATTAAATCAGAATAGTTACTTTAAATCATCTGATTGTGTATGAATTATTAATTTTAGATAGGAATATTTGATATCATATAACTGTGCAAACAAATGATTATTATTATGTATTTACCAACACTTCCGCATGACCAGGATATGACACAAGGTTTGAATTTAGAGTTTTCCTTCTCTTAGACTGGTTGCCATACCAACATAAAATAGCCCAGTCAGTGCTATTATTTACCCATAGCTGGAGGAAGAATAGTTAGATTCATACCTTTCCCAAGGTGTTAGCATTATGTGAAATGCAACTAGCCTCGTCTAGGATTTGAACTCGTGCCACTGTGTCCATTTCCTATGATGATATTACATCACGGGTGCCTCCATTACAAATGATTCTTGTAGTCAAATGAAAAAAAAAAATGATAAAGAAAAATTGTAATGGCTCCAATTGTCTTGCTGTTTGCCCATAGCTCAATGACATGAGGGTGATATAAACACACACTGCCTGCCAGAGTTTGAACTCGGTTTATCATTTCCACTCTCTGTGCTGTTAACCATTAGTCCATTAATTGGGCTTTTAACCTTGTTTAAGCAACTGGTTTAGGAGAAAGAAAACTCTGAATTCTAACCTAAGCAGCACCTATCTCTTCGTCTAAAAGTGACAGAGCCAAGTTTATTGCTCGGTACCCCAAAAGAGGAATGCTGATGGGACCACACATTTCTTGCACTAGCCATTACATGAGCTTCAGTTTGTGTGTGGCTTTCCACATTAAAAAGACTTTATGTTAATCCGGCCTGATGGGATGTCAGGAAAATAACTACTAATCAGATTAGGAGTTAGACGGTTTTAGTTGTTTCCCCAGATCATAAATAAAAATCTTATAATCTATTAAGAAACTGTAATTTGGACCCATAAATTTTCCCGAGGACTCATTTAAAGCTAATATGTGCATCCAAGGATGCACTAAATCAAAAAGCTATCACCTTTGATAATGAGTGTAAAAATTGTAATTAGAGACATTTTTCTTAATTACATTTATTACAAACATAATCTTCTTAAGGAATGTTCCTTGTAAAAAAAAAATGTGTAGTGTACATGAACTGAAATTCAGTTTGTTTCAGTTTTCAAATATTTTCCAGGTCATTTGAACAGAATGTACGATTTAAAATTTTGGGTGTATACAGAAAATATCATATATTATTAAACACACACACACATCTATATATTCTTTGCAGTTGCAAAATTTCTTACTGCTTTTAGCATAATAATTGCTACATTTAGTTATGAATGTAACTACAATTATAGAACAGAGGTATTATGAAAGAATTTGTGGTTTTAAATACAAATTTTTTTCTTTTGAATATATATATATATATATATATATATTATATATATAAGAGATTTATCCAAAACTTGGTAGTAAGGGATGATTCTATATGTGATTTCTAAGATCCACTGTACTAATATTGATGATCCAGTATGTATAAATACAAATCTTTAAATCACTAAAGAGAGCTCAATGTAAAATAACCTTTTAGATTATATACAGAGCAATATTTATCAATAAAGGAAGGAAGAACTCAATACAGTAATCCCATAATAAATTTATTTCGACGAAAATTGGGGCCCATATAAATCTAAGTTGATTTAAACCGGCTCCCCAAATTTTCATCTCATCAGATGGGTCTCAATTCACTTATCTTAGATAAGTGAATTGAGACGAAAATTTGGGGAGCCGGTTTAAATCAACTTAGATCTATATGGGCCCCAATTTTCGTCGAAATAAATTTATTATGGGATTACTGTATTGAGTTCTTCCTTCCTTTATTGATAATATATATATATATATATATATATATATGTAATCAAGGATATGAATAGGTCAATTTCTAAACAGAGTATACCAGATTTGAAACCAGAGTTTATTTTCTCCTAGACCAGTTGGCATATCAAGGTCAAAGAAACCATTCTGTCTTACTTTTTTTTTATAGGGATTTAGATATACACATATTATATATATATATATATATATATATATATATATATATATATTAAATGTTTTTAGTGAACTCATTAACATAAGCATATTTGAAGCTTTAGAGGACCTATCAAGAACAATGGCTGATAGGGATGGATGGCAAGAGAGAGTCAAAGGAATTCATGCTGTTGGCATGCCATGATGATAGTTTTATTGCTTATACGGTGATACCTTGAGCTATGAGTGACCCAACTTACAAGTTTTCTGAGTTACAAGCTATCACTTAGTCAAGATAAAATTTGAGGTACAAGCAAGCTTCCAACACGCTCAATAATAATAAAATTCACTAAAAACATCCAAGCTTCCAAATTTACTATACCAAAGAAAAATATTATTTATAAAAAGATATTTATTAAAAAAATAAACATTAAAACATATTACAGTACATAATTCTTTACATTCTATTTCATTATGTTTTTATAAAATACAGTGCTATTTTTCTTATCTTGAAAAAAAAAAAAACGTAACAAACAAAAATGAGGGTGTTTTTTTTGTTTTTTTTTTTGGGGGGGGCTTGAATGGATTAATGGCATTTCAGTTTATTTCAATGGGAAAAATTGATTTGATATATGAGGAAACTGAGTAGAATGAATTAAACTCGTAAGTTGATGTACCACTGTAAAGATAGATGCATGGAAAATTGGAATTTACCATGCAATAACAACAACAACAAACAGTTTAGAATTAGATATGAACAACAACACTCCTTTTAGAATTCATATTTCAAAACTTCAGCACTAAATAGAAAATAATTGTTAAATGTTTCGAAATATTAACCATAATTGACACACGACGGCGCCAACAGAGTAATCATCTGGTCCAAGTTTAATCACAAACAGCAACTTTCTAACAGATAGCTTTTTAACCAACCCATGGTTAAGGATGTGACACAAGGTTGCAAGTAGAGAGCATTCAGTGAGGATCAAACTCGCTATTTGAGAGAAGGGGTCAACAAAAGGTTAAAATCTGTCAATCAACTTACTCTGTATTTTTTAATGAAACTACCGTTATTTTAAATTTTCTGCACTACAGTACATAATTGATAGGTAACCCATCAATTATGCAACACTAAAAAAATCATTAAAATATTGTTATAATGATTATGACAATAGTGTAGAAATCATATTAGTGCAGCTGATGGCCTTGAGAGTGAGTGACAGCGTTTGACCTCACTCTGACCTTGCGTTCTGGGGATGATCGTAAGAATCGGAAGCCGATAGAGGCCCCCTTCCGGTTTAGGGTGTAAGCAACTCAGTCAGTTGAGAGTTAGGACTTAGAAGCGAAGCTAGCAAGATGTGAGACTCACTGCGTGATTGTCTGGTCTGGGGTTCTACGAATAAAGTAACATCAAAAGTAAATCGAAGTCTTGTTGTTATTGCTAAAAGCTATCAATGACACAAGGCTTCTGATAAGGAACGATCCCCAGCAGGAACCAGACTCGGAATCCCCATATAAGAAGACCAGACGAGACCTTAGAAGATATACCAGATCCGGCCAGAAGAATAGACGACAAGAATAAGACGTAAGAAGTATATAACATATATAGATATTCAGTGCCGGTAAGAAGGCACTACGTAACAATATTTCAAACTAAGGGATACCGTTTTTTTTTTTTTTTTTTTTTTTTAAATACTATTTTGATGCTGTATTTTTTTTTTTTTTATATTGATGGCTGAAAATCCATTCTTTTCCTGCATTTGACAACCACTTCAACTATTCTGCTGTGAAGTCTGTAACAATATTATCTCATTTCAACCAGATGTAAGCTGAATTTTGTTTGTTCCCAGAATTTCCCTGGGGAAATACTTTTAGACGCATACAACAACAAGTTCCTCTTTCACAATAACAACTTACTGTTCTTCTTGACCATTTTGATGTGGAACACTCCCCACCCCCACCCCCCCTCAAATAAAAATTAAAAAAAGAGTAGGAGGATAAACACTACTCGCTTTGTTTTAAATTTTCAATTGAACAGGATAAAAAATTTAGACTTTCATTTCTATTTCTTTACTAGATGACCCATGGTTCCTGTTAAACAGCAGTCCTTGATTATATATATGCTTCTATTTAGGGAGGAGTGACAGGTTCTAATTAGTATTCCATAGTTAAAGGCTGTCCATGATTATATTGATGCTTCTATTTAAGAAGGAGTGACATGTTCTAACTAGCATTCCATAGTTAAAGGCTGTCCATGATGATACTGATGCTTCTATTTAGAAGGGAGTAAAGGATTCTAATTAGCATTCCATTGTCACTATTTGGGAAGTAGTGATTATTCTAATTAGTATTTCATAATTAACAGCTGTCCCTGATGATATTGATGCTTCTATTTCAAGTGAATGATTCTAATCAGCATTTCATAGATATCTCCATTATATCAAGAATAAAGATGAGGACAACAAGGAAAAGGAAAACTCTGAATTCAAACCTGTTAAACTCAGGCTTATTTGGAGGGGTTTGGTAAATACATATGTGTGTTTGTAGTGGTTGAAGGTGTTAAGTTTAAAGAAGCGAGCAACCAAAACCCCCACTACGCCACTGATGACATATAAAAAATTAGAGAAGGTGAGTGGTGTCAATTACGGGGCACTCCACACTCTCCAGAGTTCCAGAATTAGATTCTCACCACTAGATGCAGTTTAGTGTCATATCCAGGATGCTTGAATATGGGTTATCAGATAATAAATATTGATGAGCTGGTATCCCATGGGCAGACAAAAACTGCCACTGTGCCTACAAAAATAATACAAAAAAAAGTAATGATTTCAAAAGTTGAGCATATAAAAAGATGACTTCTTTCTGAGATGTCATCAACCTTTGGAGTTAGAAATGTCAAACACCTATTACACTTTATTCTTGATCCTTATTTTTTGAATCCATGTCTCTCGTTTCACATCACAGTTCGGAGTATCCACCTCAAATTACTTGAAAAGAAAAAAATGCATTGATTGCTAAATGATTTCACATCAGAAATATAAAAACAAAAAGAATAAAAATCAGTCTGTAATTATTTGATTTTTGTAATCTAATGAATAATTGATCAAATCCAAGATCAAATGTCACTATAAAATTTCAGACAGATGGAAGCTCAATATAATAAAAATGGTTTCTCGTTTGATCAAAAAACATTTCATGTCCACTGTGTTTTGACATTATTATTAAGAAGATCTTGATACTGATCTCATTACAAATCAGATACAAGATCTTGTTACATTGAAATAAAGCAACACTATTAACTATGAAATAAGCATCAGATATTAGATCTTTTATTACAAAAAAAAAATATAACAAATACATGTAAATCTAATCCAAATCTTGATTCTGTAGATTAATCAGCTTCATGCCATTACAACTTCGCAGATTAAGTTCATATACGATGGCAGTTGAAAAGGGTCATTGAACTTGGTGGTTGATTGGTTGGTTGGTTGGTTGGTTTTTACATTATGTTAACCTTTGGGTTATATTATGCCAAAGCTGTTTTTGTTTTATTCATTATTGTTGGGTATTCAAATTTTTTAAAACTCATATTTTGATCTATTTAACACATAGATGGGACCCTAACAGGTACTACCACTCCAGGGCAGAGTGGACCTGTGAGTGGTATCAATTACGGAGCACTCCACACTCCCCAGAGTTCCAGAAATGGATTCTCACCACTAGATGCAGTTTAGCGTCACACTCAGGACGCTTGAATATGTGTTATCAGATAATAAATATTGGTGAGCTGGTATCACATGGGCAGACAAAAACTGTCGCTGTGCCTACAAAAATGCATCTACCGAAATGGCAATTATGTTGAAAAATAGATACATGTTTAAACTTTAAGATGATGTAAACATCACTGACAATAAACAATAGATGTTTCAGCGATTTCTAAATATTTTGGGAGATCTTACCTTTGGGATTACCCTCATACAGTCTCTTTCTTTCATAATAGTAGATCACTAATTAGGGCTGAGTCTATTCTAGTATTGACCACCCCAAGTGGATTTAACAGGTTTGAATTCAGAGTTTTCCTTCTCCTAGACTGGTTGCCTAACCAAGGTTAAAGAGTCCAGTCTCCCTACTATTTACCCATAGCTGGAGAGAGAGTAGTTGGATTCATACCTTTCCTAAGTGTATTAGTGCTATGTGAACTGTAGCTTCATCCAGGATTTAAACTCAGGTTGACGAGTCCATTACAACACGTGCCTCCAACAAATCTCAGTCTCCGATCTAATTCTTAATTTAACCATTTTTGATTCTTCTAACCCAAATTTTAGGATTCCTTCAATTAAACAGGATGTATACAAACATTTTCTGGTCATTAGTCAAGCAAAAAAGTTACAGCACTGAAAACAAATTGAATTTCTGTTTTACAACCAGAATAGCAAATATAGAAACTGACAAAAATTTATGATTTTTTGCCAAAATATTTTAAACTTTGTTGTTTTAGTGTTAACTGCAGAGGAATTTTTACATGAGCAATTTTAAAATCCTTTTAGCAAATTTATTTGGTGAGCAGCATATAGTGACTTGCAATCTTAAAATTTTCTGAAAATTTTTCATTTCAAGGTAAATGCATGATCCAAATGAGAGTCGACTGTTTTGTTTTACAACACATCAACCCTTTTTGGGTCATTTAAAGCCAAATCAATTCATTTTTGATAGATAAAGGAATCAGGTTGCTTACAGTAACTCTTGTTGCTTAAGTGGTCACCCAATTAAGTATTGAACAGGCTGATTGCTGCTTAACTTTGGGGACCTAGAAGTTGGTTGTTTTGTTTTGTTTTATGGCATATCAACCCTTTTCAGGTCATTTAATGTAGAATCAATTAATTTTGATAAAGGGCTCAGTCAAAAATTAATAATGTAATGCTTCATCTAAGTATTTCAGACAATTTATGATATGATAAAGTTAGCATGTTTTTGTCTTGAAACGCTAAAAAACGGGGGGGGGGATAGACTCCCTCGCTGACTGGCTGATACTGACAATAGGCTGCACTGCCAACTTTAGGCATAATTCGGCAGCTTTGCCAAGGTCATAAAGTTGACAAACCACAATGGAGTGTGAGATACCAAACTCACCAAAACTGTGAGATACCTGATACTCTCTGCATTCGTCTCTATGGCTTGAAGGATGGTCTTGGAATAAACGGTTTTACAACTAGATGTAAGCAAGCAACAAAAATGAGATGAAAGATAAACTAGTCATCAAAGAATTTCTGACAATTTAAGATATGTTAATGTTCACATGTTTTTGTCTTGAAAAGGGTTAAAATCAGTAATTGCCCAATTTCTACATAAGTTCCGTCTTTGCCTTTAATTTGAATTAATTGCTTGGAATATTCTTCATCTCTGAACAATGAAAGCCATTTCATGGCACATTTCATGTCTGTAAATTAATTAGCAGAATACCACCTGGTACCTCTAACCTTTTATAGGTGTGGGACTTCCAAGACATGAGAAACAGATTCTAACTTCCCTCTCTATCTATCTCTGATCTCTTTCACTCTATCTCTTCAGTCTTTCTTGACAGGTGCAAAAGTCTCACATTTAATAATTTACATATGGTGATAATAAATGGAGACAGAGTAGAGGTGGGTGACAGAAAGACCTGCTTTCTGTGAAGTGGTCTCTGGTTCTGCTTCTAACATCTTAAATATTTCATTCTTTCAAATTGTGTTGTCTTCTTTGAAAAGTTTTCCTGGAATAGACAAAGTTTTTCTCTTTTTTCTATATGGTCAAATTCTAAAAGCTAAAAAGTGTGTGTGGTAGTTTGGATAAAATATTTGCTGGTGCAGTTTCACATCTATGTAATCATTGGACCAAGTGGTCCGGTGATATATATGCTC
>CM042143.1:74298322-74353322 GCA_023376005.1 Doryteuthis pealeii
CTTAAGGATGGAACAGGGGTGGCTGAGCAGTCCATGATATCCAACACTCCATTTTGGTTCTTACTTAGCCTAGACGAGCGGTCGGAGAGGGGCCCCCTCTGATCAATCGGTTGGTCACGCCAAGTCCTAGCACCTATACAATTGTCCTAATCCTATTGCCCTTATGGCAACCCCCTACCATTTTTATCATATATGTGCTAGAAGGCAGTGACTGAGAGTCTTCATGTCCTAGGAATGACGTTAAATTCTATCTGATGGTGAGGTTCCAGTTCTGGAGGTCTGGGAAATGAGGAGCACCCCTTCATCACTATTACTCCCAGGTCCACTCTGACTCAGAGTGGTAGTATCTGTTAGGATCCCATCTATGGATTATATAGAAAAAAATGTATTTATAAAAAAATTGAGTACCTATCAAGAATGAATTTATTTCAAAACTTTGTCGGCATTAAATGACCCACGAAGGTTGATATGCTGTTAAATAAAACAAACTCCTACAATCTTCCAAACTATGTGACCAACAACCTACAAAATACCCATCAGCCGGACATCGAAGAAGTCTCCAGCCTTTTCCGTAGCACTAGACCAGGAATATTTTTTTTTATTTTTGTTGCGAGATGATACACTTACAATCAGTACCCCATTTTACATCACAGATGAAAGCTGTACTACTCATCTGGTTAGTTGGCCAGGGTCGATATCGAACTCAGAACGTTGTTAAACTTGATAAAGTTTAACAACATTCCGAGTTCGATATGGTGGTGAGTTTCCAATTCTGGAGATCTGAGGAGTGTGGAGTACCCCTTCATTTCTATTATATCAAGGTATACTCTGAGCCAGAGAGATAATACCTAGTAGGGTCGTTTCTTTGGGGTTAAACCAATAAAAATATGTTTAGAAAAATGTATTTAAGAAATTAAAGAATGAATACCCAACATGAATGAATAATTTTAATTAGAAGTATTTATATGTATCAAAAGGTAATTTACTTTATAAATATCTTGGTGAATATCTATAGTGGAGTTGGCCAAACCAAGGTTTGTGAGCTACATGTGGCTCTTTGACTTTTAATATGTGACTTGTAGAAAATTCTAGAAAATTTGAATATTCAGGAAATTATTACTTTAATCCAAAGCAAGAAATGTGAGGCTTGTTGTAATGAGAATTCATAGAGGTGTTCATAGTGTAATGGTTATCATCATTGGAATTGGACACAGTGACCCATGTTCAAATAAGTCTGTTTGCATTTCACATAGTGTTAATACCTTTGGGAAAGGTATGAACCCCACTATTCTTCCTCCAGCTATTGTTAAATTGTAAAGCAGACTAGGCTCTTTAAACTTTGTATGGCAACCAGTCTAGAAGAAGGAAACTCTGAATTAAAATCTATTAAGCTACTTAAATCTATTAACATTACTTAAAAATTGACCTTGTGTCACATCCTACTCATGTGAAGGAGTTGAGTAAACACAAAAAAATTGTGAAAACTATGTCTATCTTGTCATTAAAATATGATGAGATTAATTTTGAATGGTGAGAATATAATTAAAATATCTCTACAGTTTTTTATTTACTTTTGTTATTTACATATTTTTGTCTTTCTAATTACTGAAACTAATACTAATTAACAGTTTAAAAATTGTATGCATGAATGAATATTGTGTTTGATAGGAATTTCTTGAAATTAATATGAAATTTTTGTGATGAAATGTGTATGTAACAATAAAAACATGTGTAAATTTTGTTCATGTACTACTGCTCTCAAACATATAACTAGCCCTGTTGACTGGGGCTTTAGAATACACCGACTGCACTTCTGCAGAGGGGTAAGACTCCTCCAATGGGGCCACCTGTTGGCCATTGATGGAACCCAGGTGGCTGAGTAGTTCATGACATGCAATACTCCACTTAGGCTAAACGGGGTGTCTAAAGGATCAATTGGCTGATCACGTCAAGCCCTAGAACCTATATGATTATCCTAACCCTATTGCCCTTATGGCAAGCCCCAACTCTTATTGTCATATATGTGCTAGAAGGCAGTAACTGAGGGTCTTCATGTCCAGGGAATGACATTAAACTCTATCTGATGGTGAGGTTCCAGTTCTGGAGGTCTGGGGAATGTGGAGCACCCCTTAATCACCATTGCTCCCAGGTCCAGTCTGACCCAGAGTGGTAGTATCTGTTAAGGTCCCATCTATGGGTTAAATAGAAAAATGTGTTTATAAAAAAATTGAGTATCCATTAAGAATGAATTTATTTCAAAACTTTGTCAGCATTAAATGACCCACTGAGGTTGATATACTGTAAAACAAAACAAAGATATAAGGTTTATCATTTGTGGTTTGTACATTAATCAGCTATATGAAAGAACTGTTTACAAAAAAAATTAAATTGGACACTATAATATCCTTCCTAAAAGCAGTGGGTCTATATCAAGGGTTCTCAAACTTTTAAGTCCGTAGACCCCTACAAAAATTTGATTGACCTATCAAGGACCCTCACTTTATATAACCCAGTCCACCTTACAGTAGTTTTGTTGCAACCAATTATGTAATTAATGAATCTGCACAAAGATTTATGTAAAACTGTTAATTGTAAAATAACTAGTAAAGTAAGTATAACATATAAAACAGAGCTGCAAATATTTAATACTAACTTAATAACTTACCAAGGAAGTACATTTCCTAATGTGATAGGTGAAGCTGATGGCTTTTGATAAGTTCATGAATATTGGGCTTAAACTTTTGAAAGTGTATCAACATGAGCATGTTCTCCAGGATTCTTGTGGAATTAATTTCTTCTAATTATTAAGATGGCATAAGATTTCCATAGACCACTTGTAGACCCTCGAATACTCACACACACCCCTGAGTTGTTTTATAGACTCCAAGGAGTTATGTAAACCACTTTAAGAAACCCTGGTCTATATGGAATAATTTTAAAATCTGACAAATAAGAAATATAAAAAATATCAAATTATATAAAAATAAGTTAATACCTGAAAATTACTGAATAAAATTAACTCCACAGAAATGTACACCATGAATTTGAAGATATTAAGAACTTCAAACAGGTACTGTTAGCAAACTGAGTCCTTTATTTATCAAAATGACTTGAGTCAGCATTAAATGACACGAAATAATTTCCCTGGTCCAGTGTTAGTGAAAAGAGGATAGACTCCCTCCTGTTCAGCTGATACTGACAATAGGCCACTGTGCCGCTTTTATTTTTTTATGGTGAAAATGCAGATAATTTTTTACTTTCCCTCGTATTTTTTTGCTCCTTCCTGTATTTGTGTAAGTCGTTGAGGCAGTATAATGTCGGTATGAGCCAACAGCGAAGGAGTCTATCCCTTTTTCACTAGCGCTAGACCAAGGAGATTATTTTAGCATCTGAGGTGGAGCGCCAAACCTACCATCAGCTCCTCACTTTACCGCACACTTCCCTGTGCTACTCATACGCTGAGTTGGCGAGGGCCGGTATCGAACCAGGAACCTTGTGCTTCCTAGCCGAACGCTCTACCAACTGAGCTAAACCAGCCCTTTGTGTAAGTGTCCACTTATTTCTACATATGCAAAGCCACACCATTGTAAAAATTATACTTACATCAGTACATCTGATATCTATCATTTGCCTACGGATATGCTTCCAATTTTTTCCCTATCAAATAACAATTCCTCAAACCTTTCAGAGAAAACTTACAAATTTACTTTCGAACACCTTTTATCCAGCAGACGCTATTTATTTCCTCTGCCAAGCCTACTCTGTCTCCCCTACCCTACCTCCATCTTGAATGGCTTTTCTACTGGCTGGAGCCAAACAGTGGAGCCAAGATAAAATCGAAAGAAACTACAATAGTGATTATTGCCTCATTCTGCTTCCTCAAAACCAGCATTCTTCCCTTTCTTGTATGTATCACAAGGCCATAAAGGAAACTGGGGAACAGGATTAGATTATACAGGAACAGGCGAGAAAAAAAAAACAACAAAAAAAAACACTTCTGATGTACTTGTTATATATCTACCATGTTTTTTTTGTTGTTTTTTCTTTATGGGGGATCTTTTTTAAAGTCTCATTGATTGTGCAATTGCATATTGTATGGAAAAAAGAAAAAGAGAAAGTAAAAGATAGATAAAATAATAGCCAGTCCAGTGGCTAAAGTTGGTGCTGGTGAGAGGGGTGGCAGTACCGCCTTAGACACCAAAACTGTGGTATCACCCCAGGTTTGTGGCAGATGAGAACAGGGGATAACATGTACAATTGTATATTGTATGGAAAAAAATAAAGTGAATGTAAGTCACTGATCAAATTTTTCAGTTGTATAAAATAATTATTTTTGTATACCACGCATCACTAACTTTGGACTATGAAATTATGGGGAAAAATTCTCGTGTATAACATGCACAAAGTTTTTTAAATTTTGAGCAGCTAAATTTAACATAAATTTAATATTTTTTAAACTTTTTATCAATTCATACTGACTACAAATAAGAATTATATAGTTTATATTATGTCTTAAAACACAAAATCTATGCAGTATTTAAAGCAAAACACATGTACATGTTCACACAAAAATACAATAAGGTTGTGGTGAAAATAAGCTGACATTAGGAGAAACAAAATTATAAACAAACACATTCCATTGGATATTTCTCTGTAATGATAGAAAACACATTATTTTGGACTATAGATATAACTTTTGGTCATCCCATCCTAAATATGGCCAGGCATGTAGCTAGAAAAAAAAAGTTAATATATTTCACATTTATTATACACACCTCTAACTTGTCCATCTAATCCTCAATGTGAGTAGTGATTTCTTGGCCATGACATGCATTCTTTTATACTCAAACAAGAGGACTAACTATGGTGTGAAATATGTCAAACACTTCCTTATGAAATGTGGAGTTTTTGCTCTATTCTGTTACAAATCATATATACAAAATAATAAGCATTTAATAGCCCACAGCATGTCAACCCTTGTTGGGTTATTTTATGCTGAAGATGTTTTTTTATTCATTCTTAATGGGTATTCAATATTTTTAAAACTCAATTGCTTTAAACACATTTTTTTCTATTTAACCCATAGATGGGAGGGAACCTAACAGGTACTACCACTCCTGGTCAGAGTGGAGCTGGGAGTAATGGGTACTTCACACTTCCTGGAGCTCCAAAATTGAAACTTCATCATTAAATGCACTTTACACAGTGGTTGATATGTCATTAAATAAAATAACCCAACCCAATGTGGTCTTCTGGTCTGGTACTTCTTGGTTTGACGGGTTCGTCTTAGGTTTGTCTTAATCTCTGTGTCCACTTCCATTTTATAAATGAACACCGTCACCCCGAGTTCAAATCCTGGACATGGTAATTGCATTTCACTTAGCGCTAATACCCTTGGGAAAGGTATGAATCCTACTCTCCCTCCAGCTATGGATAAGTAGTAGAGCAGACTGGACTCTTTAACCTTGGTTAGGCAACCCGTCTAGGAGAAGGAAAACTCTGAATTCAAACCTGTTGAACTCCACTTAAGAAATTGACCTTGTGTCACATCCTGCTCGTGCGGAGGGGTTCGTAAATATATATAAATGAACACAAAGACATGATTTAATTTCAACATCTTTATTCACCCAATTTCCCATTTCAACTGTATAGACGGAGAAATAGCAATTTTATGAGTCCATTTGCTAGGGAACCTGGGACTATCTTGAATCTCTAATTAACTTGTTCTTACAACTGGGTGGTCATGACTAAACCAACCAACCAGAGAACTGCCAATAGGTCAGCTAGAGGTCAAGTCTTGTCTATCATATTACCATTTATTTTCCATGACTCTTCTAAACAGTTATTTTAAATTCTACACTACCCTACAAAATGAATAGGCCAACCTATTATTATGTAACATAGGAACCTTGCCACATTTAGTAAAAAGTAAAGTTGTCAGGGTGGCCTACAGTCAGTATCAGCCAGACAGTGAGGGAATCTATCCCTTTTTCACTATTCTAAAATGGAAATTGATAATAATCTATCTTAGAATGTTATTCATAGTTTAAATTTGAGTAATTATTCTGCATGTCTTCCATGGAATTTCGACAGGTAAAAAAGTAATGTCAAGTTGTCAGGGTGGCCTAAAGTCGGTATCAGCCAATCAGTGAGGGAATCTATCCCTTTTTCACTAGTGCTAGACCAAGGAGATTGTTTTGACATTTGAGGTGGAGTGCCACACCTACCATCATCTCCTCACTTTACCTCACAGATCCCTGTGCTACTCATACACTGAGTTGCGAGGGCCGGTATCGAACCAGGAACCATATGGTTCCTAGTCAGATGCTCTACCGACTGAGCTAAACCGGCCCTTTTCTGACACATTTAAATTCAAAAAATTTAAGAAACACCTAGAACAACTAAAATATTGCTTCTGATTTTGTATTTTCTTTAAAAATTGACTTCTGCTATTGATTTTTGGGGGGCAGGGTGGGTAAAGAATAATCAATGACCTTTTCACCAGATGAAAAATGCACAGACATGTCGGAAAAAAAAAGAGACAAATAATATCTAAGATATTTTTTTTTTTTTATTTAGTTCTCCTACTTAATTGATACTTGTCTTATTATACAATGTTTCAAATTCTATATTTTCTTTGTTCTTCCAAAATTACTGGGAAAAAAAAGACAACCTCTGTGCAGTTTTGATATAAACAGTCTCAAGCTGCTAAAATAATCTTCATTGGTTTAGCTCAGTCGGTAGAGCATCTGCAAGGTTCAAATCTCGATACCAGTCCTCACCAACTCAACACATAAGTAGCATAGTTTGGGTAACCTGATCTTAGTGGTAAAGTAAGGACAGACCTAAATTAACATCTAATTTTATATTTAGAGCCGGTTTAGCTCAGTGAGTAGAGCATCCATCTAGTAACCACAAGGTTCTGAGCTCAAATCGGTCCTCACCAACTCAGCACAACTTGGGTAATCTAGAGCTGATAGTAGATGTGGCACTTCATCTCAGCAAAAATAATCCCCTTGCTCTAGTACTAATGACAAGAGGATAGACTCCCTCACTTTCCGGCTGATACTGACAATAGGCCACTTTGCCAACTTTATTTTAGTTGTTGTTTGGCATATATTTGTACATTACTAAAATTCTCAATTCTCTGAATTTTTGAGATGAGGCTTGATAATTAGTATTATTTGGATTATTCGGACTATTTTCCTCATCTTTATTGTTATCTGTACAACGTTTTGGCCGATGTGCCCTCCGGCCTTCTTCAGGTATTTTTTGTCAGACTCAGAAACCTTCCATTCGAATTCTGGAACCTTCCTTTTGAACTCTGGAACCTTCCTTTCGTAATTGGAAGCCAGCACAGAACATTGAACCCAACCCTTTATTCAGTCCACAGAGGTATCCTGTTCTCATTCCACTAACCATAGCTGGGGTACAGTTGTTAAGCTGTGGTAATTATTATTCTATGTTACTGCTGCCCCTGACCAGAAATGAACCTGCAGCCTAGAGATAACTGTCACTTAGAACTGTCTTAACCTAACGCCTTTATCCACTACCCTATGTGTCCAATTGATTCAACCATCAAACCAACACTGACCATTGACACTTGTGCAAAAATCTTTCAGTGATGAGGCAATAATTTTATAATTTTGAAAAAGAAAAAAAAAAGAAAGAAAGAAAAAAATGTCCGACATTCATCCTGAATAATTGTTATAGAATTTTTATCATTTTCATCTTTCTAACAAAGTGTTTTTTTGTACAAAATTTGGAATTTGCTTGTTGAGATTTTTTTTTAGAGAGGAGGGGGGGGTCCTGTGACATTGTTTTTTTGTTTTTTTTGCTGTCATAGAGTGCAAGTTCAATATGTACTAAGTTACCTTCTTTTTTTTTTGTCTGCACAATTTCCTTTTTTCTTTTTTTTTTTTGATATTTAAAAAAAAATTTGTCAATAAGCTTATTTAAAACTACTTCCCCCTTATTTTTTCTTTTCTTATTTTTTCCTCTGTATTTTCCTACATACACTTCAAATTTTTTTCCTACTCCCCTTCTTTTTCTTTTTTTCTTCTCATCTTTCTTTTTCTCCTTACTCCCACTTTCTCTTTTTGTTGAGGTCTTTTTTTTTGTATGTTTGAGTGGGAGGTTTCCTGGTTTGTTTGTTTGTTGTTTTTTTTTTCAATTTAAAAAAAAATCTATTTTCTTTCTGATTTTTTTTTACATTGGAAGCATTTATGAAAGAGGTAAAAACATTGGAGAAAGAGGTAAAATATATATTCAATGCCATATTCATCCTTGTAGAAGAACAGTAGTAATACTATTTAACCAATAGATGGGGTATTAGGAGATTCATTCAGTCTCTCACTTCTTTCCAATAATCAAATGCAAGCATTGAGTTTCTTGTTCTTATTGGCATATAAACCTTTGTGGGTTATTTAATGCCAATTCCATCTTTGTAGTGTAGTACTATTTAACCCATAGATGGGGTATGAGGAGGTTCATACCTTTCCAAGGATATTAGTCCGAAAATGAATGTAATAGTGTGACTGGAGTTTAAGCTCACTTACTGCAATGTTTGATCAAAAATATCCAGACTTACCCTTTAATTTTGAAAATTTTGAAATTCAAATGAAGACATGCGTACAGTTGAGCAACTTATATAATAAAGCACTAATACCCTTGAGAAAGGTATGCATCCAACTATTCTCCTTCCAACTATATAACCTTGGTTTAGGCAACCAGTCTAGGAGAAAGAAAATTCTGAATTCAAACCTGTTAAATTCCACTTCAGAAATTTACTTTGTGTCACATCCTAGTTGTGCTTGGGGTTGTAAATATCTATATATAATAATGTGATGATATCTAGACATCTGTCTAGTCTGCTGTCTAGATGACTTTTTGTACTCCCTACTTTTTCTTTTTTCTCCTTACACCCATTTTCTCTTTTTGTTGTATTTTTTTGGGGGGTAGGGGGTTAGGGTAGGAGGGTTTTCTAGTTTGTTTGTTCTTTTGATTAAAAAAAAAATATGGACTTGGTGTTCCTAATTAAATTCTGGTCAAGGCTGAACATGAATTCTTCTTTTCATAAATTGGTACTTACTAGTAACTTAAGATACATAGACTTACCGTATTTAACGGCATATAAGATGCATAGGCATATAAGATGCACCCCCATTTCAGCAGGTCAGATTCAGGAAAAAAAAGTTTTTAGTGTATTTAAGCACATATTGTTGAAAACAGTCTACTATATGCTCCTGTTAACCTTGGTTATAACAATACCAGCAATAAAATAAGGATGCATCGAGTTTAGGGTAGGTAAAAGTACTGAGCTTAAACTGGGTTAGTGAGCACCATAGAGAAGATTAGCTTAGGCCTACGGGAGGTCTCAAACTTCACCTACAATGTATAAGACGCAGGGCAATTTTTTGAGGCAAAATTTTGGAAAAAAAAAGTGCGTCCTATATGCCGTCAAATACAGTATATCTGTTTGGGACTTATGGTCAAGTCATGTTAAAAGCACCAATTTCCGCTAGATCACCGAAGTTAAGCAGCAATAGTTAGATGGGTGACCATTTAAGCAAAAGCGGGTACTGTAAGAAACTAGATATCAAAATGACTTGATTCAGCATTAAATGACCTGAGAAGGGTTGATGTGCCATAAAACAATCCAACCAATCAACCATCTGTTTGGTACATTTACAACCAAATTTTTTTGTGGTCTTTTTTTTTTCTTTTTCCTATTTAGAACTTGTGACACTAGTCACAAGGACTGGGGTTATTTTCGGTCTTTCCTATGTGCACGTATATGGGCTTGTTAACTTGACTACATGTTGTATAACAGAGTCAAGTGTTTGCTTTTTTTGTTTTTGTTTTTTGTTTTTTTTGGGGGGGAGGGTTACTGAAGAATTGGTTGACTTAAACGTTGTATTAAGAATACTAAGAAGTCTAGTTGTCTGAAAATTTTCTGGTATCTTAATGACTCTTAAAGTTACTTGAGACCTATTGGTAGGGCTTAAAATATACTGACTGTATCCCCTGCAGAGATTTTAGACCTCCCCCCCCAAAAAAAAAATGGGGGTGTTTCGGGTATGACATTAAACTGCATCTGTTTGTAAGGCTCCAGTTCTGAAGCTGTTTGGAGTGTGGAGTACCCCTCTACTGGCATTACCCACAGATTCACTCTGACCCAGCTAGGGATCAAATAGATTTATTTAAAAATCATTGGTATTCAATAAGGCCATGTGAAAAAAAAAACTTTAAGAAACAACTACACAAAAAATGGAAATGTAAAATACATAACATATGAGATTTCCTAACCTCTCAGCATAAAATAACCCCAGATGGTTTGATATGCCTTAAAATCAATCTGTCAGTTATTTGATAGTACTTCTTTTCTTTTTTTTTCAGACAAATAGTGAAGAGGATTTACAAGCAGTCTACCTTTTGGTTAACCAAGAAGATCAATCTCTCATCAAAGGTTCTCCCCTTTATGATGCTCATGGACCTTTAAAGGTAAGATTGTTTTGCTTTTTTCCTTTTTTTTTTTCTTAAAATAAAGTTTGTTTTTTCCCCCAAGAAAACAGCTTCTTTATTTTGTTAGTGTCAATATTAATTCATCTTTATTTGGTAAATAGAATAATTTTTCTTTTTTTTTTTTTTTTTTTCTAATACAATAATAATTTGTGTATAACATGCACTCATAACTTGTATCCACCCTGTCAGCTGGGGTAGTAGAATACACCTATAAGAATTAGCAGTGCACTAGTTTGATAATAGTACTCGCATTCCTATAATGCATTAGGTTATCCAAATGAGGGTGACCCAACACAGAATATTCGGCAAGGAAAAGACAAGTCAATTTATACAACATAACATTTAATTAAAACAACATACAAAGATGGAACACAGTTCCAATTCAAAACCATAAAACAGGCAAAAGTTGTTCCAAGGAACATGAAGAAGGGTTAAGCAAAAAAAAAAAAGGGGGGGTTATCCAATACTGTCCATGATTTTTTTTTTTTTTTTTTTCTAAGAGAGGGTAAAAGTTTTTGAGCTTGAATTTGGACAGAGAAATGAAGTAAAAAATGTTTCAGTTAAATAATCCACATTTTTTTTTTAATTCTTTTTTTTGTATTAATCTAATCATTTCAGTTTTTTTTTTCTTTTTTTTTTTTTTTTGGTTTGTATTTCTTTTGCTGTTACTTACATGTAATCTTATTCTACTTATTTTGTTGTCAGATCAACCTGTTGCTCTCCTTAGAGATGCTCCAGTCTTATATTGCGATGGACCAGCTGCCACAAGCCTTTGATGGCCAGTTAGATTATAACCATGAAAGTTGGGTTCGTTTCCAAACGGTAAGCATTTATCACTTAACCAGAAACTGTGTGTACACGATTGCATTTGCTTAATAAACAGCTGCCCTACACTGAGGATGATTTGAACTTCTATCAGAATCACCTTCTACAAATAATAGCATTTGTCTCGTTTCACTAATTTGTTTTTTAGTCAATTAGTTGTACATTTACTTCTCTTTTGTTCTTCTAGACTGAAATTTTATCTCAATACATTGACAACACCTGCACACAGGTAAGAAACGTTCCAAGTCTATTTCACCAAGTATGGCTTAGTGCTTTTACCTCAGATCAAAGTGTAGTGTCTGTGTGCACTTTGTCTCGGATCAAAGTGTTGTGTCTGTGTGCACATTACCTTGGATCAAAGTGTAGTGTCTGTGTGCAGTCTACCTCAAATCAAAGTTGTGCTCTCTGGCACTTCTGCCTATGATCAGGGCATAGGGGTTACCAGCTTTTAGGCTGGGATCTCAGTGTTGTACACCTTTTTTTCTTTTCCTGTTCCTACTTCCTTTCTTTTCCTTATTTCTTTTCTTTCTCTTATTCTCTTTCTTTTTACTTTCTCTTTCTCATCTTCTTCTTGTTTTTATCTTCTCTTTCTTATTCTTTTTTTTACTCTCATTTTCATTCCTTTTTTACTCTCTCTCTCTCTCTCTCTCTCTCTCTCTATATATATATATATATATATATATATATATATATATATATATATATATATATATAATATTTCTTTGTTCCCACTCTTTTTCTTATCTTCCCCATTTTCTACTCTCTCTTATCTCCCATCTTTTTAACCGCCCTGTCGTCTGGAGCATTAGAATGCACTGACTGAACCTCTGCAGAGGGGTAAAATTCCCCCAAATGGGGCAACCTGTTGGCCGTGGGTGGTGACCCATGATGCTTAAGGATGGAGTCTTGGTGGATGAGCAGTCCATGACCTGCAACACTTCACTTAGACCCTTACTTAGGCTAGATAGGCGGTCGGAGAGACCCCCTCTGATCAATCGGGTGGTTACGTCAAGCCCTAGCACCTATATGGCAAGCCCCAACCCTTTTTATCATATGGGTGCTAGAAGGCGGTAACTGAGGGTCTACATATGCTGGGAATGACGTTAAACTCTATCTGATGGTGAGGTTCCAGTTTTGGAGGCTTAGGGAATGTGGAGCACCTCTTCATCACCATTGCTCTCTGGTCCACTCTGACCCGGAGTGGTAGTACCTGTTAGGGTCCCATCTATGGGTTAAATAGAAAAATGTATTTATAAAAAAATGTTTGTATCCATTAAGAATTAATTTATTTCAAAACTTTGTCGGCATTAAATGACCCACTAAGGTTGATATGCTGTAAAACAAAACAAACCAAACAATCTTTTTAATTCTCATTTTTATTCCTTTTTTACTCTCTCTCTTTTACTCTCTCTCTTTTAAACTCACTCTATCTCTCTCTTTCACACTCTCTTAATATCATTCCTTTTTCCCCCCCTCTCCTTTTCTTATCTCTCCCCTTTTTTACTCTCTCTCTTTCCAGAAACTGGAGCCATTCGTGGCCGATTGTCAGCTGGTCGATAAATACCTTAAAGACTCTCTCAGCAATATAACAGCCCTAGAAAAAATCCCCTCCACTTATGATGAAACTAATCGTTTGTTATGGGAACATGAACAGCAGGTTCGTTCTGTGTTTGATGCCCCTCAACTCTTGCTGCTACAAGAGGAAGGTGATACGATTCTTAATCAACTACAACAAGAAGAATCTTACTTGGGACACTCATCAGACTACAAGTAAGTTTAATCTTTCTTTCCCCTTTTTTTTTTTATATTTCAATTAAATTACTTAAATTTTGAAGTTGTCCAGCATAGATTCAAGAAGGAAGTGAATTGTTTCCTGTGACTAAATCACTAGCAGTTTTGATGGAAAAGAGTGAGCCTACTTCTAATTTAAGGGGCCAGTTTAGCTCAGTCGGTAGAGCGTTCGGCTAGAAATCCCAAGGTTATGGTTCGATACCGGCCCTCGCCAACTCAGCGTATGTGTAGCACAGGGATCTGTGTGGTAAAGTCAGGAGCTGATGGTAGGTTTGGCGCTCCACCTCATATGCCAAAATAATCTCCTTGGTCTAGTGCTAGTGAAAAGGGGAGAGACTCCCTCGCTGTCTGGCTGATACTGACATTAGGTCGCCCCGACGACTTTACTTACTTACTTCTAATTAGTAGGTAGGATAAGATGATTTAACAAGATTTGCTAGCCAAGGATGGTGAGTTCAATCCTTGGGAGAATCAGCATAAAAAAAAATCTGCAGCAGTCATACAAAAGAGCATGGTTAACTCTTTATCTACCAGAGCGCCCCAAACTACCCAAAATCAGAACAAATCATTTGGTTTACAAAAAAAAAAAGAAATGAATTAAATGAATACATTTCTATTCAGTAGTAAAAGATCAATGATACAAAACTAGTTTGTCAACCATTTGGGACATGGCTATTGTGGATGGCAGTGATAGATATAGGGTTAAAACACATTTGTATAAAACTAGCAGAACATAGCTCTTCTTCAAAGTAGTCAATCCAGTGTATTTGAAAATTCTATTGAGTCTTTTTATTAACATTTGATTCTTTTGGCCTATAATTATGTATGATCAGAACATTTTGAAATCTCAAGAGTTGCAATCTTCAATAGAGGAGAGCAATCAAAAAATAGGAACAGGTTAAAAAGGATAAATAGTATTTTCCTTTTGTCATCATTTTCTTTCTTAGGACATACACTACATTCGGTACCATTCCACATATCCAAAAATCCCATGGTACCAGAGCACCCCAAACCACCCAACGATCAAAATGCTGAACAGCCCAAAATCATCAGCTCTTAGGAAATGGTTTAGAGTAAAAAAAGAGAAATGAATTAAATGAATACATTTCTATTCAGTAGTAAAGGATCAGCAATATGATACTAGTTTGTCAACCATTTGGAACATGGCTATTGCAGATGGCAGTGGTAGATAAAGGATTAACAGTCTCAATATCAAGAAAATCAAATATATTCAATAGAAAAATCAGTATACATATTTAACTTAGAAAAAGAGAAAAAGATTATTCAATGAAACTGCCTCCATCTTTGTTGATATCCTGTTCAAGTTGTGAAGTTGTCCATCTTGGATTCAAGAGGCAAGTGAATTATTTCCTTCTGATCAAATCACGAGCAGCTATTATGGAAAATGGTGAGCTCACTTATATTTCACATGGGACAGGGTGATTCGACAACATTTGCTAGTCAAAAATGGTCAGTTCAATCCATGAGAGGATCAGAATAAAAAATATCCACAGTCATAAGGTAGAAGAGTAAGGGTAATAAAAAGTTGTTTTTTTTTCATTGATACAAGCAGAATAAACAAGGATGGTGAGTTCAATTTGGAGCATCAATCAAATATTGCTTTCATTGGTGAACCAAAGTCATTTGAACTATTCCTGGTGAATCACTGCTCCCACTCTATCATACATTATTCTTTTTTCCTTTTCCTGCCTTGATTTTGTTGTTTAAAGAAGAATATTCTTTTTTAATTTTTTCACAGGGAAGAAATGCTCCATGTAAAGAAAATGTACAAGCACCTCCAAAACAGCATGATGAATTTGGTCAAAGTTGCTGAAACACGATTCCACAAACTTGAACAAGGACTTCAACTACGTGGATTTGAAAATGAATGTAACAAGGTGAATACAAAACTTTCTTTTTTATCGTCCATACTTTTTTGTTTTCTGGATCAAGTCAAATCAAATATTAGCATAACTGGATCCTTTTTGTTTTCTGGATCAAATCAAATCAAATCAAATATTAGCATAACTGGATCCTTTTTGTTTTCTGGATCAAATCAAATATTAGCATAACTGGATCCTTTTTGTTTTCTGGATCAAATCAAATATTAGCATAACTGGATCCTTTTTGTTTTCTGGATCAAATCAAATATTAGCATAACCGGATCCTTTTTGTTTTCTGGATCAAATCAAATATTAGCATAACTGGATCCTTTTTGTTTTCTGGATCAAATCAATTATTTGTTCAATTTAGTTGAATATGCTGTGGTATGCATGAACAAGGCCAGCCATCTTGATATTTACAACGGGGCAGGATTTTGCCATTTCTGTCTTGGTTCAACCCACCCGCCTCCTCTGTGGAGTGTGAGAAAAGGGATTGCTCGTAGACCACTTGTAATTCAGAAGATACCTTAATTCAAAGGATTAGATTTCAAGAAAAGTTCCTTAAAAAACATTACGAGATTGTTTACTTTGACTTGAATGTTTGCTTCTTTTGTAGTTATATATTTTTTTTAAATGTATAGAAACCAATATAATCATTTTCATCATTTTTGTCCCCAGTTAAACATATGGATCTCAACAGAAGGCAGACATATTCTCAACAAATATGATTCTTGTATTGATAACTTGAAAAGTGCCAAGATGCTGGAAGACCAATTTCTTAAGGATTATTTTTCGGCCATGGTAAGTCTTGAAATACTTTTTTGATCAACATTTTGACCATAACAAAACTGACTTGTATGAAAACATTTTGTTTGTTTTCTTAAAGCTGGGCATTTTTATTACATTCCCAATGTTAGTTTGCATATATATATATATATATATATATATATATATATGAGTATGAAAAGGTGTAATGAAAACATCACACAATGCTGTTAAAGAGAAACAATTTATAATATAATCATAGCTGATACTGATCAATATTTCGATTTTACAAAAATCATCATCAGAGCTCATTCACTCCGTGGTGTTTGGGTCGGAGAAAAATTTCAAATTTGACATTTTTCTCCGCTGAATTGAGTTCTTCATCAGGGAATTCTTGTGTTGACTCTATCTCTGCTTTCCTCTTAGTTTTTTAGAAATGAACATGGAGACTGGACATATTTCATACATTTTTATTTTCCCCAAGATTCTACTTCAACCATACAGTGAAGAAATATTGAATTAAAATGACAAATGTTCTTTTGAATTAGAAAGAAAATTATTTATATAATCTCTTTTCCTTTTATTTATTTTCTTTTTTTTTAAAAACCTGATTTTATTATCCGTGTAAATATCGCACCATTTAACAGTAAGTGAAATTAAAACAATAGCAGTTGATTTTATTTTTACATTGTGGGAATATCTATTACTAAATGGACTGGTTTTTCTATGAGATAGACTGCTCAGTAACTTTCACTAGACCCTTGAAAGACAAAAGATACTTACTAATTGGATCTTTACAAATTAATGTATCTTTTGACACGGCTAATTGATAGGGCAACTCTTCTGATCTAACAACAGTTTTTAATGTTCATCATGATTGATTAATTCTAATAGCATGTCAACCCATCTAAGTTTATTTTATGCCTAGAAGTTAGGAAATCACATTCATGGTATGTTCATATTTTCATTTTTATATATCATTTGCAAATTTATGAATCTTTTTAATTGATAATCTGAGAATGGATTGGCAAACTCTTTTAATTTTTTCATATGATCTTTGCAAATTTATGAATCTTTTAACACAGCTAATTGATAGGGAACTCTTCTGATCTAACAACAGTTTTTAATGTCATCATGATTGATTAATTCTAATAGCATGTCAACCCATCTAGGTTTATTTTATGCCTAGAAGTTAGGAAATCACATTCATGGTATGTTCATATTTTCATTTTTATATATCATCTTTGCAAATTTATGAATCTTTTAACACGGCTAATGATAGGGCATCTCTCCTGATTTAACAACAGTTTTTAATGTTCATAGGTTGCATTTTTTTAAAATGATTTAATAAAGTTTTCTTTGTAAATTTATAAAGTTTATAAAAAGTGGAATTTCCACAGGCACTGCTAGTTGGGACCATTGACAAATAAAATGTGGATACTTTTTGTTTCAAGTATTCCTATCTAATACTTATAATATGATATAATGATATTCCTATCTAGTATAAAATAATGAGCATGGAAGTCAGTGTGTGATGTCAGCGGTGGGTTGATGTGGGACGAATGTGGAGAAATTGAAAATTGTAATTATGGAAAATAACCAGAATAAGAACACCGCTAATTGATAGGGCAACACTTCTGATTTAACAACAATTTTTAATATTCATCATGATTGATTGATTGATATTAACAGCATGTCAACCCGTCTAGGGTTATTTTATACTAGAGGTTAGGGAATCAATTCATGGCATGTTCCTATTTACATTTTTATATATCATCCTCGCAAATTTATGAATCTTTTAACACAGCTAATTGATAGGGCAACACATCTGATTTGACAACACGACAACAGATTTTAATGTTCATTTAAGATAAAAAGTGTTTCCAGGCCCCCAAGCAGGCTTGGGCCCCCTTCAGTCGGGGGGTTTGGAGGTAGTACACACCAGCCATGCTCATGCTGCTGTTCTTATTCTATTCTTTGTTTAAACAAAAAATCTTGAGAATTTCACTTGTTCGTATAACTTCATAAATATTTACGACTTGCTTATCTGGCTCATATAAAACTCAATAGATCCCATTGATGGTGTACTGTGAGAACTCGCACAAGAAATCTGGCAGTAAGTTTATTACTTATCACAATATGTGGGAGAGAGAGAGAAGAGTGGTATAAGGGAGAGGCAGTACTGACAAGCTGATTGGTTAATACTAACTAACCTCAATGATTCTATCCAATCAAATAATGGCTCTTTTAGACATAAAACCTGAAAGCAATGTGGCATATGAGAAAGAAAATAAATCTAAAAAAAACTACCGACAGTTATACATATACTAAAATAACTGCTCCATCTTTGAGATATTATTAGTATTATTATTATAGTAGTAGTAGTGGTAGTAGTAGTACTATCACGGCCACTACCTGGATCTGGGAAATTAAATGTTCTGTTTACCAGAAGTAGTTCAGTATGGAATCAAACTTTCAATGATGGATGGTTTGATTTTTAAAATTGTCAGCATCTTTTATATCTGGATTATCAATTCATAACAGCATCCACTAAAAATCTCTGGAATATACATTTTCACATCCTAACCATGATAAATGGGTTGGGTAACTACCTACCTCTGATTTTGAGATATTATTATTATTAGTACTACTACTATCACAACCACTACCTGGCTTACAGTCAAGTCACATAGAAAGTACCAGTTCCTGCTAGATTACCGAAGTTAATCAGTGATGAGCCTGTTCAATACTTAGATGGGTGACCATTTAAGCAACAGCAGGGCTGTAAGAACCCAAATATCAAAATGACTTGATCTCAGCATTAAATGACCCGAAAGGGGTTGATATACCATAAAACGAAACAACCAACCAACGACCTGGATCTGGGAAATGTGATGCTCAATTTACCAGAAGTAGTTCTGTATGGAATCAAACTTTTAATAATGGATGGTTTGATTTTTAAGTTTTTGAATTGTCAGCGTCTTTTATAGCTGGATTATCATTTCATAACACCGTCCACAAAGAATCTCTGGAATATACTTATTTTTACCCTTGTTTTCAAGTTCAATCCTCACTGGATCCTTCATACTTGCTATGTTGTGTCATATCCTAACCGTGGCAAATGGGTAGGGTAAATCTCTCCCTTTTTATCCCTGATTTTGAGATCATGTATTTTTTTTTTTAAATGTCTTTATGAAAACTCACAAAATACTCAACACAATAGTGATCACGAAATACATTCAAACATTACTACAGTTTAGAAACATTTCATTAAAAAAGGTCCACAGAGAATCTCTGGAATATTTTACCCTTGATAGCAAGTTCAATCCTTGCTGGATGCCCCATATTGGCATTTAAGCAATAGCAGGTACTGTAAGCAACCTGAGTCCACTAAAAATCTATCAAAAATGACTTGATTCAGCATTAAATGACCTAAAAAGGTTTGATACCCTGTAAAACAACCAACCAAACTACTACCCATGGCAAACAAGTCGGGTAAATATCTATCTTTTTACCCTTGATTTTGAGATTAGGTATTTAAAGAAAAAAAAATTCTTTATCTAAGCTCACAAAATACTACAAACAATTGTAATCACAAAATACATTCAAACTTTAATCTTGTGTACATACATCCCATTAAAAAAAAAAAGTTCACTAAGAATCTCTGGAATATACCTGAATGGTGAGTTTGATCCTCACTGGATGCCCCATACTTACCACCTTGTGTCACATCCTACCCATGGATAACGGGTTGGGTAAATACCTGCTTTTTTATTCCTGATTTTGATATCAGTTATTTGAAAAACAATTTTTTTTTTATCTTAGCTCACAAAATACCCATAAAAAAGGTAAAGTTGATGGAGTGGCTTATTGTCAGTATCAGCGAGGGAGTCTCTCCCCTTTTTGATAGTGCTAGACCTAGGAGATTGTTTTTGCACCTGAGGTGGAGTGCCACCCCTACTGCCAGCTCCACACTTTACCACACAAATCATGCTATTTATGTACTGAGTTCGCAGGAACCAGTATTGAACCAGGAACCTTGCAATTCCTAGGCCAAAACTCTACTGACTGAGCTAAACCGTCCCTTTAGTGATACCCACAGTGATCACAAAATACATTCAAACTTTACCCTAGTGTATAAACATCTAATTAAAAGAGGACTGAGAATGTTTATTCATTAATTATAAGTATTTTATTAGTAATATTTGACATCTTTTCCCTAAGACTGAAATATGAGGCTTACAATGTATAGTAAAATATCACTCAGCCATAAATATCAGGCTAACCGGTTCAAAGGATTTAACAGTGTTCCTTTATACCTGGAAATTACGGACCATTCATAACATTTTTCTGTAATGCTTGACACGTGATACAAAGCAAATAAGGGATTGGTGATAATCGTTCTTCATTAAGTGTTTACAACAAAACCAATGCAAGGGTGTCTCGCGTGGTGTAACGGTAGATGGGTTGACCATTACTAGTGAGTTTGAGTCTCACTGGGTGCCCTATACTTCAGGCCTTGTGCCATAACTAAGCAAAGCTTAGTAAATAGCTACTAAAAAAACCAATGCTTAAGATTCTTTCTTACATTTTTCCTTTCTTTAAAAATGTCATGGTAAGTTATTTCTTCTTTTTTTTTTGTTTCTTTTGTTTGTTTCTTTTTTTTCTTTTCTTCAAAGATAAATTTTGTGGATATGGTGGTGTCTTAGTCTTTTTGTATATTTCCTACCTTTTATTTATATTATTTATAATATAAACATTTGTTATATTATATTTATAATAATATAATGATATATTATAATCTTATTATAATTATATATTATATATAATATTTAATATTCTATGATTTTATTTTAATTTTAACCTCAATTATTAATAAAATTGTTTTACATTATTAATACTGATGTGCAATTATATTTATATATACAAAAATAGCGGTTACAGTGTAAACGGAAGGCTAATTTGCATATTGATATTAAAAAATCGAAATTAATAAATATGTGCTTAGTATTATTGATTTCTATCTGTTTGGTTTTATTTAATGATATAAGCAAAAATTCTTAATGAATCTTAAATGAAATCCATTAACAAGAAGAATAACTGTCATTTTATTCTTTACTTCCTCTTTTAAGTAAATATTAAATTAGAAAAATAACAATGAAAGACAGAGTGATGGAAGAGTAAATTTCAGTTGTTTATTTTTATTATAGTTTCAAATCTTTTATTATACTCCTCTGTTTCAAATCTTTTTATTGTATTCTATTTAGTTTCATTAGCCTTTCTAATTTAATAAATATTTATTACATTAAACTTAAATACTTGCACCCGAGGGTGCATATATTTGCTAGTATATATAATATATGATAATATATAATGATATAATTAATAATATATTTATATTATATTTATATATTTATATTTATAATATAAACATTTGTTTATATTATATTTTCCATCTCAATATAAACATTTGTTTATATTATATTTAAGTCTTTTTTTATTTTATTTAATGAATTTAATTTGTTTATATTATATTTAAGTCTTTTTTATTTTATTATATTTAAGTTTATATTATATTTATATATTATTTATATTATTCTTATATAAGTTATTTCTTTTTTTTTTTTCTTTTGTTTGTTTCTTTTTTCTTTTCTTCAAAGATAAATTTTGTGGATATGGTGGTGTCTTAGTCTCTTTTGTATATTTCCTACTTTTTATTTAGATTTAGAGAAAAAAAAATGAAAAGGCTGTCATAAGACGACAGAAAGTAAAATCAAACAATTGATTTTTTGTGCTTTTAATGTAAGCGTTAACAAAATGAAAACGGTGTCGTTTCCATTCAATCATGTAATATAAGTTAAGTAGATGTGAGTTTACAGTTTATTGTATAATATCACCCAGGATCAAATAAAATGAATTGAAAAAATGCAGAAAAATAGGTTGCAAACAAAACAATTATATATATATAAGCAAAACAGAAATAGTTGTTTTATACATTAAAGTCATGTTTTTCAACTGACTTGTGTGTATATATTATATAATATATATATATATATATAATATATATATATATTACAGAAATTCTATTTTGATACTCATTGTGTGTGTGTATATATGTATATATATATATATATATATATATATATATACACACACACACATTAAAGAAATTCTATTTTTATAAAGTAAAAAGTCGTCGGGTGGCCTAATGTCGGTATGAGCCATACAGCAAGGGAGTCTATCCCCTTTTCAATAGCGCTAGACCAAAGAGATTGTTTTTGCATCTGAGGTGGAGCGCCACACCTAAAATCAGCTCCTTATTTTACTGCACAGATCCCTGTGCTACTCATACACTGAGTTAGTGGGGCCGGTATCGAACTAGGAACCTTGTAGTTTCTAGTCGAACGCTCTACCGACTGAGCTAAGATAAAACCGATAGTATATAGTAATAAGAAAAATACATAATATTCTAAAAGATAAATTTATTTGTCAATGGTAGAGTCGGCATTAAAATGTTTCAGTTTATCATAAAACCTTCATCTGGATTAAAAATGGATAGTGTTGTCTAAACTGTGTTGGAATTCTTTTCAAATTAAAGACGTGGGATGAGAAAGTATTAGAGAAAATTTATTGTTTTTTTGGGGTGTTTTTTATCCATTAGCTGATACTTTCTCTGACTTTTCTTTAATAATAAGCAGGTGGTGGTGGGGGCTTCCAAAAATAGTGTATGCACAATTAAAGATTGATGTGAATATTTATTAGATAGTTTATGGGACACTGGCAGGATATAAATGTAAATATCATAATTTTTGTAAACATCCCATTATATATATATACACACACACACACACACAAACCCGGGTAGATATATTCTGAATATATCAATTTTCTAAACCTGCTCTATAAGCATATTGAACACTTTCATATTCATTCATAACTCTGAATTATTCAGTTGATTATTTTTATTGACAGTCAATATTGCAACTCGCTTGATTTTTTTGCCCTCTTCATTAAGTCATCAACTCTTCAAAAACACTCTTAATATATATATATATATATAATATATAATGGATAATGAATGTGAAAAGTATTAGCATATGAAGGTGCTCAATGCTAAAATAGCAGGGCAGATTTAAAAATCAGAGATTAAATATTATGGTATTAATATTCTGTAACTGCAGTTTCATGCATATCATGCAATCTTCAGATGGTCAAAAATATTAAAATATCAAAACGGTGGCTTTTTTAAATATGTTTCCATTATAACATTCCATTGAGTGAGCATGCTTCACGTTATATAAACACTGAATAATCCACCATTTTAATATTTTTATATTTTTGAACATCTGAGGTTTGCATGATATGTATTAAAACTGCAGTTACAGAATATTAACACCATAATATTTAATCTTTGATTTATATATATATATATATATAGTTAGGCAGCATTTCTTCTTTAAGGCATATTTTGTTGAACAACACAGCCATTTTTTGTCTGCAAATTTTGTTCCATGTCCTTTCAAATTGCCAGATTGATGTGATTATATCTGGCGAAAATTGGCTGATGTATTTGCCATAACTTATTTCCTGAGTACTTTCCTCCCTATCGTTGCCCATCTTCAGGGGTAGTTCATAAACAATACAACAATGGGTAGTTCCATTCAGCTATTCTATTTATATAGGCGTTGTGTTTATTTTATTTTATTCTAATTATTGTTGTTATTATTATTAGTGTTATTATCATTGTTTCCACTATTATTATTATTGTTAATATTATTATTACTGTAAAATTGTTAATGTAGTTACAGTATTTATATATATATATATATATATATATATATATAAAGAACAACAGTGCACTACAGAAAAATATAACAGAAGTGTGGATAATTATTGATTCATCCTTATATGAGAGAGAAAGAGGGAGTATACATATTGTATACATAACCCAAAAATATTTCTGCATGAAAATGCTATAATCTATGTTGCTTATCTAAACTATGCAAGTACAAAAAACATTACAAATTAAAGAAATAATCACAGACAGTTTTATAAAAATTATAAAAACCAATTGCAATATTCTAAATATATTTTTTGAAATTTCAATAACAAGAAATCTGTATTAATTCAGTGGTAAAAAAAGAAAATGAAAACCACTTTTGTTTTTCTTTTCACCTATAGTAGATTTTAGAATATTTTTAATTCAGTATTTTGTCATTAAAAATGAACTTCACTCACACCATGATTGATGGGATTGGGAAGAGATATCACTTCTTTGCCTACCAATTCTCCCCCACCCCCACCCCACGGCTGTACTAAATTTTCTCGGTATTTTTTTTTTACCTGTATGATGAGATATTTCAAATTTCACAATCTATTCAACTCAGAACTCATTCTTTACAAATAAAGTCCCATTTTTATTGTTATCTGAGTCCCTCTGCTCAATTATAATGAACTAACCATCGGTTTTTTATATTTTGTTTGGGTGTGATATACATAGGATTGCAATGGTGAGAGAGCTGCTGTGAGCGGTTTAAAGTAGGCAAAGAGTTTTAAAAAATCTTTGACTAATGGCAAACTGGAATAAGTTTGTTGAATACCAAGGGAACTTATTTGAATAAAATTTAGATTTCATTTATTATTCTTTTCTGTTATAGTAAATAGAAGTTTAGAAAACAAACTGGAGGGGTTGGAAATCAGAGGGAAAATTGAGACCATCCAGACAACATCATTGATAAGATAATCGAAAATACTCAGAAGAGTCCTGGAAAACCTGAGGAGACTTGTCACTCAGACTCCATTGATAGATCACCAGTTTATGCTGGTGTGAGAAACTCACAAGTGAAATAATAATAAATCTATATATTTACTAACCCCTCCACACAAGAGGGATGTGACTGACACAAGGTCAATTTTTTTAGCAGAGATGTACAGGTTTGAATTCTGAGTTTTCCTGTTTCTAGATAATGAATGAATTTATGGGGTTTAGCGTCACAGTAGATATTACTAGGGGGAGGGATGGCTTCCTGGAGCAAAGCTAGATTATCATTTCTCACCATGATAGACTTGGGGGTAGCTGTGTGAGAGAAGGATGATATTTGTATGAAGTTATGGGGTATAGCGTCAGAGTAGATGTTACCTGGGAGAGGATGGCTCCCTGGAGCAAAGCTAGATTATCATTCCTCACCATTGTAGACTTGGGGGTACCTGTGTGAGAGAAGGATGATATTTGAATGAATTTATGTTGTTGTTTTTTGTAAGGTTAAAAAAAACGTGCTGACTCAATAAATCTGAGAGTGAAAGTGTTTGCTTTGTTGTCAACACGTGTCCTTTTAATTGATTCTACTAGTCAGGAAATATTTGAAGATATAAGCACCTTTAACGAGTGTCAAGCAATTGCTGCTCCTGCTGCTTCTTATACAGAAAAAAAAAAAGAAGATTTATTTTTGGGTTGCTCCTTGGAAATCAAGAAAGGACAAGGAAACCATGTAGAGTACCTACACCAAAGCAGTTTGAATTTATAACTTACACTACAGGACATTTAATTAAAATACTTACATCAAGTACTTATAAGATAGAAATAAGCTCTATGTATAGCGAGAGTACAAGAGATAGGATTTATATATATATATATATATATATATATATATATATATGAGAGAGAGGGAAAAGAGAGAGTGAGAAAATAAGAGAGAGAGAGAGAGAGAGAAAAAAAATAAAGATATTGATTTATATATATATATATATATATATATATATACATACACACACACACACATATACATATACACATAATACATAGAGAAAGAGAGAGAAAGATATAGATTTATATATATGTTTAGAGAGAAAGAGAAATATAGATTTATATATACAGTGATACCTTGACTGATGGTAGGTGTGACACTCCAGCTCATATAAAAAAAAACATCTCACTGGTTTAGTGCTCTCTCACTGTCTGGTTGATCCTGATAATAAGCCACCCCACAGACTTTTCTTTCTTTTACTTACTATATAGATTGAGTAGCTTTCTTTCTACTTGGGCTGAATTTTGTTAAGCTGTGAATATGTTCTCATTTAATTTTTAATTTTGATACTTTTTTTTATTACACCTTGTATATTTTGCCTCAGGATATATTTGTGTGGACAGGTGTAAGAACAAAATTAAAAGAGGCACAGGTGGCGTAATGGTTATTCTTTTTTAACACTTTGCCTACTTTAAACCATTCACAGCAGCTCTCCCATCACTAAACAAGCAAAGTAAAAAAAAACTGATGGTTAGTTCATTGTAATTGAGCAGGACTGAAGCTCTATTTACTAACACAGAAATGAACCCTAAATGAAATTTTAATTTTCTTCAAATTAGATATTCAAACTTATTCCAGTGAGTTTGCCATTGGTCAAAGATTTTTTTTAACTCTTTGCCTACTTTAAACCGCTCATAGCGGCTCTTCCACCACTATGAACCCACGCATGCCACACTCAAGCAAAATATAAAAACTGATGGTTAATTAATTTTTTTTTTTTTTACTATATGGTTTCAAGTAACTATTCCTAATCAGTTGTAAACAATTATAGCTTCAAGTAACTATTCTTAATACATGATTTGTACACAATTATAGGGTTTCAAGTATTCCTAACTAATACTAATAATTTACAAGCAATTGTATGGTTTAAAGTAACCATTCTTACTTGATGAAATAATAATTTACTTAGAATTATATCTTCAATTAACTATTCCTCTCAAAGTTTTATGAGCCAACCTATTAATTAAGTTCAATCATTTTGACAATTGATACTTAGATACAATATCAATGTTGCATAAGAGAAAATGCATACTAAATTCATATACAGAAATACATTGCAAATTGTTTACTACAGGAATGCATAAAACTTTAATTCACTCAAATCAGATTGTTATATAGGTATGACATTAAACTGCATCTAATGGTGAGGTTCCAATTCTGGAGCTTTGGAGAGTGTGGAGTACTCCTTCATTGCCAGGTCCACTCTGACCCAGAATGAAAGTACCTGTTAGGGCCTAATCTATGGGTCAAATAGATAAACAAAATGAGTTTAAAAAATGTGTTTAAAAAAAGATGAGTTAAAAAAAAAATGTATACCCAATAAGAATGAATGAAACAAAAATGTCTCCAGCATAAAATAACCCAACAGGGGTTGACATGCCGTAAAATCCAACCAACCAACCAAGTCAGATCATTGTAGTCGACGGGGCGACCTAAAGTCGGTATCAGCCAGTCAGCCAGGGAGTCAATGTTCAATAGCGCTAGACCAAGGAGATTGTTTTAGCATCTGAGGCGGAGCACCACACCGACCATCAGCTCCTTACTTTACCGCACAGATCCCTGTGCTATTCATACGCTGAGTTGGCGAGGACCGGTATCGAACTAGGAACCTTGTGGTTTCTAGCTGAATGCTCTACCAACAGAGCTTTTCTTAAAATCTTTAATTATTTTCATACAATGTGTTTTTTAAGCACAAATAATTTTTTTTTAGGGTTGGGACAAAACAGTATTATTGAATTACAAACAACCGGGATCATTTACAGTAATTACCAATTTTAACAAATGTTCTTGCAACTATACCAGTTGAAAGGCTTGATAACTTTTACCATAGAACTTTATAAAAATGTTTTGTAAAGTTGAAATTAGAATGTTAGTCGTAAAAATATCTATTCCCAGCAATGCTAGGTCACCTTTTGTATTAAAACAAATATAGCATTCTGAAATGGAAGCAACACTATCACAAAAAGCCAGTCAACCAATGACCTGTCCTATCTTCCGTAGGACTTAAATTTGGTTTTATTTACAAATATCTACATATGCAAGCAATTGTTTACAATGAACTTATCTGACTGGGACGAGTGGATCAGATCACACCCCAAATTTTGTTTTTCCTCGTCATACATACCAACATTTTTTTGTATCTGCAGTCACAGAAGTTGGTATATATTGTTCAGAATATTGAGTCATAATGATATAAAAAACAAATTTTTTTCACAATTATTATTATAAAAGCTCTATTTTTTATGAAGTATTGAGCACTCTTGGATAATTCACAGAAATAATACTACTCCAACAAAAACACTGAAACTGTACTTGGACACTATATATATAAGTCATCCACAGACGCAGTATTTCGATGTTTACCTCTCATCAGTGTGGCTCGATTTAACAGCTACTTCTAGCCGAGAGCGAAACCTGACTAAATTTTCGTCAGTCAAGCTTCTTACCATCTCGGCTGTCAGCAACTGCCAGTAAGAGGTGAACATTTAATTGATACATATTTCCGTAGATATATGTTTACAATCACCCGAGAACTCAAGTCTGTAAACAACAGACAAGTAATATATATATATATATATATATATATATATATATATATACAAATAAAGATTAAAAAATAAAAATGAGTTTTTTTTAAGCATGAATAACTGTGAGTGTATGTGTTCAAACTAGACTAATGTTTAAAAAGTATAAATGACTTACCAATCATGTTAGAATTGGTATTTTAAGTGATATTGAACTCTGGAGATTTATAATAATTGTTATATTGCCGTTTAAGGCAGAGGTAGATTTTTTTTGTAGTTAATGTGTTTTTATTGGAAGGTGGTTTATTGGAATTATCCATATTAATATTAAAATATTAAATCCCTAAGTAAATAATTTTCTAAATACACATAAACCACCTTCCAATAAAAATACAGCTTCAGTCTCAATATTTTTTGAACACACTTCCTATTTTCGAATAAAATTAAGTTTTCATTCATTGTTCATTTCTGTCTTATATAGCTTCAGTCTTGACACTTTTTGAAGAAAATTAAGGTTTCATACATTGTTCATTTCTGTCTTGGTAAATATAGCTTCAGTCTTGATACTTTTTGAACACACTTGGTACAACCAAATTCAGGGTGAGGTCTATTGCTTATCTTGTAAAGATATTGTTTTGTTTTGGGTTTTTTTTACCAGTCATAGTTGCTTTAAGCTTCATCCTATGAGCCAGCATGTGAATTTTCAGCTTTTATTATTATCATTTTATTTTTAAAAACTAGGCCAACTTTTGCACATGGCTGATTTTTTTTCAAATTATTCAGCAATAACCGAATTCACTCCCAGTAGTGCCAGAACACTTCCTGGGGATCAGATTCACTGGCTTGTAAAACTAGCACACCCACCCATTGTACCACTACAAAAGCTCTGACATATTTGATAGACAAAACCATCTTTGGCACAAGGTCATATTTCTTGAGCCCTTTCTGTCAATAGCTTCTCAAGTAAGTATACTGATGATTTCATTAACAGGTGTGCTTGTAGGTATTTGTTAGGTAAAGCTAATTTTGGCACCCAGCTATAAGTACTCAATAAAGGTGTGTCCTGGGTATGACGTGAAACTGCATCTAGTGGAGAGGTACAGTTCTGGCGCTCTGGGAAGTGTGGAGTACCTCTTCATTGTCATTACTCCCAGGTCGACTTTGACCCAAAGTGGTAGTGCCTGTTAAGATCCCATTTATATTTTAAATAGATCTGTTTAAAAAATAAATGAATAAATGAAACAAAAATGTCTCCAGCATATAATAACCCAACAGGGGTTGACATGCCGTAAAATCTAACCAACCAAGTCAGATCATTGTAATATAAATGATTCTTAAAATCTTTAATTCTTTTGATACAATGTGTTTTTTAAGCACAGATAAATTTTTTTAGGGTTGGGACAAAACAGTATTATTGAATTACAAACAACCAGGATCATTTACAGTAATTAATTGTATTTGATAGGACCATATGTAAAAAAAAAAAAAAAAATTCATAAGAAATTCACAAATAAAATGTAAATATGAACATGCAATGAATGAGATTCCCTAACATCTAGGCATAAAATATCCCTAAACAAATTAAATCAATTGGTGAAATCCATCCAGGAAGAAATCCACAGGAAAATTCTTATAAGTTTTATTGATGTGTAAATCAAACATGAATGAACATAAGAAGTGTGTGTGTGTGCGTTGGGGGTAAAAAAAGCAGTCCATTTTATCTACTTTGTAAATAATGCCCTTTGGTTATATATCATTGTGAACAATTGTGCCTATGGTAGAGTTTCTCTGGTCCCCTGAAGGGAAATTCCTAGATGGACAAAAAGTCACATCTTCCTCATGAGACATGCCAAACAAGAGATCTGTCTTTGCACCTTTTTCCTCTGTTACTATGGCAACCACTAATGTTGCCTCCTAGCAACAAGGAAAAATCCATCAGGGATTTTCTGATAAGAACTCTATTTTTTTTCTTCTTCCTCATTTTAGGTTTCTGTTCTTTGAAATTATAAATACTAGCAAAAAATATGTACCCTCCACCAAGGGCAAAGTATTTAAGTTTTAATGCCATAAAATATTAGATTAGAAAGACTAATGGCACTAAATAAGAACACATATACAGTATTTAAGTTTTAATGCCATAAAATATTAGATTAGATTAGAAAGACTAATGACACTAAATAAGAACACATATAAAAAGTATTATTTGGATTATTTGGACTATTGTCCACATCTTTATTGTTATCTGTACAATGCTTCGGATGATGTGCTAGCCTGCCTTCTTCAGGTATTTTTAAAAAATATGAAACTATTTTCTTAATAATTGAGATTTAAATAAATCTATAAATCATGCAGAAATAACTAAGGAAACTGTGATGTCAGTTGGGATATAGCTTAGGTTACAGACAGGTAGACTCATGATATCCATTATAATAAGATTAGCTTTGGGTACAGATGATAAAAAAGCCTATCTCCTGCACACGTTTATCAACAATGCTAATACCTGTCAGTTGGGGCTGTAGAAAATATGCCGACAGTACCTCTGCAGAGGGGTAAAAATCCCCCCAATGAGGCACCTGTTGGCTGAAGGTTGTGACCCATGATGCTTAAAAGCGGAATCCTTTGGCCCTTACCTGGGCTAAATGGGCATTCGGAGAGGCCTCCTCCGATCAATCAGCTGGTCATGTCAAACCCTTGCACCTATATGCTTGTCCCAACCCTATTGCTCTTATGGCAAACCCCAAACCAGTTTTATCATATATGTGCTAGAGGGTGGTGGCTTAGGGTCTTAGTGTCCTGAGTATGACATTAAACTGCATCTGGTGGCAAGGCACCAATTCTAGAATTCTGGGGAGTGTGGAGTACCCCTTCATTGCCATTACCCCCAGGTCTATTCTGACACTGAGTGGTAGTACCTTTTAGAATCCCATCTATGGGTTGAATAGATTAAAAACGAGTGTTAAAAAATGTGTTAAAAAATTTAATTAGAAAAAAAAAATTGAATACCCAACAAGAATGAAATAAACAAAATGTCTCCGGCAGAGAATAACCCAAAGGTTGACATGCCATAAAACACAACCAACCAACCAACCTACGTGTGACATGCCCTGTCATCATCTCAGATAAATAATGGACCATTCTATTTTTATTCTTGAGGTTTGAATCCATGTATTCAAATGTTAGGCCTTGTCATCACCTCTGATATATAATGGACCATATTGTTGTAAATGTGAGGGGAAAAAAAACGAAGAAAAATAACGTGCTACACATCAGAGTAAAAAAGAAAGCAAATATAGAAAGAAAGAAAAGTGAGAGATAGGAAGTAATAGCACTTATCATCTGTTTCTATGAAATAGGGGGAAAAAAGCAGAAAAGAAAAAGTAAGTTAGAAAAAAAGAAGAGAAAAAAAAAAGAAATAAAGGATTTTGCCAGAGATTATTATACTTATATTACTATTTTGCAGTAGCTCTTAAGTAAACATACCAAACATTATAATAGTCAAATTAACATACCATGGTATATATCCATGGTTCCTGTTAGTGTTAATTAATTGCTAAAATATTTTCTAAAGTTAACAAACACTGATTAAGCTGGATAATGAAACTACAGATTACGGTCAAGACACACTGAAAGCACCAGTTCTCAGTAGATCACCGAAGTTAAGTAGAGACCACTTAAGCAATAGCAGGTACTCTAAGCAACTGAGTCCTTTGTTTATGAAAATGACTTGTTTTCGGCATTAAATGACTGAGTCCACCTCAGACACAAACATAATCTCCCTGGTCTAGCACTAGTGAAAGTAGGATAGACTTCTGCACTTTCCAACCAATACCGACAAAACGCCATTCCACTGACTTTACATGCTACTTAAAACATATAGGGTTATTCTATGCCTAGAGGTTAAGGAATTACGTTTATTAAGGAGAAACTTATAAGTGAAATTCTTTTGTGGACACCTACACATGGACACACCAGCAAAAACTTATATTGATCAGCTCTGTGCAGATACTGGATGTCATTAGGAGGACTTGCTTGGAGTGATGACGGGGAGAGGGAATCTGTGCTGTCAACATGACATGTTGACAATGTATGTTCATATTTACATTTTTGTGGGGTCGTTTCTTAAGAGGGCTTTTTTTACTGATCTCACTGACAAGCTAAAGCGACATCTCTTCCAGGCTGTAGTCATATCAGTACTGCTGTATGGCTGCACTACCTGGACCCTAACAAGGCGTCTCGAGAATAAGTTAGATGGGAGCTGTACAAGAATGCTGCGAGCAGTTTTGAACAAGTCGTGGAAACAGTATCCCACAAGGGAGCAGCTGTATGGTCACCTGCCCCCTATCTCACAGACCATCCGAGTGAGACAGACTAGGCATGCAGGGCACTGCTAGAGAAGCAAGGACGAACTCATAAGTGATGTTCTCCTGTGGAAGCCAACACATGGACATGCCAGTGTGGGCTGCCCAGCAAGGACCTACATTGACCAGCTATGTAAAGATGCTGGCTGCAGCGAGGAAGAACTCCCTGGGGCGATGAATGATAGGGAAGGTTGGCGAGAGATTGTCATGGATGTCCGTGCTGCCTGCACAACATGATGATGATGATTTGACCCATAGATGGGACACTAACAGGTACCACCAGAGTGAACCTGGGAGTAATGGCAATAAAGGGGTACTCCACACTTTCTAGATTTTCAGTTCTGGAGCTTCACTTTCAGATGTAGTTTATTGTTATACCCAGGACACCCTTTCTTTTTTTTATGTGTGTGGGTGGGGGGGGGGGTATTACCCGTTCTGCAGGGGATAGAGTCAATGTATATTTTAAGCCCTGCTGACAAGGTGCAGAAATTTAAGAGTTTATACAATGTTACCTATAAGTACACCCTCCTACCATTTTTCTTTTTCATAAAAAGTTTATGTTCTAAACCAATTGTTCTCAACCTTCTTTTATCTATGAATCCCTTTGATTCATATTTTACTATTGGAGACATAAATAGACATTCGATGTTTAAAAATCCTACTGTAATTTTATGAATAAATATTTTTTGCTTGCCTGGACCCTAAGAAATGTTATATAGTCCCATGAGGCATATGGCCCCTAAACCAAAAGTACCAGGATGTTATCATTTCTAATGGAACATTATATGAATGTATTTACCACCCCTCCACAAGAGCAAGATGTGACACAGTCAATTTTTAAGTGGAGTTTAATAGGTTTGAATTCAGAGTTTTCCTTCTCCAAGATTAGTTGTCATATAATGGTTAAAGAACCCAGTCTGCCTTACTATTTACTCATAACCGGGGGGGGGGTATATGGATGCATACCTTTCCTAAGGGTATTAGTACTATATGAAATGTAAACAGCCTTATCCAGGAATTGGACTTGGGTCACTATGTCCATTTCCTACAATGGTAACCATTACACCATGAGCACCCCCAGTACAAATGGAACATTATATAATTAAAATGGATATTGTTAAGTAATACTTATTACCAACCTCTACAGCATTTGTGAGACATACAGATTTAGATAGAGATACACACACATAGATAGATGTACACAAACTCGGATAGATATACATACAGACAGATAGATAGATATACACACACAGACAGACAGATACATAGACAGATAGACAGAGATAGATAGATAAATAGATAGATAGACACACACAGATAGATAGACAAATAAATAGACACACACAGATAGATAGATAGATAGATAGACACACACAGATAGACAGATAGATAGATATATACACACACAGATAGACAGATAGACACACACAGATAGATATAGATAGACACACACACACAGATAGATAGATAAATAGATAGATAGACACACACAGATAGATAGATAAATAAATAGATAGACACACACAGATAGATAGATAGATAGACACAGATAGATAGATAGATAGATACACACAGATAGATAGATAGATAGATACACACAGATAGATAGATAGATAGATAGACACACACAGATAGATAGATAGATAGATAGATAGATAGATACACACAGATAGATAAATAGATAGATATACACACACATATAGATAGATAGATAGATATACACACACATATAGATAGATAGATATACACACACAGATAGATAGATAGATATACACACACAGATAGAGAGAGAGAAAGATATACACATACAGATAGAGAGATATATACACATACAGATAGAGAGAGATATACACATACATACAGATAGATAGAGAGATAGATACACATACAGATAGATAGATAGAGAGATAGATAGATAGATAGATAGATAGATAGATAGATAGATACACATATACAGACTGAAACTAATAGATAGATATATATCCACCGACTGAGATAGCTAAATAGATAGATATACATACATCCACCGACTGAGATAGATAGATATAGAGAGACACAGACATACACGGACTGATATAGATACCGGGAAAGTTGAAAACAACACAATGAAAGCTAACTAAAAATGCGACTGTGTAATTAATTATTGACATACCGAATTTAAGCAATTGCATTTTTCTTTCCTGCCTTTAAAATTCCCCTGAAAATACTTTTCTTTTCTTAAGTTATATAAACTTTATCGTGCTTAAAAGAGAACTACATTTTACCTGTGTCTTCTAACCATCAAGTTACCGAAGCGTATAAAGAAAAAAAAATAACTGGAAAACAACGTAACACTCCCCACATTCTTTTCATAACGTTGCTGTTGGATTATTTACCACACGCTCTTGTTAAAAGGTAAGGAATAAAACTATTATTAACGTTTTAATACGATGTTTGGATGACATTTTAAAAATTGATTAATCAATCAATCAATCGATAAAACCCTTAAATCAATTTTTTGTGTTTTCCCTTTATTTATTTTTTTTATATTTTACTTGCATTAGCCTTGTTTTAAGTTTTTAAACTACCGGGTTTTCTTGACTGAAAGAAGAGAAAGAAAAACATAGATCAGTCGAGTTATTTAATAATTTTGATTTAGAGATCTTTAATGTCCTTTTAGGAATTTAACTTTTTTTTAATTTTATTTTTATTCTATTCACTTATTATCATAATTATTTTAATTTTAATTTCTAGCTTTTTGCGGGGTGGACGAACGGGACGGGCTTTTTATTTTTATTTTTATTTTTACTGACCAATTTATTATTTTTATTTAAGGTGTCGGGCTGGGGAATTGATTCTAAATGTCACGTTACTTGTCCCTCACTTTTGACCTAACCAGTAAATTTAGTTTCCAGAGACCATAAGTAAGAATTTCCCCCACCCCCAAGAGAGCACCTGCTCGTCACCATGCTTTTTGGTCAATAATAACAGCCATTCCTTTTATTATTTATTTTTCTTTTATTTGTTTTAACATGTGTATAGATTAAACCCAAACCGCATGAATGTTTGTCTACTTCATAGATATTGATGTGCAGAAAGAAGATTTATGAGTTTTATTTTTCTTCATATAGAAAAGAAAAAGAAAAAACATATTGTCTCTCCTAGCCAGAGAGACTTATTTGAAAGTTCCCAAAGATTAAAGAAGAAAGACTATTTCCTATGAACAGATCGTCTTAAGACACCCCTGATGAATTATTGAACATTTATGGCCCACACATATGGTAATAAAATCAATCAACGAAGTGTCTGGACTATATAATTAAGGGATTCTTCCTTAACCGGTTGGGGGGAAAATAGACGCATATTTATCAACAAATTAATCTGTTATTGGTAGTTTCTGTATTTTAAAAATTTATTTTAAACATTCAAATAATTCGGTTATTTTTTTTTTTTAACTTATTTGTTCCCTGGTCATAAACATAAAGATATAATTTTAAATTATTTGATTCAATCAAATTTATTATCAAAAATCAAACCAAAATAGTTTTCAATATATACATACAGCTGTGTAGTGTATATAGTTAAACATGTTGAGAACTATTTTATACAAGATACTAAATTAAAATGACTATGTATCTGCTTGGTGTAAATGGTTAACAAGCTAGATTAGTTAGTGAGTTCGATTCTCATAGGGCGCCCCTACTTCTGGCCTTGTGCCACATCCAAGCTACGCTTAGTAAATAACTATATATCTGCTTGTTAGCTTTGTTTTTCTCTCTTTTTTATTTATTTCTTTTCAGACAATATTTGTAGGGGACAGAAACTAGTTTTTACTCGTCAAAATCGGTATTTTCCAACTTACGGACTTTTGTCACATTATGATTAAACTTGTATTATCAAGAGGGTATTATCTAGAAAAGAACAATTGAAAGGACTTATTATTTATCATCTGGTAGTAAACACCTAATTTAATCACGCCGTACTTTTGTAAAATTTTACGCACGTAGTGTTCCATTCTAGACCTCCACCCAGGATCTTTTCTCAAGTTCTTAAACTATTGGCACAAGGTATTATTTTCATTTCAATTTCAGACATTTATTTATTCCAAAGCTGTTCCCTAAAAAAAATTAAACCCTAAACAATGAACAAACCAAACAGTAATCAAATCAAAATTGTAGAAATGTTTTTATTTCATTTTTTGATTTGTTATTATAAACAGCATTGTTGAAATCGGTTAGAATACTCAGCAGAGTCCTGGAGACTGAAGAGATTTGTTGTAATTCAGACTCTAGTGAAAGACCATCAGCTAACGCTGATGTGAAAAACTCACAAGGCATGAAAAATTAATTTCTCTGGTATTTTCTTTTATCTTTTAATTTGAATTAGACGACCTCTGACCCCAGGGAGTTTCTCTTTGAATTGTAGTCTATGGTAATATTGATGAGAAGGCAAAGGATAAAGGGTTATTATTATTGGATTTACGGTAATTAGAGCGTCCGACTAGGAATCACAATGTTCCGGGTTCGATACCGGCCCTCGCCAACTCAGCTTATGAGTAGCACAAGGATCTGCGCGGTAAAGTGAGGAGCTGATACTTGGTGTGGCGCCTCGCCTCTGACGCCAAAACAATCTCCTTTGTTTCGCGCTAGTGAAAAGGGGATAGACTCCCGCACTGTCTGGCTGATACCGACTTTAGGTCACCCCGACGATTTCACTTACTTTTTGAATAATGAAAATTTTAATCATAGTGAATGGATTAGTGATTGATGATGCTTCTGAAACATTGTTTCTCCGAAATAGAATAAAAATGTCGGTTTTATTCTTGTTTCATTTGTAAAAAAAAGGGGGGGAAAGGGTCTGGAACATTTGAAATGCAATTAAAATTAATTTAGATTCGTCTTATTTACCGCATGAATAAACTCCGATTTTTAACCCACCAATTTAATATTAATAGTAACTGCTCGAACAGCGACAACAAACACCTTGGGACTGCAGTAACATCACTTAAAATATACAATTATCACACACACACATACACTTCTTCGTTCATTATTTATCTCTTATGTAATTGTAGTGTTTCTTGTGACGATTCTCAGGCTCTATTTATATACTCTCTCGTGTCCGGATTTTCAGGGGAAACGTGATGAATGGAATAGAGAGTTTAAGAAGACACAAACCCCCACGTTTGTTGATTATCCAGTGATGATCGAACTCACGACCAATATAGCTGGCGAGGCTAATTCGTATAATGATCTTTACGCGGAATTAAATCTAAAAGTGTTCATCTTTGTATATCATATGTTACTACGGAGGGAGGGAGGGAGGGAATGAACACTTAAACAACGTGGAGAGGTTGTTCACGTGGGTTTGTGTGCGTTAACAATATTCTGCTCACATAAAGTGTAGGGTACATTACAGGAATTTTTTTTAAAGTCCACAATCTCTCTCTCTCTCTCTCTCTCTCTCTCTCTCTCTCTCTCTCTCTCTCTCTCTCTCTCTCTCTCTCTCATACATATATCATTTTAATGGTTAGCAAGCTAGATTCGCAGGCTATTGTTAACGAGTTCGATTCTCATTGGGCGCCCTATACGTCTGGCCTTGTGCCACATCTAAGCTAAGCTTTGTAAATAGTAGCGCGACATGATGATGATATACGTATAGGTCCTATACGTATATCATTATCATGTCGCACTAGTAGCATGTATATCCATGACAATCTCTTGCCAACCATTCATTGCCCTCTGGAGGTCCTCTGCCCAACATCCGGTATCCGCGCAGAGCGGGTCGATGTAGGTCTGGACAGCCCACACTGATGTGCCCATGTGCTGGTTTCCACAGGAGAACGTCACTTATGAGTTCGTCCTTGCTTCTCTAACAATGTTCAGCATGTCTCACTTGGATGATTTGTGTGATAGGAGGCAGGTGGTTGTACAGCTGCTTTTTTTGTGGTATGTTGTTTCCCCGATTTGTTTAAGATCTACCGCATATATATATATATATATATATATATGTGTGTGTGTGTGTGTGTGTGTGTGTGTGTGTGTTTGGTTTTGTTTTGGTTGGTTAAACTAAATATATATACTATAAGAATGTTAATAAAACGAATTATGTGCTCTAACAGGTGGATGTTTATTTCTCAAGTGTAGATATCTATATATTCATAAAACGTTCACGTAATTATAAGTATGCAAACCATTTCAAACCAGCGTTCTTCGACCGCAGACCTATAATCAACTGTTTATCGTGAAAAAAAAACCACACGTTAAATCAACTGCAATTAATCAATATCTTGATTAATCCAGTGGATTTAACCCTGAAGATCCTTATGGTGAAACTCGAGTGGGTTATTACCGCGTACCTTTATGATAATAATATATATATATATATATATATATATATATGAGAGAGAGAGAGAGAGAGAGAATGTCCAATGGTTAATAGCACAGAAAATATAATAGACCGAGTTAAAGAGCCCAGGTAGTTTCTGTTCATTTTACAGTCTTGCTCTTGAGATAAAAGACATAAATCAATTTCTTCCAATAGGTCAGATCAGAGATTATGCCCTGTTTCTCATAACAAATAACCCACTACATCCTATTAGTTATTAATTTGAGGAGATGGGCATCACCAAGTAATCCCATAGCACCAATAAATGTCATGAAAGACATAGGTATACACTAAGTTATGTAATAATTTGATTATATATATATATATATATATATCTTATTATAATGGAGATTGTGTGTTTGTCTATCTGTAACTGAAACTAAATCACTACTCAAGTCACAATTCCCTTAGTTATTGACATCACATTCACCCTGAATTTATTTTTATTTAAACCTCAATTGTTGATAAAATTGTTATACCTTATTAGTACTGTTGGATCTACATACTAATAACATGCAAGTATATTTATATATTCAACAAAATAGCGGTTTACAGTGTGAACGAGAAGGCTAATTTGCATATTGATATTAAGAATTTGATTTTAATAAATATATGCTTAGTATTATTGATTTCTAATTTTTTGGTTTTCTCTTAACAAATTTGAGCAAAAATCCCGGGGATAAATCTTAAAAGAAATCTATAAACAAGACGAAAGAACTGTAATTTTATTAAATACTTCATAATCTAACTAAATAGATAAATTAGGAAAAATGAAAGACGGGAGTGATGGAAAATGATGGAAGAGTTAGATTTAAAGCTGTTATATTTTTCGATTATACCCCCTCAGTTTATCATTTTCTAAATAGTTTCTAATTTGATATACTATTTTATTACATCAAAACCTAAATACTTGCACCCGAAGGGTGCATATATTTGCTAGTATATATATATATACAAATCAACTCTCTCTAATGTATAAAATCAAAGTATTATATGATTTAGAGTATATATATTTAGTGTATATATAGAAAAGTTGCAGAAACACACACACCCTATCAAATATCGGACATATTCTGCCAAAATAATATCTCAATGCCTGAAGAAGACAATAGATCAGAAACACGTGTCGTGTATGTAAGATAAAAAGAATTTTTTTAATTTTCTGAGAACATAATACATTTTGTGGACCTTCTTCTTTTTTATAAAATATCAAATTTTCTCCCGTTGGAACCAGAACAACATTTTATATATATATATATATATATATATATATATATATATATATATTCACTGTGTATCTTTGTATATACCTATTTTCATTGTAATATATATAATTGTTGTGAATCAGTGTATATACATATAATCATTGTGTGTGTGTTTATATATATATATATATATATATATATATATATATATATATATTCACAATTTTAATATGTATATACACATATACACTGATTATATATATCACAATGAAAATAGGTATATACAAAGATACACAACGAATATATATATATATATATATATATATATATATATATATACATACAAAATTTACAATGATATTTATATATACACACACTAAGTCGTATAATACTTTGATTTGATTTTATACATTAGAGAGAGTGGATTTTGAGGTAGCATGGACATGGAGTCAATGGTGCTTGGTTGCTGATAGTTCTTTGCCTATGCGATCATCAGACCAAGGCTTGGTATCATATCACATCTCCTTAGTGTGGCTAGACTTAGCAGGCTACCTCCAGTCAGTATCGAAACCCAACCAATTTTTCATCAGTCAGTTCTTATGATTATATATATATATATATATATATATATATATATATATATATATATAGTCACTATATATGTTTATTTCACTGAGGTTCTTCAAAATGTAGTATTGCCTGATCATGTAAATTTGAAACTATTTGCAGAAATATGTGGTTATGTTTTAATTCATTGCTTTAAATATATATACAAGGTGTGTCAAAAAAGTATCGAGATGTTTGTACTTTTTGACACACCTTGTATTCTGAAAAAAAAATAACGTTCTATTTATTAATTTTTTTAGAATACGAGGTGTGTCAAAAAGTACAAAAAATCTGAATACTTTTTTGACCCACCTTGTGTATATATATATATATATATATATATCTGATTTCATGTATAACTAGATAGATGGGTAATTTGAAACTTTAAAAAGTTTAACTTCCTAGTATTTTATGTCAGTTCAGTAGAAGGAAATTTGATCTTATTTACCCATAGAAATAAGCTTGGCTTAGAGAGAAAAAGATATGTTATCTTATTTTGCACAATAGTCTTGTATGTTTTGTTTTTTGTTTGTTAGGTTTGGGGTCATGTTAACCAACTCTACCAAAAATGTCCTTATATTACATCCAAGTAACATCTGTCACTATCTGGCCTTTAAAAATGTCAAAATAGTAAAAAGAAACAAACAACCAAAAAACACCCTATTTGTTCACAAATCTGTGAAGTCCATATCTTCTTCATGCGTGTATTATAACTGTTAATAATTTTCTTACTCATAGCTATAAATATTAGTGTCAAATCTATCAACAAAATGAACTTAAGCCTAAGATTAACATAGTGGCTACTTAACCAAGCTTTTATTTTTATTCTTATACTAGTCTAGTGACCTCTGATCTGGCTTCAATTTTGCTATTCTCTAACTTATTGTTTCCTTATAACATGTAAATACATTTGTCCTGTGGTCATCTCCCTAAAAAAAAAGAAGTCTGGTGTCTGTAATTAGGGACATTTTTGAGTCATTGCTGGCATTTTATTCGCATTAAACAGGGTGTTTATAAAGTCCGGCAGAAGGTTGAAAATCTATCAACAAAGATGGCGGTCATTTTGAAGTGTGATAATCAAAAAGTACATTAATAATAAAACTTCTAGAGTTGAACTTTTATATGTTTTTTTTTACTAAAAGCTGGTTGATTGGATTTTATGGCATATAACACCTTGGGTTATTTTATGCTGAAGATATTTTGTATTATTCATTCTTGTTGGATATTCAATTTTTTTAACTCAATTTTTTAACACAACCCTATTAAAACTCATTTTTTTTAAAAATCTATTTAACCCATAGATGGGACCCTAACAGGTACTACCACTGGATCAGAATGGACTAAGAGTAATGGCAATGAAGGGATACTCCACTTTTCCCAGAGCTCGAGAATTGGAACCTCACTACTAGATACAGTTTAACTTCATACTCAGGACACTCTTGGCCACTAACTTCTTACACCAATATGAAAAAGAGGGTTGGTGGGTTGCCATAAGGGCAATAGGGTTGGACAATCATATAAATGCAAAGGCTTGACATGACCAGCCAATTGATCAGAGGTGACCACCCGTCTAGCCTAAGTAAGGGCCAAAGTGGAGTGTTACGTGTCATGAACTGCTCAGCCACTAGGATTCCGTCCTTAAGCATCATGGGTCACCACCCACGGCCAACAGGCAGACACTTTGCATATTCTTAGCTGTTACAACTCATAAAGCTATTGGTTTTCTATTGTACCATCAATCCTTGATTATATTGAAGCTTCTATTAGGCGCAGTTTTGGAGGTTTGGGGAATGTGGAGCACCCCTTCATCACCATTGCTCTCTGGTCCACTGACCCGGAGTGGTAGTACCTGTTAGGGTCCCATCTATGGGTTAAATAGAAAAATGGATTTATAAAAAAATTGTATTATCCATTAAGAATTGCTTTATTTCAAAACTTTATCGGCATTAAATGACCCACTGAGGTTGATATGCCGTAAAACAAACCAAACTATTAGGCGCCCTATCGACTGGGGCTGTGGAATATGCTGACTGCATCTTTGTAGAAGGGTAAGACCCCCACCAATGAGGCCACCTGGAGCTCTGGGGAATATGGAGTACCCTTTCCTTGCCATTACTCCCTGGTCCACTCTGACTCAGAGTGGTATAACCTGTTAGGGTCCCATCTATGGGTTAAATAGATCTGCTTGCACCTGCAGAAATAAAAACCATACTCAACAAAGTATGAATAAAACAAAAACGTCTTCAGTATAAAATGACCCAAGAGTTGACATGCTGTAAAAACCAACCAACCAACCAATTTAGGAAGGATTTGAATTAAGATTTCATAGTTATAATGAGAATTTGGATAAGTTGCAAATTGGACTGAAAATTGCTGTATTCTCTAAGTAAGAGCATTTTAAGTGAATCACTCAAATAAAAATCTCTTTATAATATGCCATTTACATGGTTTAGCTCAGTCAGTAGAGCATCTGCCTAGGAACCACAAGATTCTGGGTTCAATACTAGCCCTTGCATAGCACATGAGTAGAACAGCTTGGATCTGTGTAGTAATGTGGGGAATTGATGGTAGGTGTGGTACTCCACCTCAGACACAAAAAAAAACAATCTCCTGGTCTAGCAAAAAAGGAATAGACTCCCTTGCTGTCTGGCTGATACCAACAATAGGTTACTCTGTTGACTACTACTACATACAAACATAGTGAGAATTTTAATAATTGAAAGATAAAAATAGAGGCACAGAGTGTAATGGTTATTGGACAAGGCGACCTGAGTTCAAATCCTGGACAAGGCTGTTTGCATTTCACCTACTACATACAAACATAGTGAGAATTTTAATAATTGAAAGATAAAAATAGAGGCACTGAGTGTAATGGTTATTGGACACGGCAACCTGAGTTTAAATCCTGGACAGGCTGTTTGCATTTCACCTACTACATACAAACATAGTAAGAATTTTAATAATCGAAAGATAAAAATAGAGGCACTGAGTGTAATGGTTATTGGACACGGCAACCTGAGTTCAAATCCTGGACAAGGCTGTTTGCATTTCACCTACTACATACAAACATAGTGAGAATTTTAATAATTGAAAGATAAAAATAGAGGCACTGAGTGTAATGGTTATTGGACACGGCAACCTGAGTTAAATCCTGGACAAGGCTGTTTGCATTTCACCTAGCGTTAATACCCTTGGGAAAGGTATGCATCCAACTATTTTCTCTCCAGCTATGGGTAAATAGGAGGGCAGACTGGGCTCTTTAACCTTGGTTAAGCAACCAATCTAGGAGAAGGAAAACTCTGAATTCAAACCTGAGTTTAAATCCTGGACAAGGCTGTTTGCATTTCACCTAGCATTAATACCCTTGGGAAAGGTATGCATCCAACTATTTTCTCTCCAGCTATGGGTAAATAGGAGGGCAGACTGGGCTCTTTAACCTTGGTTAAGCAACCAATCTAGGAGAAGGAAAACTCTGAATTCAAACCTGTTAAATTCCGCTTAAGAAATTGACCTTGTCTTACATCCTATTCATGCAGAGGGGTTGGGTAAATGTATATAGAAAGATAAAATTTACATTCTGCATGAGTGAAGAAACCTCAAAATTATATTTCTCTGAATTTTTTAGATGGGGCTTGATAATTTGGATTATTCGGACTATTGTTCTCATCTTTATTGTTATCTGTACAACGTCTTGGTCAATGTGCCCTCTAGCCTCCTTCAAGTATTTCTTGTCAAACTCAGGAACCTTCTTGTCAGTCCAATTGGACACATGGTGTAGTGGATAAAGAGCGTTGAGTTAATACAGTTCTAAGTGACAGTTATCTCTAGGCTACAGGTTCAATCCTGGTCAAGGGTGACAGTAACATAGAATAATAATTAACACAGCTTGACACTTGTACACAGTCATAGTTAGCGGAATGAGGACAGTATACCCCCATGGATTGAATAAAAGGTTGGGTTCAAAGTTCCATGAAGCCTCCCGATTATGACAAGAAGGTTCCCAAGTTTGAAGAGAAGATTCTTGAGTCCAACAAGATAACCCAATAGTTTGGTGAAACACAAGATTGTGCAGTTTCGGGTAATGTGCCCTCCAGCCTTCTTCAGGTGTTTCTTGTCGAACTTGGGAGCTTTTATGTTGTAATCGGGAACCTTCACAGAAATTCAAACCAAACCCTTTAATTAATGCATTAGGGTAGATTGTAAAAAAAGGTGTTAAAAAAAGATGGTAACAATTTGAATATTTTTTTACAAATGTTTTTGGTGAAACACAAGATTGTGTAAGTGCAAAACTCTTCATATCTACATGTGACTTTTTTTCTTGTTTCCTAAACTGAAAATTCACCTTAAGTATAAGATTATTGGTTATTTTGCAAACCAGTCTGTTTTTTTAGCCTTTAAATAAATGAATAAATAAATGTTTCTAAGTGAAAACTTGGAATTCTAAATGGGGAATAAGGATTACATAACAAAGTTATGGGGAAAAGACTTATTTGCTTTTTTTAACCAGAAGACAATGTCTTCCTGCCCACATCAACTTAACTATCTGTACAAAGACAATGCTCTACCTCTGTTTCTGAGTCTGTATATCTATCAACCTCTTATTTATCTATCTATCAGCCTGTTCTCTATCTATCTATACAAGGTGTGTCAAAAAAGTATCAAGATTTTTTGTACTTTTTGACACATCTTGTCTTCTGAAAAAAAATCAATGAATGGAATGTTATTTTTTTATTTTTTCAGAATACAAGGTGAGTCAAAAAGTACAAAAAATCCCGATACTTTTTTGACACACCTTGTTCTCTATTTATCTATCAGCCTTTTTCTCTACATATTTATCAGCCTGTTCATTATCTATTTCATTCTGTTCATTATAATGGATATCATATCATCATGTCGCGCTATCAATCTCTCTCCATCCGTCCCTATCGCTCATCATTCTCGGGAGGTTCTCTATGCAGCATCCTGTATCCGCACAGAGCTGATCAATGTACGTCTTTACTGGTCAGCCCAAACTGGCGTGTCCATGTGCTGGCTTCCACACGAGGACGTCGCTTAGGAGTTCATCCTTGCTTCTCCAGCAGTGTCCTGCGTGTCTTGTCCATCTTACTCAGATGGTTTGGGTGATATGTGGCAGGTGACCGTACAGCTGTTTTCTCGTAGGGTGTTGTTTCCACGTAAATAAAAGAAACATTTTCCCCCAGGTTTGTGCCATGCAAACTCAAAAGTATTTTTTTTAAATATCACATCTGAAGTCAGTTCAAGGTAAACAAGGAAAGAAAAAAAAAGGGAGGAGTCTCATTTTACATGTGGCAAATATAATACAAAATTAAAATTACCGTATTTGACGGCATATAGGACACACTTTTTTTCCAAAATTTTGGCTAAAAAAAATTGCCTTGCATCTTATACATCATAGGTGAAGTTTGAGACCTCCTGTAGGAGGTATTATTATTATTATTATTATCATTATTATTATTTCCTGCTATTGAGATGTCTTGTGTATGCTTATTGCTTGCCTGTACTGCCAAATTGCTTTTATATAGCTATGTTTCCGCTTGTGTAATGCACAGCTAGACTGTTTTCAACAATAAAAGTAAGTAAAGTCGTCGGGGCGGCCTAATGTCGGTATCAGCCAGACAGTGAGGGAGTCTATCCCATTTTCACTAGCGCTATTATTTGGGCATCTGAGGTGGAGCGCAACACCTACCATCAGCTCCTCACTTTACCGCACAGATCCCTGTGCTATTCATACGCTGAGTTGGCGGGGACCAGTATCGAACCAAGAACCTTGAGATTCCTAGCCGAACACTCTACCGACTGAGCTAAACCAACCCCTATACACTAAAAACTTTTTTCTTGAATCTGTCCTGCTGAAATGGGGGTGCGTCTTTTATATGCCTTCAAATACAGTATTCAATTTTACACATAACTAACAATCTTCTTTGACCCTTTCTGTACCTGGCACAATTTACATAAAAAAAAAGGAGTTACTACCTCTGTCCAGTAATAATTGTATTTAATTTATAAAATTTATATTCAAATGTAACAACTATTATGGGACAATTGTCATCGATGAATATAATTTTAAAATATTGAATAACATCAGTAAAAATAGTAACTTAATACTCCTGTCCCAGAGTGTCTTATTGTGGTGTAATGGTTAGCAAACTAGTCTCGCATATTCATTACTACTGAAAAATGAGTTTGATTCTTGCTGGATGCATCGCACTTGCAACGTTATGTCACATCTGAACCGGTTGGGTAAACAATACTTACCCCCTCCTGCCCCATGATAATTTGCATATAAATTTCATATTCTAAATGTAACAATTATAATGGGATAAAGATAGTAAGTTTTTTCTTCTTTTTTTTTTAATAATTAATATAATTACCGTATTTATTCATGTATAAGTCAAATTTTGATGATTGATATTTAATTGAAGAACTGGGTGGGGGTGGTAAGTAATAATGAGTAATTTTATAAGTTTGCATTTCAGTGGTTAAAAAAAAAATAAATAAAAATAGGGGCAACCCTTGACATGAAGGATCAATTTTAAAAATAATTTCATGACCAACCTATATGCAAGATCGACTCATACACGAATATATAGAGTAGTTTTTTTGTTTTTAGTTTTTTTACAAACTACGTTTGTGTTTGTTTGTTTTTGTTGTTGTTGTTGTTTTATTGGGGAGGGGGTACTTTATTTTTATGGTAGGGTTTGTTCGGACTTGGTGTTTCATTTATTAATAATATGACTCATCTCACAGCAGACGACAATTCGAAAAGAAACTTTAAAAGACGTTTCTTTTTGTTCAGTGATGTTGTTGATGAAGAAACTGCCAAATCATACGTACTTGTCATACACCCTTTTCCCTCCAGTCTCCCTTACGTCTTTTTTTTTAAATTTCTGTCCGTCTGTCTAGCAAACGAAGCTGGCTGCTATTACTGTAAATATCAGTCCCCTTATTCGCCCAGTCCCCTACCACCGACATATCTAATGTACACAATCTGCCTGGCATTGTTTAAAAAATCAGAAAATCTACCCTCTTTCTCCCGGCTTGTTATATTCATTTCCCCCAGCCTACCCTTTCTCTTCTCTTCCCTGCCATATCGTGTCCCCCGCTTCTTCTGCCTCCCACAACTATAACCACTGACAAATGAATGGTCCTAAGAATCTCACTCGTTTTGATTCTTCTTCTGTCAAGCCAGTAAGGGATGAATTTCTTTGTGATTACTTCCTAGTGAGAAATGGACTAGAACCACCACGATCTCCTTTTTAGTTTTTGTTTTGTTTGTTTTTCTGGGTAAGAACACTTTTATTATTTACCTTTAAAAAAAAAAAAAGGTTGTTAATAATCGGTACCCTTTTAAAGTCACCTCTACCTTGAATCTTACACATTGACAACAATAACATTGGGGTTTTTTTTTTTTTTTTTTTTTTAATGATTTCAAAATGTCATTGTTTTGTTTTCTAACTAAATAATAACGAATCAATCAGTATTATTGACGGGTAAATTACGGATTAAAAAAAAGTCTACATTTAGTTTACCAGACCTTTTTATATAGCTATCTTGCCGGTGTATTTAAACAAAAGTGTTTAAAAACTAAAAACAAGTTTCCTAATTTATTTATTTATTTGGAAAATTCAGTCTTTTTTTTTTTTTTTTTACTTTAAATTTAAATTTTACTATTATTCTAATGTTACTATTATTTATCTATTTTTCTGATAATTTAAACAAAATTATTTTAAAGAATAAATTAAAATAACTGTATTTGCTTAGATTTTTAATTACATAATTCATTTTGAAATTTCTGTTTTTACCTTAAATTCAAATGTATTATTGATATATATGTATATAAACAGAGATTGTTTAATAATAATTGTAAAAATTAAATCTTTGGATTATATAAAAATCAGGTAATGTCATTTCTTTGTTTTAACTTTAATACTAAACATTAAGCATTGATAATTATGATTACACAACATGACAAGTGACAAGCATATGTCAAATCAGGAAAAGGAAATCAGGTTCTCCTTAGATTGTTTGTAATGTTTTGTCAAACTTTATGGCATTAAATTCAGATATTAGAGTTTTGTAAACAATCTTTAATTTTGAAAGGTGGGGACATGTTATACTTAAGACTTAAAAAGCAGATTTTTCTGGTATATATGTTTTTAATTTCATTTTATCAAATAGAAATAAAAATGTTAATTAGTAAGTGCTAATAATGGCTATGGGGACCGTTACCTTTGGGGGGGGGGGCTCAAATGATAAATTGTGTAGAATTGTTTTGAAATAATATATATTATATACATTCATTTGTGTTATTTGATTAAAATCAAATGGTCCTGTGTATATTAAAATATACCTACTTTCTCTTTAAAAAAAATGCACCACCTCTGTCCCATAACCGATGCATTTAATGTATGAAATATATGTATAAGCAAATGTAATAATATGGGACAGAGTTAGTTATAAAAGCTACAAAAAAACAAGTAATCATGAAATAATTTTACTTGTTTCCTATTTAATTAAGATTGTTAATAATACTAATAATGATAATAAACTTTTTTAAATAATAATTTTAGTTCATTATATATAATTATATAGATGAAATTATTTATTAATAACATTAATTTATTCTAAATATATTGTCAAATTAAAATACTTAAAAAAGATAAAGTACTTATATTTTCATCAAAATTCTTCATAAAAAAATATAGGTGATAAAAATGATTTCTTTTAATATTTGGTACAATTGTTAAAAAAAACAAATTACTAAAAATAAACCAATAAAATAATAAATCCATTCATGGATATTATGTTATAGCAATAAGTCTACAGCCTAATAATAGAAAAAATTGTTTTGTACAACATGTATTTATTTTTCAACACAATCTCCTTCCTTGTCAATGCACTTAATTCAATAGTGAATATCAATCACATAGATCACACATTATACAATGAAAATTTCAGATCAAAATTCAGATAAGTATATATCAGTTTACAGACTTATTGGGCCCTGCTTGTATTTCTCAGATTTGATCAAGCAAAACAAAAACAGTATATAATGGAGAAAGCTAGGGTTATAGTCTCCTTTGAAATGAATTGTTAATTATAAAGTGCTAATAATGGTTATAGGACATTTACCTTATTTTTTTTGTTTTGACTTCAAATGACAAAGTATGCAGAATTGTTTTTTGGTGCTAAAAATTATTATTTCATTATGAAATATATATATGCAAATGTAACAATAAACTTAAAAAATAAAAAACAAAATGATAAAATAGTAATTTTTATTTATTGATATTATTTCCTGAAAAGATCAGAAAAAAAATCAGTGTATTTGTATTTGTTTTCTTCAAACTTTAATGGGAGAAAAATATTTTGCAAAAACATTAGACTTAAAAAAAAAATAAAAAAAATAAAAAGATGAAACTCATTGCCAATTTTTTTATTTTTTTTATCCAGTTTCATACTCTGAAATATTCATGATGAAGTCACTATTTTTAATTTATCTTTGATGTTATTTACTCAAATGCTGGGACTCGTAAAACTTTCTGACTTTTCTGAAGAAGGTATTGATTTTTGTAGTAGGCACCTATTTCTTGGAATTGTCGTTTCTTACTCCTTCTTTCTAGTTGTCATTCATCATGAAATTTATTCTAGACATGAATGGCTTCATCTTCTCCCCCCATCTCTTCATCAATCGACACAAGAAAGATGAAAGGTTTTGATTGGTTGGTTGGTAAGAGTTAAGAAGCATATAAAGAAAAACAAAATCAGTGAAAAATTCTTGTTTACTTACTTTCTCACTTAGTGCTATTTTCTATAGATTTTATTGATTATTTCTTTATTATTTGTTATTGTGGGTTCTATTTTTTTTTTTTTTTTTAAATATGAATGTCAATATTTTATGCTGACTCCCAGACTTCTTAAAAAAAAAACACCCCTAATTTTTTTTTTTCGGGGGGTGGGGATAGTTGTGTCTTACACACACCTCCCGAAACCCCATCCACACACTTTTTAAAAATCTTTCTTCTGAATTGTTTTAACTTCATCAGGCTTTCAACTGGCATTTCAAGTAATTTTCCTTCTTTCTTTTCTTTTTTTCATTCATTATTTCATTCTCTCTCTTCCTCTATTATTAGTATTGCCTTGGATTTAAAAAATCAAAAATAAATCTCATATATATATATATATATATATATATAAAAATTATCTTTCTATACATTTGTTTTATCTTTTATTTTTTTATATATACTTAATTATAAGTTGTTTATTTTTATCATTTTTCTTGTTTGTATTTGTCTTTTATTTGCTTTTTATTATGTTTTATCCTTTATTTATTTGTTGTATTTTTTTATCATTTTTTTTTATATATCATTGATTTATACCCTTATGAAAAATGAGGGGTAAAAAGTTGATTTTTTTTAACCCCCACTCAGACAAAAATAGGGTTTGGAATAGTTGTTATACAAACAAACAAACATACAGAATCTTTTTATATAGATATCTATCTGATAAATCTTTTGAAATTTTAACACTATAATGTAATTTGTCTTTGAAATTTCGACTCGGCTATTGCTTTTGCTGGTCACCACCAATTTCCTTTATAAAAGGATGTGCGCTTGATCATTGTACATACAGACAGACAGAATCTTTATATATATATATATATACTAGACAAAACATGATGCGTTGGGTCACCCATTAAGCTCTTTCTATATGAGTGGGATTAGGGAAAAGAGTAGGATCTGCCAAAATATCGTCTGCTTTCCATTTTAAAAACGAATTAAAATTTATTGAACCGATTATTTAAGGTCAAATTTTTGTCTAAGTCGAAAAGTAGTAACATAATGAGCATCAGTAAAAAAGCAAAATAATATTACACATGTAATTTATTTTTGATACATTTAAAACGATTTTTTGATTGTTTTGGTCTTCCATAATTGATCTGTTCATGTTTTAATCACAAACGCACCACTAACTTTCCCATCTCTTACTATTCAAATTCTAATTTTTAAATATATACATGAATATAAATAAAATCATTATTTTTGCACAAAAAGCAAGCTCTAGTGATATTTGATGTGTGTATATATATATATATATATTTACTTTGTCGTTGATTGTTTTATTTTCGTAGTTTCCTCTGGACATATATACATACACACGACTGCCCTTTTATATATATATATAGAGATATGCACTTGGTCATTGTACAAAGAAACATACATACAGACAGACATAATATCCAGATATAGATATAGATATCTATCTGATAAATATTTTTAGATTTTAATACTATATTTGTCTTTGAACCTTCAACTTGGCTATTGTTTTTGTATGTCATGTCCCATTTTCATGTTCATCATTCCTCTTCGGCTTTTGATATACACAACAATAAACTGTTAGCTAAGAGAATGACTAAAGATAACAAAAGACAACAGTACTTGACCCCCTAGCGGTCTCTCGTCTCCCTCTTGATTATCTTAGTGATGCAATTGTGTGTATAACATCTGTCCATTGTGCATGGAGCAAGTCATTGATGCTTATCAACCGGCTTACTTGCCAGCGAAAGAATGTCGACATTTGAAAGAATCCGATAGCGACTCTGAAATTAAATTCCATACTATCCAAAGTATTTTGTCATTTGATAATCAGTTTCCCCTCAATAACGCAGAGACGACGATGACGACGACGAAAACACAGATATTTGCTTTGTCTATTTAGTTTCTAACTTTATCTAGTGGCTATAAAGTTGCATTTCTCAACCGATTCAAAGATCAGCTGTTTGAGATCCGGTATAAGGTAGGAAATGTTCAGGATGCAATGGTTATCGTCATAGGAAGTGGACTCGACTATTGGAGTTCAGATCCTGAATAGGGCTGCCTGAATTTCACAGTGCTAAAACACTTGGAAAAGTTATGAATCCAACTACTCTCCCTCGAGCTATGAGTAAATAGTAGGGCAGACTGGGCTCTTTATACCAGATATACCAAGGTTAAAGTAGGAAACGCTCATGGTGCAATGGTTATAATCATAGAAAATGGACACAGTGAATCGAGTTCAAATTCTGCATGAAGCTATTTGAATTTTACATAGTGCCAATACCCTTGGAAAAGGTTTAAATAGAACTATTCTCCCTCTATGTTTAAATTGTAGGACAGACTGAGGGCTGATTTCACTCAGTCAGTAGAGCATCTACATAAGAACCACAAGGCTCTGGGTTTGATACCAGCCGTCACCAACTCATGGTGCAATGGTTATTTTAGGAAGTGGACATAGTGAATCAAGTTTAAATCCTGGACAAAGCTGTATTTCACATAGTGCTAATACCCTTGGAAAATGTATGAATCCAACTATTCTCCCTCCAGTTATGAGTAAATAGTAGGGCAGACTGGGTTCTTTAACCTTGTGTTGTGAGCTAAAATTTGAGGTATGAATGAGCTTCAGATACACTTATGTTAATAAGTTCACTAACAAAATTTGAGTTTCCAAATTCATTACCCCAAAGATTATTATTTATAAAAAATAAACATTAAAACATATTACAGCACATGATTCATTACATACTATTTTATTATGTTTTTATACAATACAGTGCTATTTTTCTTATTTAAAAAAAAATGTAACAAAAAAAATTAGGGTATTTTGATATTCGTCTGGGACAGATTTATAGCATTTCAGTTTATTTCAATGAGGAAAATTGATTTGATATAAAAGAAAATTGAGTTACGAGCAGAATGAATTAAACTTGTAAGTCAAGGTACCAGTGAATTTCAACTACTGAGTTTCAAAGCAGGCAGAACCTCCCCACCACAATCTTTCTATCATATATCATTTTTTATTGTTCTGGTATGACACTAAATTGCATCTGGTGGTTGTGGAGTACCCCCCACCCACTCTGAACTGAAGTAGTAGTACTTTTTAGGATCCTATCTGTAGTAGAAATTATTTGTATTAGATTTGAAATCATATAACTGTGTGCAAATATTTGTATTAGATAGGAATACTTGAAATCATATAAATAACTGTGTGCAAATTATTTGTATTAGATAGGAATATTGAAATCCTATAACTGTGTGCAAATTATTTGTATTAGATAGGAATACTTGAAATCCAAATTATTTGTATTAGATAGGAATACTTGAAATCATATAACTGTGTGCAAATTATTTTATTAGATAGGAATACTTGAAATCATATAACTGTGTGCAAATTATTTGTATTAGATAGGAATATTGAAATCCTATAACTGTGTGCAAATTATGTATTAGATAGGAATATGCTATAACTGTGTGCAAATTATTTGTATTAGATAGGAATACTTGAAATCATATAACTGTGTATTAAGAATAGTTACTTCAAGCAATAATTAAATTGTTTACAAAGGATTCTTATCCTTAGTTTCTTGAAACTATATAGATTACCCCACAAAGGTTGACATGCCATAAAAGCAACTACTTCATATCCATTTGGCCTTGTCCTTTATTTACGTGCCAGCAAAATGTTGACATTTGAAAAAATTTGAGAGTTGCTCTGAAATTAAATATGAAATTAATCAGAATATGAATATGTAAATAGTAAAGTTGGCAGAGTGGCCAGACAGTAAGAGAGCTTAGGGCTGGCTTAGCTCAGTTGATAGAGCATCTGCCTAGGAACCACAAGGTTCAGGGTTTGATACTGGCCCTCACCAACTCAGCACAATTTAGATCTGTGCGGTGAATTGGGGAGCTGTTGGTAGATGTACATCTCCACCTCAGATCCAAAAAACAACCTCTCTGGTATAGGACTAGTGAAAAGAGGATGAATATGTTGTAGTAAAATAGGCAAAGTGGCCTATTGTCAGTATCAGCCAGAGAACAAGGGAGTCTATTCTCTTTTCACTAGTGCTAGACTAGGGAGAATGTTTTTGCATCAGAGGCAGTCTACCTTGAAAATAATTATAGCTCTTACATAAATATTTGTGCAATTTTATTTTTGGTTAAAAATTTTCAATACTGCAGAGTATTTGAAGTGTTTGAAAATTGCACAGGTGAGAAACAGACAGTTATGAAGTGTTGTTGACTGTATGTCTTCACTACCCTAACCTATATATATATATATATATATAGGATGGTCTGAAAGTCTTGTCAACTCTACATATTGTTTGGACTTAAATTATTTTTGTTTTAATATAATATATGTGATGTATTTATTTTACCTATAAAAAAATCTTTAAAAAATAACTCATTTTCTAGGTTGTATCATGTAATCATCTTGTATCTGAAGAAAAATATGTAGAGGGTGACAAGACTTTTGGGCCACACTGTAGTACATTGCTATTATTGGTTTAAAAAA
>CM042143.1:74355822-74375822 GCA_023376005.1 Doryteuthis pealeii
ATATATATATATATATATATATACCAAAACATTTCAGGTTTTATATAAAAAGTATCTATTGAGCTAATGTTTATCTGACTCTGTGGACTACAATTACTAGTACAAGTCTCATTTCATAATAGTCTAATATTAGATGCTTGGTTGTTTAATGGCATATCAATCTTTATGGGTTATTTGATGCCAAAGCCATCCTAAAGAACAGTAGTGGTGCCATTTAACCCATCATAGCTAGAGGATGAAGGAGTTCCTGCCTTTCCCAAGGGCATTAGTCTGAAAGTGAGCGTAATAGCATGACTAGAGTTTGAACTTGCTCACTACAATGTTGCAGTCCTGCACATTGACCACTACACCACTGAGACTTCCCCCTCAATATTAAATGTAAATAGTAAGGTGGGGAGTTTACATATGCTGAGAAATATGGTAGGTAGGTATTATTATTATATCAACTCTTTCACTAGGTTGTTCAAGTAAGTAAAGTCTGAGGAGTGGCCTATTGTCGGTATCAAGCAAGGGAGTCTATCTCCTTTTTGCTAGCACTAGACCAGGGAGATTGTTTGACACCTACTGTCAGCACCCAGATATTTTATCACAGAGATCAGATTACACAAGATGTGCTACTCGTGCACTGAGTCGTGCACTGAGTTTGACCGGTATCAAATGTATTCCCTACTTTATATCTAACCTATTTTTTTTTCTCTCCTTTTTTTTCTTTTTTTTTCTTTCCTTTTTTTTTTTCATTCCTTTTTTTTTATTCAGTCCATCACATTCACACTTTGTATTTACTTTTGTATTTTACAGAAAAAATGTTGGATTTTTTTTTTATTATGTTTTTTTTTTTTTTTTTTTTTTTGCACCCCCAAAAAAATAAAACAAAAAAAACATAATAAAAAAAAATATATATATATATATATATATATATATATATATGGGGGTGCACCAAATTTGATTTCTAAATCTTGTATTTCTTTAATATAGAACAATCACAAAACATTTAGTTAAATTTTACCTTCAATAAAATCAAAATAAAAAAAAAGGTAAATATATCACACCACCAAAAGATAACAAAAATGCAGTTGTATATTTAATATTCCATTTAATTAAATATGAATCGTTCCAAAACTGAGTTTATGTATAAAAGTAACATGAAAATATGTGAATGCAAACACATGAAATGCCTGCAAACAACTTGGTTATTTTAAAATACTTCTAAATTATATTTCATCATGATTGAATTTATATTTCATATCATTTATTTCTTTATAAATGAATAACTCAAGTCACTTCCAGTCATATTGTTCTACAGTGACAAGAATTTAAATTAAAATATCTACAAAATCAACTTTGCTTTTTATTAATTAAATATTGAATACCTTCTGGTATGTTATGAAATGCACCTTATATATAGTGTGTTTGTGTATATATATATGTATATATATATATATATATATATGTGTGTGTGTGTGAGTGTGTCTGTGTGTAGAAAATAGAGTAAAAAAAAGTATTCCCAAAAGATAAATTCATTATAGATGGAGAAGTCGATGTTAGAACGTTTCAGTTTTTATCAAACCTTAATCAGGACATTAGGATAAAAAAAATTGTTTTCTAAACAATGATGGAAATATTTTCAAAATAAAACAGAAGATGAGAAAGTATTAGAAAGAAAGATGTTCTTTATCTGTTAGCAGAGTTCTTTTTTTAAAAAAAAAGGTGACAGGATTGAAAATCACATGGGCGAAAATCTGAAACAAAATGAATAGAGCGCATACACACACACACACACACACTTATTATCAATTATAAAAAATGTAAACCTATGACTCCAAGTTTCATGTCTTTGATAATCAGGTGATATTACTCTACATTTTTGTTCATTGATCACTAAATATTCTGTTATTTGGAGATACTTTTGACATTAAATTTTAACTATATATATATATATGCATATATATATATATATGAGAGAGAGAGTCAGAATTATCCTGATGATCCATTAGGAGAAACCTTGGTAAGTAGTTTCTGACTCATTAGGCTTTACTATTTAATATATATATTATATATATATATATATATATAAACAATGACGTGGAGTCATAGTGTTTAGATGTGAGACATGATTGGTACTCACAAGAATGTTTAAGAGACGACATATTTTCTTAAAGAGATATAGTATGTAAATCAAAAGAAGAGAAAAATTCTGCATACCGTCAGATTTATTTCCACGTTTTCCACCCATATATATATATATATATATATATATATATATATATATATAAAGTAAATATATTGATAGGGCATGTATATAAGGGTAGTGAAAAAGACATTGGCAGTTGTCAACAGTCAGTTTCTCACCTATGCAATTTTCAAACCAAATCGGTTTGAAAATCTCATAGGCAAAAATCTTAAACAAAGTGAATAGAACACACACACACACACACACACACACACACACACACTTTATTATCAATTATAAAAAATGTAAACTCATGACTCCGAGTTTCATGTTTTTGATCATCAGGTGATAATACTCTATATTTTTGTTTATTGATCACTGTAAATATTCTGTTATTTGGAGGTACATTTGGCATTAAACTTTATATATATATATATATATATATATATATATATATATAATAATACAGTGGAATCATAGTGTTTAGATGTGAGATAAGTTTTGGAGTAAAGGTCTATAGAAAACAAATATACACACTATATATAAAGCTCGTGTTTGTCTGTCTGTGTCCAGATAGAGGGTCCTACATAAATTGTGTTGCGTAAACAAATGCTACTTCCTGTTACAAACAAGTTTCTGGGTAAACTGCTTTATAACTTGAAAAAGAGAGATTTTTTTTCAAATGAGGTTTGCTCATTTGCATCAAAAATTGCTTCGTAAAAAAGATACAGTATTGGACAAAAAAATAAAAATAGCTGACATATCTTTAGTGAAACATTTAACTTATTCAATCCCATCCCAGTTATAGGTTAAATAGTATTACTATTCTTCTTCTACAAGGATGGGTTTAGCATTGAATAACTGACAAAGATTGATATGCCATTAAACTAAAACTATGTAAAGGATATTCATATTTCAGTATTGAACAAAAAATTCATATATTTTAATTCAGTATTCAAACAAAAAAAAGAATTCATATATTTAATTCAGTATTGAACAAAATAAAAAAGAATTCATATATTTTAATTCAGTATTGAACAAAATAAAAAAGAATTCATATATTTTAATTCAGTATTGAACAAATAAAAAGAATTCATATATTTTAATTCAGTATTGAACAAAATAAAAAAGAATTCATATATTTAATTCAAAATAAAAAAGAATTCATATATTTTAATTCAGTATTGAACAAAACAAAAAAAAAACAGACTGTTGACATTGAATAGATTTTGGTGAAACATTTAATTTCAACTTTGTGTTGTGATGTTGCAATGCACTGATGCTTTGCTTCTCTAACAATTTTTGCATCTTTAGACACAGTGGGTTTTTTTTTCTCTTGCACACCACAACCTTTTTGTTTGATGATTATTTCTAATTTACTTATAATTTTTAAAGAAAAAAATCAATTGATGAATGATAGCAATTCAATTTCTTTGCCATATCACAAAGTGACAGTCCCCAATCATTGTATGCCACAATTTGACCTTTTTAAAACTGCTTAATAGCTATTTAAGGAGAAGTGAAGGATTATAATTAGCATTTCATAATTAACTCCATTATATCAAGAGTTTGAATGATTAAAAAATTAAAAAAGAAATATAAAAATCCCTACATATTTAAAAAAAAAAAGTTATTTCTTTTTCCATATCTTACAAAAGACTTACTGTTGTTGATTATTTTCAATGTTTTTTTTACTTTTATATAAAAAAATTATAAAAACAATTGATGATAGTTCCCAATCACTGTATGCCACAATTTAACCTTCAAACTCAGACAACTGTTTATTAGCTTTTAGCAAAGGACTAATCACAAATTAGAATATCAAATCAAGGAAAAGAAAATTCTAAGAAATTCTTCTTTTTTTTTTTTTGTATTTCTGAGAATTTTCTTTTTTAGAAAATTATGACTTTTCACTACAACTAAGGGAATTTTCACAACAATAGTCAAGGAAAACAATCACTTCCTATGTCTGTCTAACCCATTTGTGACAATAATGACATGGAAATTGGGTGTAATATTTGGATTGGAGGGCAAGCAAAGAGTAATAAAACTAATAAAAAGAGTAAAAGATTACAGTTACAGGGAGAGATTCAATAGATTAGGATTAACTACTTTCCTAGAAGGGCCGGTTTAGCACAGTCAGTAGAGCATCCAACTAGGTTTCAGGTTCAATACCGGCCCTCACCAACTCAGCATATGAGTAGCACAGGGATCTGTGCAGTAAGGTGTGGTGCTCCACCTTAGACACCAAAAAACAATCTCATTGGTCTAGCATTAGTGAAAAGGAGATAGACTCCCTTGCTGTCCTGCTGATATCGGCCACCCCAATGACTTACTTTCCTAGAAAGAATAACAAGAATTGATCTAATTGAAACTTTCAAAATGATTAGTGGAATTTCTAATTATGGTAGATATTTTTTTAATATATCTTCTAGAACTGGAAATTTACTGTCAAGGCAGATTTCAACAAACTAAGTCTTTTAACAAATTGCATTATTTTTTGCTAATAGAATAATATAATTTTGAAATAAATTGCCTAATCAGATCAAAAACAGCAATACTGTAAAAAGAATACTTTAAAATTAAATTGGATGATTTTAGAAATAATTGTAAGAAAAATAAAGAGGGTATTTTTGGGAACTATCAGATGAATTACTTAACAGAATTTGATCTGTATATAGATATTATATTAACTAGCAAATATATGCACCCTCCGGGTGCAAGTATCTAAGTTTTAATGTAATAAAGTATTGTATTAAATTAGAAACGCTAATGAAACTAAATAAGAATGCAGATAAAATGATTTGAAACAGAGGGAGGTATAATAGAAAAATAGAACAACTGAAACTTACTCTTCCATCACTCCAATTTTTCATTGTTATTTTTTCTAATTTAAGTATTTAGTTAAGAGGAAGTAAAGAATAAAATGACATTTATTTTTTCTTGTTAATGGATTTCATTTAAGATTCATTGAAGAGATGTTTGCTTATATTCATTAAAATAAATCCAAACAGTTAAAAATCAATAATACTAAGCACATATTTAATAAAATCACATTTTTTTATATCAATATGCAAATTAGCCTTCCCGTTCACACTATAAACCGCTATTTTGTTGTACATATAAATATAATTGCATGTTGTTAATATGTAGATATGGTTAACAGTATTAATAATGTACAACAATTTTATTAATAATTGAGATTTAAATAAAATTAATATTGTGGAGAATGTGATGTCAATAACTAAGGAAATTGTGATTTGAGTAGTAATATAGTTTCGGTTACAGACAGAAAAACACACAATCTCCATTATAATAAGATAGTGTATATGTTCTGTGTAAAGTTATGTTTTTTTAAAGTTTGATGTGAGAAGATAGTAAAAGGAGGAGATGCCCAAGGAGGCATAACAAACAAATAAATAATGATTCAGTTTTTTTCACTGTCTGTTTTTTGGATGGATGGGTATGTCTAATACTGTATGTTCTTGCTTCTGTTTTATCAGTAACATAAGTGCAGTAGAAGTAATTATTTAATATACACTTTATCCCTGAGTTGATACAACTTGACTGGTTAACATTACATCATTTGTTTGTTTATTTTTTTGTTTTCTTTTCCACTCTCCGCCCCCCCCCCCGTCCTGAAAATAAAAATATTGCATCATATATGCGCATAATTACTGGTAATCTGCCAAGCAAAATACAGTGAATTTGGTAAAAATGATTAAAATACAATCTGAATAAACATAATCAACAATATTTTAAAATTCTTCACTTGAAAGTGCCAGAACGAATCATGTCTTTTAGACATACTTATAATTTATACAATTAGCTCCTGCTGTAACATGGTAAATTCCTTGGAAATACATAAAAAGTGCAATGTACCCAATGAGTATTAAACTCACCATAGTAGAAATAGTCTCCAAGATTAACTTGCTAACTATTAATTTTTATTATTGATATTTACCAAGTTGAATATAGCACCAGGCCACAAATATTGGAAAACATGCTTGGATTATATCATGGCATATTTGCATGTATGTTATATATATATATATATATATATATATATTAGGGAGATTATGTGCTTAATTAAAGTCATACCTAATTTGTTAATTAATTATAATTAAATGAATTAGGCGTGCATATCGGTTTAAATGTAAAGCGTGAACAACTCGAGAAAAAGTCAATCTCTGGATGTACATTTCAGCCCATTAGGCCTCATCAGCAGAGCTATAATGGGCTGAAATGTACTTACAGAGATTGACTTTTTCTCAAGTTGTTCATGCTTTACATTTAAACCGATATGCATGCCTAATTCATTTAATTATAATTAATTAACAAATTAGGTATGACTTTAATTAAGCACATAATCTCCCTAAAAATTGTCGGCCTTTGCCATTTCAAACACATCGTTTGAACACTTCATATATATATATATATATATATATATATAATAAGTATTCATATGTATGTATGTATGTATGTATGCATATAGATGAATTTGTGTATGTATATATATAAAGTCGTTGGGGGGGGCCTAAAGCTGGTATCAGCCAATCAGCGAGTGAGCCTATCCCCTTTTCACTAGCGCTAGACCAAGGAAATTTTTTTTGTGTCTGAGGTGGAGCGCCACACCTACCATCAGCTCCTTACTTTACTGCACAGATCCCTGTGCTACTCATATACTGAGTTGGCGAGGGCCGGTAGGAACCTTGTGGTTTCTAGCCAAACGCTCTACCGACTGAGCTAACCCAGCCCTATATATATATATGTGTATATATGTGTATATATATATATAATATATATGTATATATATATATATATAACTAAGTATTTATATATATGCATGTATAAAGATGAATTTATGTGTGTTTGTGTATATATATATATATATATATATATAATATTAGTTATAGTAGTAGAGGAAAAAGTGCTCAATATGTTAAGAACATAGAGCAATAATGATATTAGTTTTAATTATTAGAGTTAAGGGTTACCATGGTTTAACTAAGACTTTAACTCTTTTAGCTATGAGTAAATAGAAGGACAGACTGGGCTCTTTAACCTTGGTTTGGCAACTGGTCTAGGAGAAAGAAAACTCTGAATTCAAATCTGTTAAACTTCACTTAAGAAATTGACCATGTGTCACATTCTGCTCATATTAAGGGGTTGGTAAATAAATATTTATTTACCAACCCCTTAATATGAGCAGAATGTGACACATGGTCAATTTCTTAAGTGAAGTTTAACAGATTTGAATTCAGAGTTTTCTTTCTCCTAGACCAGTTGCCAAACCAAGGTTAAAGAGCCTAGTCTGTCCTTCTATTTACTCATAGCTAAAAGAGAATAATTGGATTTATAACTTTCCCAAGGATATTAGCAAAAAAGCCTTGACGAAGATTTGAACTCTGGTTGCTGTGTCCACTTCCTACGACAATAATCATTATACCATGAGCGCCTCTATAATAATAACGTATGTTTCATGGCACTAGGTCATTTCTTTCTTGGTTGTGCTAAGAACTTTTCAGCATCTCCTTAAAAAGAAAGCCCAAGATGTGTGTTGGTATGTGGGATAGATACGTGGGTAAAAACAAAAAAAAAAAGAAGATACTTTCTTTATTCACGAGAGACAATACAAGAAATACTGGTTGTTTCAAGTTGAAAGATTAAATATTAGTTTAAAGAAAGACTTCATCTTTGCATACAGTAGGATGGGTGATTTTTTTCTCTTCTAATTTTGTTTGGAAAAAAAAAGGGTGCTGTATATCCTGTCAAATGTGGAGGCGCATGGAGGTGTAATGGTTACCATTGTAGGAAATGGACATAAGACGAGTTCAAATTCTGGACAATGCTTTTGCATTTCATATAGTGCAATACTCGTGGGAAAAGTATGAATCCAATTCTCCCTGCAGCTATGGGTAAATAGCAGGGCAGATTGGGCTCTTTAACCTTGGTCAGGTAACCAGTCTAGGAGAATGAAAACTGAATTAAAACCTGTTAAACTCCGCATAAGAAATTGACCTTGTGTCGCATCCTTCTCATGCGGAGGGGTTAGTAAATATCTATCTATATGCTGTCAAATATGGTAATTAGAAAATGCATCCATATGGGTTGTAAGTAAATGATTTAGATTTCATATCTATTTATCTAGTATGAAAGCATAATACCCATAAAATATTATTTACATACAGGTTGACACTTGTGCCTAGAGCTTACAGTAGTTATTTAGATGTGGCACAAGGCCAGAAATATGGGGTGCTCAGTGAGAATCACACTCACTAACAATGGTTTGCTAATCTAGCTTGCTAACCATTACACAACACAAGCTCAGAGTATGTATGTATGTATGTATGTATGTCTCTCTCTCTCTCTCTCTCTCTCTCTCTCTCTCTTCCTATCTCATCAACTATTTCATAAAAATCCACTGTTGAAGTCTTTTTTTTTTCTTTTTTTTTTGGCAACATTTTTTTTTTTAAGTTTTATGTTTAAACAATGTAATGAAAGAGCATGTATGAATATCCCCAACCACAGGAAGGATGTGACTCAAGATCAAAGCTGGTTTGAACTTTCCTTCTCCTAGACTGGTTGCCTAACCAAGGCTAAATAACCTAGTCTGTTTTACTATTTACCAAATAGCTGGTGGCAAGAATGGATGGATTCATGCCTTTCCCAAGGACATAAGCAGAAAATGAAACACAAACAGCCTCATCTAAGATTTGAACTGTGGTCATCAATTCCATTATGCTAAAGAAGAAAGATGTTGCTTCTTATTTGCTAAGATCTACACAACAGATTTGAATCCCAACTCATTATTTTACAAGACCATATTTCAATAAGAATCCTCTTACCCTGAAGAACAAGACTTCTCCTGGGTTCAGTAAATATACTGACCAAATTGGTAGCTCTATAACATTTTTTTTTTTTTTTTGTGGAGACACTTGGTGTAATGGTTACTGTTGTAGGAAATGGATGTGGCAAGGCAAATTCAAATCCTGGACAAGGCTGTTTGCATTTCCCATAGTGCTAATAACCTTGGGAAAGATATGAATCCAACTAGTCTCCTCCAGCTATGGATAAATAGTATGGCAGACTCAACTCTTTAACCTTGGTTAGGCAACTAGTCTAGGAATAGGAAAATTCCAAACTGAAACCAGTTAAACTCCACTTAAAAAATTGACCTTGTGTCACATCCTACATAGGAAATGGATGTGGTGAGGTGAGTTCAAATCCTGGATGAGACTGTTTACATTTCACATAGTGCTAACAACCTTGGGAAATGTATGAATCCAACAATTCTCCCTCTAGGTATGGGCAAATAGTAGGGCAGACTCTACTCTTTAAACTTGGTTAGGCAACCCGTCTAGGAGAACGAAAGCTCTGAATTCCAACCTGTTAAACTCTGCTTAAGAAATTGACCTTGTGTCATATCTTACTCATGCAGGGTTTGGTAAACATGTATATGAAATTTTGTAGCCATTAATAGAGGACAGACATAAAAACTGTACCTGGTTATTAATACAGATATGATTCTATGCTTGTTTCCTTGTTTGACGAATGGGGAGTTTTAACAAAGGTGCGATTAGAATTTAACCACAATAACCAGAAATATTTTAAGCATGGATGGACATACCTTGTGAGTTTTGTTTTACATTAACGTGACACATGCACAAAAATAGAATTGTAACCAGAGAATATGATTCATGTTTGAAAGATTTTTTTGCTCAGATGAAAGAAAGTTTCATGTTGAGATACTGTTTACCACAGTACCACCATATGCAACGGTGGTTTCCTCAAGCAAGTAGTTTTTTTTTATGAGTGGAATTGCTAGCTTCCCCCCTTTCCCCCCCCCCCGTTTTGAAATCAGTCTTCTTTTCTTCTGGATTAGTTGGTCTATCTACAAGGATAGTAAGCTTAGTCTGCCCCTACTATTTTACCTGTAAATTTTGATTCATATGTTGTTTTATTCAGACCTTGTGTAAATGAATATGTGACAATTTGTCCTTTTTTTTTTTTACATAGAAAATAGGTTAATTTCTAAATTTCATTATCCAGGACAGAAAAGTAAAGATTAAAGGGAATAAATCACCATTTTCAATACTTTTACAACAAGCAATTGAAAAATAACACATACTATTCAGGAACAAAATTAGGTCTACATAGGGCAGAAAAGCAAAGTTTGAAGTGAATAATGGACATTTTCTATACTTTTACAACATAAGTAATTCAGAATAACACATACTATCCAGCAACAAAATTTGTCTTACATAGTATTATCCAGGGCATAAAAGCAAAGTTTTAAAGAAATAATGGCCATTTTCTATACTTTTACAACATAAGTAATTAAGAAATAATACATATTATCCAGAAACAAAATTTGTCTTTTCAATGTTATTCAGGGCATAAAAGCAAAGTTTGAAGGGAATAATGGCCATTTTCTATACTTTTACAACATAAGTAATTAAGAAATAATACATATCATCTAGAAACAAAATTTGTCTTATAAAGTGTAATGAAACGGTCACTTGAAAATACTATCAGTTTCAAATATTTCAAAAAACTTTTTCTCATTTAATAGTTGTCTTTAATTCATAAGTTTTGTTTTTGTTTTTATTCCTGTTTTGTTTGATTTGGTTTGGTCTCTCTCCTTCTTTCTCCCCACTCCCATTGCTAAATCTCTCTATTTCCTGTTTCCTGCTGGGAGCCCCGATTATTTCTGCTCTGCCACTAGACTCCCCATCATCAATTAGATGCTGATTGCTTTCTGTGAACAATCAAAATTTCAATATTTTTTTTTTGTGTGTGTCTATCACAATTCCCCCCCCCCCACAACTGTTGTCTACTACTCACTCAATTTGGCTCAAAATGTTTTTTTTTCTTTTTGTTTTTTTTTTTTTTCTAAACGATATTCAAAGGGTTGACTAGAAACAGAACAATTAAGATGATTACTTAATTGAGTTAAACTTTAGAAACTATTATTTCTCCCTCCCTCCCTCCCTCGCTCTTCAGGATCGGGTTAGATAAATAAATAAATACACTTGTCCTCTTATCTATTTAACCTGAATATTTCTACATGGCTTGATTCATACCGACTTTGGGAGGCTGCAGACCAACTTTAAGGAAGTCTAGAAAGGAACAAGTCATTATGTCCCGATTATGCATTGGTCATACAAAACTAACACACTCTTATATACTCAAACAAGAACAACAACCACAATGTGAAACATGTGTCAAACACTTATTGATGGAATGCAGATTTTTTGCTCACATCAGAAAACATTATTTTAAAGCAAACAATATGAAGGATCTATTTGAAAATGTTAACATAGAGGATATTTTCTCCTTTTTGAGGGAAATAAAATTATACCATAGAATATAGACATGAAACAAATCAATGGCATACAGTATGATTCCCAATAATGCTAACACATTGTTAAAACCAATTACTAAATGTATATATATGAATACACAATATGTATAACAACCCAACCGCTAGGCATGATATAACCCTGGACGGGTTGATATGCCGTTAAAATTAATAAACTAACTAATAATAATTGGGAAAGAGAGTGTTTGTCTGTCTGTCCTCTATCAAAGATCAATTAGTTTTATATGAAGTAAAGTGAAATCGTCGGGGTGGCCTAAAGTCGGTATCAACCAATCAGCGGGGAGTCTACCCCCTTTTCACTAGCGCTAGACCAAGTAGATTGTTTTTGTGTCTGAGGTGGAGCACCACACATACCATCAGCTCCTTACTCTACCGCACAGATCCCTATGTTACTCATACGCTGAGTTGGTATCAAACTAGGAACCTTGTGGTTTCTAGCCAAACGCTCTATTGACTGAGCTAACCTGGCCCCTAATATATATATAGAGCTACACAATTTGATATGCCATTACTTATTGGACTCTAGAGAAAGATTTCAAATGAAAATGATTTTTGTTTCTTAAGAGAAAAGGGTATCTCATCAAAATAGGATCTTTACCAATAAGCAGTACTTAGCAGAAAACCATGTCGCTACAAGAATTCAATCACAGATCATCTAATCCTGTGGTTCTCAATGAGGCTTCATAGAGAGCCCCAGAGACGATATAGCATTTTTCTTTTGGTTCAGGCAAGCAAAATATATTTAATTATAAAAGTACAATAGGAATAAACATTGAATGTCTATGAGGAATCAGAGAGGTCCATATGTATATAAAAAAGAAAAATTAAAAAAAGGTTGAGAACCACTGATCTAATCTTTTATATTATTAGTATATGTGCCTCATTATCTATATCTGTATGTTTAATTGTTATTCTTTACTTCCTTTCTATTCATTGGCCTTCTTTTTTACTGTGTTTGATATATATATATATATATATATATATATATATGATATCAGTCATCCACAGACGTGTTTCGAAGTTTACTTCTTATCAGTGCAGCTCGACTTTTTAACAGCTACCTCTAGCCATGATCGAAACCCGACATAATTTTCATCTGCCAAGTTCCTTACCCTTGCGGCCATCAGCGGCTGTCAGTCTGGAGTGAACAATTAATCGATACATACCTATGGGATATATGTATACAAGGTGTGTCATAAAAGTATCAAGATTGAAGCTGTGTTTACCAAGATAGAAATGAACAATGAATGGAACGTTAATTTTTTTCAGAATACAAGGTGTGTCAAAAAGTACAAAAAATCTCGATACTTTTTTGACACACCTTATACATATTTACCAACACCTTTGCATGAGTAGGATGTAGCACAAGGTCAATTTCTTAAGTGGAGTTAAACAGGTTTGAATTCTGAGTTTTCCTTCTCCTAGACTGGTTGCCTAACCAAGATTAAAGAGCCCAGTCTGCTCCACTATTTACCCACAGCTGGAGGGAGAATAGTTAGATGCATACCTTTCCAAAGGGTATTAGTGCTATGTGAAATGCAAACAACTTTGTCCCCTGCATTTGATTGTTGAGTCCATTTCCTACAACGATAACCATTGCACCCCGTGCTTCTTGTGTTTTATATTATAAGAAGATTTCTTAATTGTTTACATTTTTGAAATAGAATGAGAACAATCTACCCCAATGGATTAAATAAAGGGTTGTGAAGGCTCTTGTGTCTGACAAGAACCTCCTGAAGAATGCAGGAGGCCACATTGGCTGAAACATTGTGTATATATAACTATAAAAATGAGGACCACAGTCTGGAAAATCTAAATAATAGATGTTTTATTTATTACAAACTAGCAAGAAGATGCACCCTCTGGGTGTAAGTATTTAAGTTTTGATGTAACGAAATTAAATAAGAACACATAGATTAGTTATTTCAATTATATCTTAATTGGTTTTAATTATATATTCATAGGATTGATTTTAATGCATTGAAGAATAAAACAATAATATTAGAGATCAATAACACCAAGTAATTATTTATTAAACCCACTTTTGTTAAAACCAGTATGCAAATTAACCACACAATGTAAACCTTTATTTCTTAGTGATATATAAGGCACATTGCAGGATGTTAAAAGCACTAATAACATGGTCTGTTTTGAGGCAAATCTAACTCAGATTTTCCTAAAGACCTCATTGATAAATAAGATTTTTTTCTATGTATTAATGTTTTAGATTATAAATTAAATATTCACTGATAAACTTATGCAATTCCTGAGGTATTGTGATGTAGTTTTGGTTACAGACAGACACCAAATCTCCATTATAATAATCAGATATGTTTTTAGTAATAACTAGAGCTGATATTAAGGAAAAGTCTATTCGTTTTCTTTTTAACATGCTATATATTTTCTAGCGATCAAAATTATATGGATAAACACACACATACATATATATATATACACACACACACACATACATATATATATATATATACACACACACACACACACACACACATAATATATATATATATTAATTTTTGCCATTGATCAAAATACTAATTTAAGATCAATGCATTATCTGGAAGACGTTATTTAATTTTCCAATTTTTATCATTTCCTTTATTCCTTTGTTTCAAAAATGATTTTTTACTTTATCTTTTCTTCCATCCTGACTAAAAATAATTTCTATCTCAAACCGAAACAATTAAACCAGACAACCAGCCCCTTCCCCACCCTCCATTCTTTTTCGTCCAGAATAATAACAGGAAATCCTGTTTCTTGTCGACAAACATTTCATGCCTTATTACTTGGATTGAGAATTTTAACCCAGTCCATACAATAATGTCATTTTTCTCCCCCCCCCGCCCCCATCCCAAATATGGTCCATGCTACAATGATTCGTCCTTCCGTTGACACTGACGTACATCCCTCGTCTTTTCTGTCTTTGTTATCTTGTTTAAGCTGCTTGGCATTTGGGTTGGTCAAGAGTCTGACGTTAAGAAATAGATTTCAAATACAATAATAGAATTTGTCTCGTGAACAACTGCATCACCACTGATGATGATGATGATGATGGCAGCAACTTTGGGAATTCATATTCTGATGGTTTAAGCTATCATCTTATTGAATTGGAGGAAAAAAATATATCACTCATCAAATTAGACTGTCCATTTTGGATTTCTGGGGAATAAAATTTCCTACTCTCTCACTTGTCACTTTCAGACTATGATTTCTGTTTCTCAAAGATCTCAAAGTCTTGTATTTTCTTTCTCTCTTTCTTTCCTTAACACTTGTCTCTTTTTCATTGATCTTTCTTTCTTTCTTTTAATTAATATTTTCTTCTTTCTTTCTTTTCAATGATCTCCTCATTATTTCCTTCTTTTCATTGCTCTCCTTTTTTTTCTTTGTTTCTTTACATTGCTTTCCTTTTTTTCTTCTTTCTTTTCATTGCTCTCCTTTTTTCTTCTTTCTTTTCATTGCTCCCTTTTTTTTCTTTCTTTTTTTCTTTTCATTGCTCTCCTTTTTTTCTTTTCTTTTTTTCTTTTCATTGCTCTCTTTTTCTTTTCTTTTTTCTTTCATTGCTCTCCTTTTTCTTTTCTTTTTTCTTTTCATTTCTTTTCTTTTCTTTCTTTCTTTTCATTGCTCTCCTTTTTTTTTCTTTTTTCTTTTCATTGCTCTCTTTTTTTCTTTTTTCTTTTCATTGCTTTTTTCTTTTCTTTTTCTTTTCATTGCTTCTCTTTTTCTTTTTTTTTCTTTTTTCTTTTCATTGCTCTCCTTTTCTTTTCTTTTCTTTTTTCTTTTCATTGTTTTCTTTTTCTTTTAATTTTTTTTCATTGGTTTCATTTCCTTTACTTTTTCTTACTTTTGTTTTCTCTCTCTCTCTCTCCTCCATTTTTTATTTATTTTCTTTACTCTTTTATTTCTTTCAATAATTATTTTTGCTGGGTTATTTAAAAGAGACCAGGTTTAGCTCAATCGGTGAAGCACCCACCTTGGAATCACAAGGTTCTAAATTCGATACCAGTCACCGCAACTCAGCATATGAGTAGCACAGATTGGGTAATATACAATAATGAATACAATTCAAATTAACATTATTGTAACAATAAATAATTATTTGATCAAATAAGAAACATTTCCTCAGCAGTTTGTATAACTTTGATATATAATTTTAAAATTCAGTTAAAAACATTTTCTTTTAATCTTATTGATTTATTTAAATTCACTTCAAGGCCACCATTGACAGCCATTAAGCTTGATGTCAAGTCACATTCTATTTATATAAATTTATATTATAACTAACATAGTTTTTATTATTTTGTTTATATATATATATATATATATATATATATATATATAGATCAGCATTTAATCTCTCATTCTTCTTGTTTCATCTCTCACCATTACTTTTTCTACTTCACTCCTCTCCTTTCTCTCTCCATCCCCCCTCTCCTCATCACTCCTCACCTTTTTATATATCACTCCTCTCCTTTCTCTGTGGCACTAAGATCTTTCTCTCTTTATCAATGTCTCTTTCCTTATTAAAGTCTTCACTTTTTTCATCTCAGGTTTCTTTCCTTTCTTTCTTTCCTTTCTTTTTTTTAATCTTGTGATTTGAAAGTATTTCACTTGAATCCTGCATTCTCGATTTGCCAACACAACCGATACCATCATCTCAAATTCATAAACAAGCAGAAGGGCCAATCCCACTTCTTGTATATTCCCATCATTGCTAACCAATATATTAAAGTAGGCATCTACCATCATTCGCATATATATATATATATATATATATATATATATATACACACTACCAACTAAAATTTTGGGACCACATTAATTTTTTCTCTGAATTTAAAAAATGAATCCATTTCATATCTTTAAAGAAACAAGTTTATTTTTTCTATGTATGCATGCAATTATGCAATAACTTAAATCAAAATGAATGTAAGATAATTATAATTTCAATTAAAATGAATTCCTATTTTCTTTTCATCAAAGATTTCACCACAATCATTTATTACTGATGATGAGGTTCCAGTTTTGGAGGTTTGGTCCACTCTGACCCGGAGTGGTTGTACCTGTTAGGGTCCCATCTATGGGTTAAATAGAAAAACATGAGTTGATAAACAAAATTGTATTATGCATTAAGAATGAATTTATTTCACAACTTTATCGGCATTAAATGACCCACCGAGGTTGATATGCCATAAAACAAAACAAACCAAACCATTTATTACTGAAGAGCAAATTCTTGGTATCCTTTCTAGTGACTTGTAAAAGTATGTTAGTGGAAGTGATTCCAAAGAAGTGTGTAAATGTGTAAACAGTTCTTGCTTATTCCTAGGCAGTTTACTTCAAACTTTACGATCAATTTCATCCAAACTAGTTCAATTGGTGACAGATCTGGAGACTGAGGGGGTCAAATCATGATTTGCAAAATTCACTTATCTTCTTGGATTTTAGAAAATTTGAACAATTTGTGTTTTGGATAATTATCTTGTTTGAATTTTATATATGGGTTTGTGTGTACATAATGAATAAATTTATTTTTCCAAATAAGCAAAATTAACTTAGAGTAACCCCAAACTTTTGGTCGGTAGTGTGTGTGTATATATATATATATATATATATTTTAGTTTATATTTATTTACATTGGAACAAGTTTGCTATCATTGGTTTCTTGCTGTGTAGCAGTCATCAGGCAACGAAAATGTTTTGAAAATCATTTTCATTGCCTGGTGACTGCTACAATGTAAATAAATATAAACTAAAATATTTATTTATATGTTAATGCTCTATCACAGATATTGAGCACTCTTCTAATAACACTGTATGTTGGATTACTACCACTTCTCCAAGTATAATAGTACCAATGATACACATTGATATATATATATATATATATATATATATATATATAATCATGCACACAGATACAGAGGGTGTTCATAAAGTCCAATGACTGTAACAATTACACCTAGCACCTCCATATTTCCATATCTATAATCTGGGGATGAGTTGATTGGAAAACTTTTCATTTCAGGAATTAACAGCTGTTCAGAGTTGTCTAGAATCCCAGTGTTGTTGCCACTGCTGAAACACATTATCCACTGCCTGACTATGCTCACATCCATTGTTTGGTATTTGTGGATAAATGTCAATGGGTGCATTTTTTTAGTGATACACCTCTACTTCATATGCACTTTTATATCAGACAACATTTTGTAAGACTGCCACTCAGCTGATATTTGTAATATGACAGAAAACCATGGATTATTGGCAAGAAGGTTTTTTTTGCCTACTGCCATATCACCAACATATGTCTCTGATGTCATAGGCCAACATAATAAAATAGGAGTTGTTACTTTTGGATCTACCCTCACGTAGATCTACCCTCTAACATTGTGTATGCTCCTGTGTAAATGAAAGTATTTACACAACCCATTCACCACAGGTAGGATGTGACACAAGGTTGCAAATATGAGACATCCAGTGAGAGTCAAACTCGCTGTTGGGTAATAATGGTTCTGCGAGACTAACTTGCTAACCACTATACCACAATGGGATGCCCATTTACCTAACCCGTTTGCCACAGGTAGGATGTGACACAAGATAGCCAGTATGGGGCATCCAATAAGGATCAAACTTGGTTTTCAGTAGTAATGGATCTGTGAGACTAGCTTGCTAACCATTGCACTACATACCCAATCCATTTGCCACGGGTAGGATGTGACACAAGGTCGCCAGTATGAGGCCCAGTGAGGATCAAACTCGCTTTTCATTAGTAATGGATCTGTGAGACCAGCTTGCTAAAAATTATGCAATGATCAGATGCCCTAGATATGTGTAAATGTATAACATATGGATCTGCAAGACTAGCTTGCTAACCATTAAAACCACCAACCCATTCGCCACGGGTGGGATGTGACACAAGGTTGCAAGTATGATGCACCCAGTTAGGATCAAACTCCGTTTTCAGTAGTAATATATCTGCAAGACCAGCTCGCTAACCACTGCACAATAATGGGACGCCCTAGATATGTATAAAAGTATAAAGTATTTAGGATTCGTCTGAAAAAGGAATCCCATGATTCCATGGCCCAAAGGGTTTCATATCAATTCCATCACTATATAAAATAAGACTCTAATCTAAAAAGTGAAAAGTTCTACCCTTAGAGATAACGTCAAGATATCGCTTTACTTCTTTAAGGGGACTTATTTTAACATTTCACCTCCCAAATGATTTTCCTCTCCCCTCCCCAGTCCTGGGGATTTCCTCCTCCTACAGTATATCAAGTCTTCCATTTGGCGCTATCTATTACCATTTTGTGTGTAGGTTAAGAAAGACATGGTGAAAAAAGCAGAAACGACCACAGACTGAGTGTGTGTGTGTGTTGTAAATGGATGTTTTCTATTAAATCTGGAGATGACACCTTCTGTCAAAATATTTCCTTTGTTTATACGAATGTGAATGTGAATTCTATTAAGGGCAGAAAAAGAGACAAAAAGAAGAAACTGATTTATTTATCTAAACAGATCTGGAAAATTCACAGATATTAACTTGTTGCTTATCACCACTATCTATTAAGTGGAAATAGCTATTTTCTCTCAGTCGGTAGAGCATCCGGCTAGTAACCACAAGGTTCCTGGTTTGATACCATCCCTCGCCAACTCAGTGCATGAGTACCACAACTTGGATCTGTACAGTAAAGTGGGGAGCTGATGGTAAGTGTGGGGTTCCATTTCAGACACAAAAACTATCTCCCTAATCTAGAACTAATGAAAAGAGGATAGACTCCCTCGCTGTCTGGGTGATACTGACAATAGGCCACTCTGCCAACTACTCTTTGCATTACACCAAATAAATTAGTCGATAGAGCATTCGCCCACAAATTACAAGGTTCCAGGTTCGATACTCATCCTTGCTAACTCAGCACATTTGATCTTTGCAGTAAAGTATCTGAGCTGATGCCATGTGAAGCACTCCACCTCAGCAAAACAATCTCTTTAGTCTAGTGCAAGTGAAAAGGGACAGACTCCCTTGCTTGTTCAGCTGATACCGCCATAGGCCACTCTGCAGACTACCTTTACTTACTACACCAAATAATCAAAAACTTTCTCTCTCTCCTTTTTTTTTTTTTTTTTTCATATAAGAATTGCATTATCAATAAAGAGTTATCTCAGAGACAGTCTGAGTTTCATTTTTCTAATAGTTTGCAGATACAAGTATGACTCGATATGTCTGCCTGTACAACGGTCATTCAATATATAAAGTGAATTTTGCCTCAGGAGTTGACAACAGGAAACACTCTATACAATTGCACCATTTTCATGGAAATCAGTAATAATGGTTCCTTTCATGTTCCAGAAGACTGTCAGCATGACCTTATTTACTGACTGCTGCACCTGGAACCTTTTCTTCACCAGATAGTCTATGTTTCCACT
>CM042143.1:74380822-74413322 GCA_023376005.1 Doryteuthis pealeii
AAATATTTTGGGAGTATTAAACTATTATTTTACTCCTATCGAGTTTTTTGCACCAGCTTGAACTGGCAGTTTTCACTGTTTACAGTCGTGTCTCGTTGAAAGCACCTTCACCGAAGTTTATCAGTGATGAGCCTTTTCAATACTTAGATGGTTGACTATTTAAACAACAGCAGGTACTGTAAGAAACTAAATACCAAAATGACTTGATTGTGCATTAAATAACCCGAAAAGGGTTGATATGCCGTAAAACAAAAACAAACGACTAATGGTCTTTCACTGGAGTCTAAGTGACAACAAGTCTTATCGGTTCTTCAGGATTCTTCTGATTATTCTAGCTGATCTTAACAATGCTATGAATGGTCTCTATTATCATATTATTATCATTATTCTTTCCATGAGGGTTTTTCCCACCTGCCTAAGCTAGTGGTTCACTGGAGGCTGAGTGACAGCAAGTCTCCTGAGTATTCTAGCTGATCTTAACAATGCTGTTGTTTGGATGGTCTCAATTCTTCCTTGGATTTCCAATTCCTCCAGACTTATTATTAGTTTTTCACACCCGTGTTAGTTGATGGTCTTTAAGTGGAGTTTGAGTGACAACAAGTCTCCTCAGGTCTCCAGGACTCTGCTGAGTATTCCTGCTGATTTCAACAATGCTGTTGTCTGAATGGTCTCAATTCTTCTTCGGATTTCCAGTCCCTCTTAGTCTTTTTTTCTAACTTCTTCATCATTTACAGTTGTCCAATAATAGTTGTAACAAATTAGTGTATAAAATTTATATGCAAATGTAACAATTTTTCATAGGACAGGGGTAATCTTAAAATATAACTACTACTACATTATTATTATAATAATAATACATCTCTTCCATAATGATCAGTACATCACTATTAATAATTAACCTATAATTGTTATATTTAATTATTTTAATATATATATTTATATTTAAATTATGAAAATTTACAAGCAATATTTAAAGCAAAATATGTAAATTAGTAATCCCATAAGGAAAAAATCCCTTTTTTGAGTTAGTAATATATCTTAAAATATTACAACTACTATTACTGACGATGATGATGATATCGGAAATATTTTTGAATTGTCTTGTTTCATTTGTTTATTGCACATTTCTCCCAGTATCCAGCAAAATGTGATATACAGAGAATAAATTCACTTATCTATATTATCTCTGATTTGACTGAGTGTTTCTTGTTTTTGTTTTTGTTGTTTTTTTTTTTCCAAATATTTTTAGTATATATTTTAAGAGCCAGTTTAGCTCAGTCAGTAGAGCATCCGTCTAGGAACTACAAGTTTCTGGGTTCAATACCAGCCCTTGTCAACTCAGTGCATGAGTAGCACAGCTTGGATCTGTGCAGTAAAGTGTTGAGCTGATGGCAGGTGTGGCACTCTACCTCAGATGAAAAAACAATTTCCCTGGTCTAGCGCTAGTGAAAAGGGGATAGACTACCTTGCTGTTAGTTAATACCAACAATAGATCTTGGCCAACTTTACTTGCTTCATATATATTTTGTTATATTTGTATATTTAACCCTTAACTCTTTGCCTACTTAAACCACTCACAGCGGCTCTCCTACCACTGTGACCCACTTGATTACACTGAAAAATCACTATGTGAACACCCCTGCAATCTTTTGTTTTGTCTGTGAACCCACCCTGAAACTGGTATTTGATCCTTTTGCAACAGGAAATCAATTGAATGGAATAATCCAACAATATTTGCCAATTTATTCTCTGCCCTATTGCCCTTATGGCAAGCCCCAACCGCTTTTTATCATATGGGTGCTAGAAGGTGGTGGCTGCGGGTCTACATCTCCTGGGAATGACATTAAACTCTATCTGATGGTGAGGTTCCAGTTTTGGAGGTTTGGGGAATGTGGAGCACCGCTTCATCACCATTGCTCCCTGGTCCACTCTGACCTGGAGTGGTAGTACCTGTTAGGGTCCCATCGATGGGTTAAATAGAAAAATGTATTTATAAAAAAATTGTATTATCCATTAAGAATTGATTTATTTTCAAAATTTTATCGGCATTAAATGACCCACTGAGGTTGATATGCCGTAAAACAAACAAACCAAACCAATTTATTCTCTGACATCGAGATCCGTGGTAGGCAAAGAGTTAATAATAGAAATCTCTCTCTCTCTCTTTTTTTTATTTTTTTAATTTTTCATACAAATGAATTAATCTTAAAAGATCAATTATAAAAAAACAAAAAGAAAATTATCATTATTATTTTCCAACACGTATTTATTATTATCATTCTAGTAATTTATATATTTCAATAAGATATACACAAAAAAACAAAAAAAAAACAATGATAAATAAGTAATACTTTTCTCATAAAGGATATAAGTAACTCAATAAGTCATATCCTTAGGTAATCATTATTTTATAAACACACTATGATAAATCATTATGGGGCCGGGTTAGCTCAGTCGGTAGAGCGTTCGGCTAGAAACCACAAGGTTCCTAGTTCGATACCGGTCCCCGCCAACTCAGCGTATGAGTAGCACAGGGATCTGTGCGGTAAAGTAAGGAGCTGATGGAAGGTGTGGCACTCCACCTCAGATGCTAAAAACAATCTCCTTGGTCTAGCGCTATTGAAAAGGGGATAGACTCCCTCGCTGTTTGGCTGATACTGACTTTAGGCCGACCTGACGAAAAATAAAAATTAAAATTAAAAAATAAACACACTAAATATGATTTAAGTTTCTATACTTTTTTGAGCACATCTCAAATTATGAACATATTGTAATTTTATATTATTTACTTTATACACTCACTGAAGTACTCAGGCTAATATCTTCTTAGTTGTGTGTCTTGGATATAATGCTAAACTGAAGATCTGGGGAGTATGGAGTACTCCTTCATTGGCATTACTCCCAGTTCCACTGACTCAGATAGGTCCCATCTATGGGTCAAATAAATCTGTTTAAAAATTATTCATATTTAATAAGACCACATGAAAAAAAAATTAAACTTAAACAGCTCCATAAAAAAAATGTAATTGTGAACATACAATGAACATGATTCCTTAACCTCTAGGCACAAAATAACCCTAGACAGGTTGACATGCCATAAAAATTAAGCAATCAATTTCATAGAGATTATGGGAGAATTGCAATAGGTAATTTATGAGGAAGTGCGTCCCGGTCCCCTGCCTCCGAAATTGCTGCCCGGTGAATTTTAAAATAACGACCCCAAGCTTCGGCGCCACATCCGTGTTACTTGAAAGAAAACAACCAACTTAGGGCGTTAAATGTATTTTAGGGGGGGGGGTCTCTTTTTTCTTTTTGTCTTAATTCTTGTTTATTTATAGAAATTTGTCATAATTCATGTTTATTTATCATAATTTGTTGTAATTCTGGTTTATTTACAGTAATTTATCATAATTCTTGTTTATTTATCGTAATAAAAGAAAATCTTAGTATTTAATAGATAGATAGATAGATATGAAGATGGATAGTTTTGAATAGACTGAGAAAGATAGATAGATAAACAATAGGTAACACCTATTCCCCCCCCCCCATATTTAACACAATGAAACTTGCAGAAGTTTGGGGTCGTTATTTTAAAATTCACCGGGCAGCAATTTCGGAGGCAGGAAACCAGGACACACTTCCTCATAAATTACCTTGCATTAAAAAAAGCAACTAAAGCTAAGATGAAAGAAAATACTAATACTATTTAAACAGAAAGTCATTTTATTACAATATTCTTTAAAACTGCTTGAGGTGCTTATGTCTAATTTCAGATATAAGGGAATCGGTTGTAAATAACCTCGAGATCTCTGTCTTACCATCTTTCATCAGTATCAGTTTTTAAAGGGGACTAGTGCCTAAAGAAAGGTCTTAACTTCATACCCAGTATAACGTAAATAGAGCTTGAAAAGATTATGTATTGAAAATATATAATTGAGGATTTCCTTTTTTGAACAGTCATAAAGAAAAATAGTATTAATGTATCTCCCAATCTTTTTTTTCTTCTCTTTTTTTATCCATATTCACTATTCATTGTATTCACATACAATCAAACATTTTCATTTCATTGCACAAGTAGTCACAAGACTCAACCACATAATGGAAGTATGTTTTCAGGGTCAAACCCTTTAAATTCACCGTCAGAATCAGAATTACTGAACTAGAAGTTGAAGAAATTACTTTCCGCCATCTTTCTTTGTTGTCGAAATTGAAGTTTAACTCTCATTCTAAATTTAGAAACACCCCCCCCCCACAAGCTGGTGATGTAATATGCTAATCATATGCAAATCAGTTTTCGCAACCTCTTTCTATTGATCAGTAAAAATAAAATGTGTATACTACATCATATGAAATGTGGAGAATTTCTGAAAGTACCCCACTATCAAAAACACAGTTACCTGTCTAATATATTAAGGTGGGTTGATCAGTAAAAATAAATGTGTATACTACATCATATGAAATGTGGAGAATTTCTAAAAGTACCCCACTATCAAAAACACAGTTACCTGTCTAATATATTAAGGTGGGTTGATCAGTAAAATAAAATGTGTATACTACATCATATGAAATGTGGAGAATTTCTAAAAGTACCCCACTATCAAAAACACAGTTACATGTCTAATATATTAAGGTGGGTTGAAAGTTTATAACTGCTATAAATACTATATATACTATGACTTTTTTTACCAATGGAATAAAAGCACTGCTAGTGTGAGAACCGCAAAGGAGACTATGTTGAAAAATAAAACTCATTTGATCACACTCCATGAGAGTATCTTGGTCAGCCTATGATCTTTTCAGCTGACCCTTGTCCAGTGGTACCTTGACTTACGAGTGCCCCGAGTTACAAGCTGTTGGTCGATTTTTCAATAGAAAAAAATTTGAGCTCCCAGCGAGCTTCAGATACAGTTGTATTAATAAGTTCACAAATTTATTATGCTAATAAAAAATATTAAAACATATTACTGCACATAATTTATTATCTGATGTAACTTATAGGTATACACAGATACCTGTGGGTAGAAATAGATCTATAACCACAAAATGACCGATTTTTAAGCCTTTTTATTTATCAAATATATATATATATATATATATATATATATATATAAATAAGTAATAAATATATATTTTAGTATATATTTATTTGTATGGAAACAAGTCTGCTACCATTAATTTCCATACAAATAAATATATACCAAAATATAGATTTATTATTTATTTATTAACGCTCTATCACAGATATTGAGCATTCTCTTAATAATACTGTACATTGGCTCACTACTGCCTCATCAAGTGTAATAATGCCAACCATACACATTGATATATATATATATATATATATATATATTTCAGAGTTATTTTCATCATTCATATTTTTTTCAAAATTCTAATCTGTATATTTCCATTTCATGTTCTATACAATCTTACCTTCTTCATTGACTCAACACTCCATCTTTGTTCACTCCGCCTTCCTGTTTGTTTTATCTATCATCCTTCTCCTCTCATCCCCAAAGGATCTTACAATCAAGCACTTAGTTAAGAAAGGAAAAAAGACCAGAAAGACTAAAAGAGTTTCTTATCTTCCTTAACTTACTCTGTGGGTCTTATCTTTATTGTGCACCATATTCTATCATCTTGTCTCCAAACAACCCCCACCCACCCCCCATCAACCCCACGGTTTTTACTTAGTCTCCTTTAAATCTAAAAATCTATGACTGCCATATCTCATAGTTTACCCTCCTGTGTACTTCACTTTATCTGTTTTCCATCATCTAAAGGTTGTTTATTTATTTTTTAAAGTCATTTATGAACAGCTCAAACTTTCAAAACTCTATTCAACAAACCTTTATATTTTATTTCAGATGTGTGTGTGTGTATATATATATATACACTCACAAAATTTATATATATATCATAGTTAATATTTATTGTATATTGAGCACTATTTTAGTTTTTATTAGTCATTCTATTATCTATCTATCTATCTCTCTCTATATATATATATAAAATGTAAAAACTATATATATATATATATATATAAAATGTAAAAACTCACAATATATATATATATATATAAAATGTATATATATATATATATATATATATATATATAAAATGTATATATATATATATAAAATGTAAAAACTATATATATATATAAAATGTATATATATATATATATATAAAATGTAAAAACTCACATATATATATATATAAAATGTTATATATATATATATATAAAATGTAAAAACTCACATATATATATATAAAATGTAAAACTCACTATATATATATATATATATATATATATATATATATATATATATATATATATAAAATGTAAAAACTACTCACATATATATATATATATATATATAAAATGATATATATATATATATATATATATATATATATATATATATATATATAATACACACTAGCAAAAGTACCCAGTCTATGACCAGACTAAAAAAATTAGGAACACCAGAGAGTGAGTGAGGAGAAAACAGGAGGAAAATGATTTATCAAATTTGTAATGTAGAATGTTTGTTTATTTTAGGATTTTTTTTCTTTTTGTTTACATTTAAGATATTATTTTTTTAAATGCATTCCTAAACTTTATTAAAGATTTAACGATAAACAAAGCTAAGAATTAGTGTATTATAATATTTGTTTATTTTAAGAATAGTCTCTTTTTGTTTACATTTTTGAAACAACTTTATTTTTTTAAGTGAGCTTCCTTGCCTGTTGATTTCAAATGAAATGTATTCATTTAATTCCTTCGTTATTTATCATATTAAAATGTAACAATAAAATGCTAAGAATTAAATGCTTACAATTGTTCATATTACAATTTGTTTTTTTCTTTTATTTTTTGCAAAAACTCTTTTGTACATACGAAAAAATTAAATACTGATTAAAAATATTAAAAGTATATAAAACAAAGTTGAGTTATTATAAATCATTAAATCAAATGTTTTTGTTTATTATTATTATTATTTACATCGCTGTAAAAAATAATTCAATCGATAAAACCACATACAAATTAGATATTTAGAAAGATTATTTTATTTTCTTTCTAACCAAATAAATATTTCTAAGATTGTACCGGAATACATGAGAAATTCCAAGCTGAAACAATTAGAGCACAAATTTGTCTATTTCAAATTATCAGCAGGTGCCATCGTGTGGCCATTTTGAATCACTGCTGATACAGGCAGTAGTCAGCGATTTATTTTATTTTTTATTTTTTTATATATATATTAGCAGCAGCAGCCATGTTATGATTATCGCAAATCATTTGATTTTTGTTTAATTAATTAATTATATCCCTTAATCAGTAGAAATCAATAACCAAATTTTGTGTGTTTCTTAGTTATAGGAATATTAATGTGTATGCAAGATTTCGAATCTGAGTGACCTCTCGTTTTGGAGTTATACGTCAACACGTACACACCCACTTCCTTATATATATATAGATTATAGATGATATTTGTGGTATATTGAGCACTATTTTAATTTTCAATTGTCATTCTATTAGATATATATATATATATATATATATATATCACACATGATCCTTCTGATATTATCTCATTCAAAAAGTGTAATTTTAGTCTTCACCACAATAAAAAAAATCGCTAGTGTAATCATTTGCTATGCTTGACATAGGTAATGCTCATATCAATGCTGATGGACATAAATTACTATATATATATATATATATATATATATATATATATATATATATACACACACATACACTTAGTTTGAAAAATCACATGGACAAGAAACTGTCAGTAACCGATCACCATTGACTTCATGTCCACACTACCTTAACTTAAATACTATATGCTCTACCACGATACTAAGCACTATTTACTTATAAATATAGCACTCTATATTATCTCTCTCTCTCTCTCTCTATATATATATATATATATATATATGTATATATACATATATAATTATTATGTATGTATGTATGTATGTAAGTATATATCTATCTACTCTCCTCTCTCTCTCTCTCTCTATATATATATATATTTATCCACACACTTAGAAGTACATGATATAGAATAAAAATTATATATTTTCCTTATTTTAGGCTTTCCTCTCTTTCTGTTCATGCATATCTTATGTAAAGAAACATACAACTGTTTATATAATTTTGTTGGAATGTATATAAGTACTTTATGTCTGTGTGTATATATATATCTTATTATAATGGAGATTGGTGTTTTTCTGTCTGTAACCGAAACTATATTCCTACTCAAGTCACAATTCTCTTAGTTATTGACATCCCATTCTCCATGATTTTATTTTTATCTAAACCTCAATTAAAATTGTCTTACATTAATAATACTGTTAACTATATCTACATACGAACATGCAATTATATTTATATATACAACAAAATAGTGGTTTACAATGTGAACGGGAAGGCTAATTTGCATATTAATATTAAAAAATCGAATTTAATAAATATGTGCTTAGTATTATTGATTTCTAACTGTTTGGTTTTATTTTAATGAATATAAGCAAAAATCTCTTCAATTAATCTTAAATGAAATCCATTAACAAGATAAAATAAGTGTCATTTTATTCTTTACTTCCTCTTATAACTAAATACTTAAATTAGAAAAAATAACAATGAAAGACGAGAGTGATGGAAGAGTAAGTTTCAGTTGTTCCATTTTTTATTATACTCCCTCTGTTTCAAATCTTTAATTATACTCCCTCTGTTTCAAATCTTTTTATCTGTATTCTTATTTAGTTTCATTAGCCTTTCTAATTTAATACAATATTTTATTGTATATATTTGTGCATATATTTGCTAGTATATATAATGTACTTCTGAAACTCTTCTTTTGATATGATATGAAGTTTTGCCATCATATTTCTTTTAATACCTTCCACATCCTCAAATCTTACACTTGAAATCAATTTACACTTTCAGAAAATTGACATTGCCCTTCATTGTTCACTGTTCATTTCCAATACTTTTTTTAAACACATTTTGCATAAACATGGATATCTATGCCCATTTTTTTTTTGTTATATGTATATATATATATATATATAGACATTTTATTAATACTTTAAATTGCATAGCTTCCTCTATTTTTTTTTTCAGCACCATGAATTCAAAAATTCTCAAGTTTATATTCATGTTAATTTGGTATAATTTAATTCTCTATTTTCAGGCTTATGCATGGGCCTTAGAATCTATGAAATACGTGGTCAGTATGAAGACAGAGAACTGCACCACAGAAGAGAAGTTGGATACCATGTTGCGAGATATGGACACATTCATCCAAGAACATCCGCCCATTAGTCCAGAACAGTTTGCTGAGACCCTGAACCAGGCGAAGCAACTTAAAAACGAGAAACTAATCTCGCAGTGCCAAAGAACAATTGCTCGATGCGAGGAAACAGAGTCTAAATTGAACTCTCGTAAAAATGCCTTACATCGTGCTAAAGTCCAACTTCTGAAAGCCAAAAGTGACAGTCCTTGTAATTGCATCGTCAAATCTTCAGGTCCTGACATCGATGATACTTACCTGTTGGCCCCTGCTGTGAGCAAGAAAACGTCATCTTGGCACGTTACCTGCACAAGTTTGCCTACTAGTCCAAAACTTCATCCTCGGCGCTCGTCGTTGCCAAATAAGGGCGAGGTCGTTCAAGTCTCACCTATTAGCAATTTGTCTTCACAGAACATGGAGGAGTACCAGGAGCAGCTTTTTAATGATGGACTAATTACCGAGGATATGTCCCACAGGATTGTTACCTCATTGCCAAAAAGTTTAACACTTCGTCCCATCCCGGATAATAACGACTGTGATACACACGGGACCCGGGAAGGGAGCTTATTTTCACGTTCACCATTTTCAAAGAAGCACATGACTAGGACGGTTACCGTTCCTGTAGCACAGTCACATTCAATGTCACAAATGCACTTAAGCAGTTCACAAACACTTGACGGTTCTCTAACAATAGAACCTTTACCAAGGTAAGCGTTTGTATATATATCTTCCTATTTATACTTATATTTGAATGTCTCATGTTTAACTTTCTTGTTTCTTTTTTCTAATTGGTGTATGCATGTATGAGCAGGATGCAACACAAGGTCAATTTTTAAGCAGATATATGTATTTATGTATTCAAGTATACATCTCCTCTGCTATGAACAGGATACAACACAAGGTCAAATTTTTAAACAGATGTATCTATTTATGTATTCATTTACACATCTCTTCTGCTACGAGCAGGATGCGACACAAGGTCAATTTTTACAAAGCTGTATGTTTTTGCTATGTTTTTATATTTCTTTTTCCTACTCTATGGTTAAAAAAAATGAATTATTATCTTTAAAAAAATAATAATTCATTTTTTTGGATTAATTTAAGAAATTGCAAACTTTTCTTTATTAAATGAATGAATTGTAACAGTCTATGTTGATTATCAAATAAGATTTTTCTTTTCTATAAGGATTACAGACATTTCATTTTCTACAATAAATCAATGCTTGATCTATCAATAATGGGCATCTACTATCATGTTTTCGAATTGCTCGATGCGTCAAAGGAATATAGTCTGCAACAATCAACATTCTTCACAGGATTTGAGTCAGAAGACAAAACCTTTGACTCTAACTCCTCTCTTTTTGGTACCTCCAAATCCTTTTTATGTAATTAATTCATGATAAATATAAAAGCATGGGTTTTTATAAGCTGTTTATAAAGAGTTTGCACTGTATAACTTTACAGACTAAACTAGGGCCATATCGAGTGTAAATTCAATTGGAGTCAGTCACTGAGTTTTACCAACTCTGACCCCTTAATTGCTTCCAATTCTAACTGTGCTAATCATGCACTGAATTGGCGAGGACTGGTATCAAATCTAGAACCTTGCAATTCCTTGATGAATGCTCTACCGACTGAACTAAACCTACTTTCAAGGTAATACTTTTTATTTATTTCAGTGAAGTCAGTAGAGTGGCCTATTATCGGTATCAGTCAGACAGTTTGCGCTAGACCAGGAAGATTGTTTTTGCTGAGGTGGAACACCTCACCTACATTCTTTATCGCACAGATCAGATAACCCAAGCTGTGCTATTCATGCTGGGTTGGCGGGGACTGGTATCGAACCTGAAACCTTGCGATTCCTAGACAAGGGCTTTACCAACTCAGCTAAATCGGCCCCTTACATGTTTTTTCTTATTCTTGTGCAAATAACATGAATGAAGGGTTTAGAATAAAGTGACCAAACTAGAAAAAATGTGTACCCAGTGACCCTTTGATATAATTAGAAATCAGCTTATTACCGTTGGCATTTGGCTGTACATACTATTATTATATCGGCGTGGGGGTGGGAGGTTAGGGTTCAGCAGATTGTTCTTATTCTACTGTCAATGTTAGGGGATATCTCATATCGGTTAATTGTTCCTTGTAATGTTACATTTACTTTTCCCAGGATCTGACATTTTCTGTCTGATCCCAGAGATTGATTCAGAATTCCCAAAGGTTTTTTTCATGCTGTGACTTTTAATGTTCAAAATAGATTAATGTAGAGAATAATGATATTTTTTTCCTTATCTCAGAAATATATATATATATATATATATATATTATGGACTCTCCCATCGATTTTCGATGTATGAGGGTTCACACACACAATGAACACCCACACAGTGATTTGTTTATAGTGGTGAAGGCTTGTGTTGGACCATCCACACTTTTTGGCACAGTCGATAGGAAAGAATTGGTGCATCAAGGGTTGCCACAAACCCAATCAACGACCGACCTCAGGAATTTTGAATTCAGAGTTATCCCTCTCCTAGACTGGTTACCTACCCAAGGCTGAAGGGCCCAGTCTTCCCTACAATTTAACCCATAGCTGGAGGGAGAATATATGGATTCATACCTTTCCCAAGGGTATTAGCGCTATGTGAAATGCCAACAGCTTCGTCTAGGAATTGAACTCGAATTGACGAGTCCATTTTCCACAACTCTAACCACTAGCCCACGCGCCTCCATATATATATATATATATATATATATATATATATATATATATCATTAAACTGTACTGACGATTCTTGTCGGACAAGTTTTTTTTCGATCCTTTCTAATTTTCTGGCCATCTTTTTAATGTCAGGGTGGAACTGGTGTAGCAATCCACCAAAGGTTTATTTACGAGCGCTTTTGGCATGTCTATCTGCCATCTTCAGGTGTGAAACTGATACAAAGTGATTAGAAAGGATCAAACAAAAACTTGTCCAACAAGAATCGTCAACACAGTTTAACAAAACATATTTAAAAGAAAAAATGCTGCCAAAATACATTTTTATATATATATATATATATATATATATATATAAGAGATTTATCCAAAACTTGGTAGTAAGGGATGATTCTATATGTGATTTCAAGATCCACTGTACTAATATTGATGATCCAGTATGTATAAATACAGTGAATCATTAAATCACTAAAGAGAGCTCAATGTAAAATAACCTTTTAGATTATATACAGAGCAATATTTATCAATAAAGGAAGAACTCAATACAGTAATCCCATAATAAATTTATTTCGACGAAAATTGGGGCCCATATAAATCTAAGTTGATTTAAACCGGCTCCCCAAATTTTCGCCTCATCAGATGGGTCTCAGGCGAAAATTTGGGGAGCCGGTTTAAATCAACTTAGATTTATATGGGCCCCAATTTTCGTCGAAATAAATTTATTATGGGATTACTGTATTGAGTTCTTCCTTTATTGATATATATATATATATATATATATTCTTGCTGACTATATACTACTAGCTGAATTAATGGTAAATGACATAAATAGGGCAAGTATCAAAACAGATTTAATACTACAGAGTGTAGTAATAGATTATACGTTTTGATCGTATAATACTCAACTAGATCTAATAAAAGGATATTTTTCTTTGAAAACAAAAGATTCTAATTTTTAATAAAAGATTGATAGGGGTATACATATTTATAGGCAGTAATGTGTGTGTGTGTGTGAATATATATATCTAAGTTAGGGTAGCATAGACATGGAGTCCACCCTGCTTGGGGTTACTAACAGTTCCTTGCCTATGTGATTATTCAAACCAAACATTGGTTTAAATAATCACATAGATGAGAAACTGTCAGTAACCAAGCACCATTGACTCCATGTCCATGATACCTTAACTCAGATATAAATGCTCTATCGACAATCTTGAGCACTGTTTACTTATAGATATAACACTCATATTATCTATATTAATATATGTGTGTGTGTGTTTATATATGTGTGTGTACGTGTTATATATATATATAGTAGTCATTAGGATGTCCTATTGTTGATATTGTGGAGCCCCACACCTACCATCAGCTCCCCACTTTACCACATAGATCCAAGCTATGCTATGCATGTGCTGAGTTGGCAAAGGTCAGTATCGAACCTCTGAGTTACTAGGTGAATGCTCTACTGACTGAGCTAAATCGGCCTTAAATAGGATCACTTGAAACTATATAACTGCGTTCAAATTATTTGTATTTAGAATCATTACTTGAAGCTATAATTGTTTACAAATGATTCTCATTAGTTACTTGAAATCATATAATTGTTTCCAGAAAAAAACGCCTGACTTCGGCATTGACATACCATAAAACCAACCAACCTAAAAAAAATACTGATTTTTCAATAGTGATACCATACCCCAAGTGTCTAAGTTTCTGGATTCAGCATTCAATAATCCAATAAGAGTTGACATACCATAAAACCAACCAACCTAAAAAAATACTGATTTTTCAATAGTGATACCATACCCCAAGTGTCTAAGTTTCTGGATTCGGCATTCAGTAACCCAATAAGACTTGACATACCATAAAACCAACCAACCTAAAAAAAAGAAATACTGATTTTTCAATAGTGATACCATACCCCAAGTGTCTAAGTTTCTGGATTCGGCATTCAATAATCCAATAAGGGTTGATATACCATAAAACCAACCAACCTAAAAAAAATACTGATTTTTCAATAGTGATACTATACCCAAAGTGTCTAAGTTTCTGGATTCGGCATTCAATTACCCAATAAGAGTTGACATACCATACAACCAACCAACCTAAAAAGAAGAAATACTGATTTTTCAATAAAGTGATACCATACCCAAGTGTCTCAGTTTCTGGAGCACTATCTACATATCAATAGTCAAATACACACACATATATATATATATATATATATAACCACTACTACTAAATAAAAGAAACTAAAAAAAAAACAACCAAGTTTTCTGATATTTATTCCCTGATGAATATATTATGATAACTACATTATTATAAAGGGACCAGGTTAGCTCAGTCGGTAGAACGTTCGGCTAGAAACCAAAAGGTTCCTAGTTCGATACCGGTCCCTGCCAACTCAGCGTATGAGTAGCACAGGGATCTGTGCGGTAAAGTAAGGAGCTGATGGTAGGTGTGGCGCTCAGATGCTAAAAACAATCTCCTTGGTCTAGCGCTATTGAAAAGGGGATAGACTCCCTCGCTGACTGGCTGATACCGACTTTAGGCCTCCCCATCGACTTTACTTTACTTTTTTACATTATTATAATATAGCACATCCATGCTTCACACTAATGCCCAAACTTGATTTGTGTACTTCCAAAAAACGGATACAGATTCAAAAATATATCTCAAATATATATATATATATATATATATATATATATATAATTCATTTGAGAAATTTGAAATATGCTGATAAATGTTAGACCATCCCACTCCTCTCCTAGTATGCAAATTTTCTATCTAGTAAAGACAGAAAAGACATTTGGTAAATTAGAGAATAAGGTTTCAATAAAAAATGTTCACTAGCTTTACATCCTATTTTTGTTTGTTCATTTGATTTAGATAATAATACAACATTTTAAAAAGTCCTATCCACCCTCCCACGACTGATATTCCCAAAGCAAGCTGCCGTTCTCACACTGTCTGTTAATGTGTTATAAATATCCCAGAGTTGAAAGTTATAACTTCTTGTTCACTAATTACCACCTAACAAGGTAAATGACCAACACATGAGCTGAACAAATGTATATGAATATTTATATACATGTTTATTGAAATCACTGTGCAGAAAGATTCTCGTTTCTGTCCTTATCAACTTTAAAAAGATTTGCTTACCATGTGCACATGATGTTCAAAGTGACAATGAATGACCTATTTTCTCTGACATAATTCTACCTATATATTAACAGATACCTGTCTGTATGTTTGCTACTGGAACACAATAACAATAATGGCACATCATTGCAAGATTTTGTAGTGATTCTATTTACTCAGCTCTATTTGATCTGATCCATAGGCCTTACTAGTTGCCTACTCTGGTGCACGGGCCTCGCTAGTTGCCTACTCTGGTGCACAGGCCTCGCTAGTTGCCTACTCTGGTGCACGGGCCTCGCTAGTTGCCTCTTTGGTGCATAGGCCTTGCTAGTTGCCTACAGTACCTGCTATTGCTAAGATGTGACACCAGGTCAATTTTTAAGCATGAATTTGCCTATTTAGAACTTTGCCCTTTCTGGATTCAATGCTGAACTGGATTGTGTAATCTTTATTGACTGGGAACTTGATATCAGTCATTTGTGAGTTAACTAGAACTAAAACCATTATCACAAGTTTATTCTCTGTATTGTTGTATAATATACCACATCTTCCAACAAATACTCTCCCTAATCAGATCATTACTTTTAACACGCACATGAGAGGACCCATGAGCCTATTGGGTTCCTCTTGTAACAGAAGTCCATAAGGATATTGATACTTCTGTTTAGGAAAGTGTGAAGGATTCTAATTAGCATTTCATAGTTATCTCTATTATATTGAGAATTTGGATGATTAAAAAATGATTCAGTATGAATGAAAACTCTACAAAATTATCATTCAGTTGCAGATTGGACTGGAAATTACCTTATTCTCAAAATTAGGACATTAATGATCATCAAAGTTTGGTTGTTCCATAATAAGGCACCACCATATGTCTGTATATAGCATTCAGATTTCAAAGTGTTTAGTCAGTCTAATTCTTCGAGTAGAATTCCTGATAAGAGCACAAATATTTTTGCAGAAACAATTATGACTTGACTCATGCCAACTTTGATCAAATAAATATATACAACACCATATTTCCTGGCTTTTAAGACACACCCTAAATTTCCTCCTAAATTGATGGACAAAACTATCAGAGCATGGGTGAGTCTTTTCTTTTCTTTTTTTTTTTTCTTTTTTTTTTTAATTAGGATTAGATCCACCAGGAATGTCATATTCAACCTTGAAGATGAGGCCTTAATTTTTCAGGTTTATTTTAGGAAAAAAAGTTGAATCATTGATAGAAAAAAAGCCTGCAGTCATATATATATATATATATATATATATATATATATATATATAAAAAAGTAAAGTCGTCAGGGTGGCCTAAAGTCGGTATCAGCCAGTCAGCAAAGGAGTCTATCCCCTTTTCAATTGCGTTAGACCAAGGAGATTGTTTTGGCGTCTGAGGTGGAGCGCCACACCTACCATCAGCTCCTTACTTTACCGCATAGATCCCTGTGCTACTCATACACTGAGTTGGCGAGGACTGGTATCGAAAATGTAAAAGAAAAACAAAGTATTCAAAAAAGATGAATTTATTCATGATGGTGAAGTCGAAATTATAACATTTCGTTTTTTAATAAATCTTCATCAGGACTTTAATATGGAAACAATCTTCTCTGAGTAAGTGTGGATGATTTACGAAATATATATATATATATATATATGAGAGAGAGAGAGAGAAAGAAAGAAAAGATTGTTGTAGATCCAACAAGAGAAAAGTAAATATTTTAGAATAAAGAAGTTCCACAAAATGGTTTGAATTTTGTTTCTTAAAAATTTATTTTCTTGGGTGGCATGTGTGTTTCAGGCTTTTGAAAGTCATTTTCAAGATAGAAATATGTAACAGATATATATATATATATATATATATATAAGGTAGGGTAGTATGGACATGAAGTCAATGGTGCTTGGTTACTGACAGTTTAACACCTATTTTTAAACTATAATATATATATACATACACACACACTTTATCCTTTCACCTTCTGTTTTACTTTCTTATTACAACTTTTTTTCTTGGCTCTTGTCACTCACAGTATAATCTTTTATCTTTCATTCAACCCCTTAATTTTATTTTATTCGTCTTGCACCTTTACTATGTCCCAAATTTGCAAATACCTCCTCTAATTTTCTATCTCCCAATATAACAGTAGATACAAATGTCATATACACTCTCCAACCCCACTCACTTTGGAAGGTCACTTTTGGGTTTTTCCTCATCAATTTAGTAGTACATTTATACATACCCACACAAAAAACCCACTTCATCTTAAAGTCAACACCCAGGAAGTGTACTACCCCTGACAAAAAATTTGCCAGGGGTAATATATTAGGTTATCACAGATTACTGGTCTTCAGTTTAGAGGGTGGGGATACTTTGTTTAGACATCAAAATCAGTTGCTGTTGTCACTGATGTGTCAACCTTTCAATCGTTCTTTTACTTCCAACTTAGGATGGGAAATAAGGGCAATTCTCTTCAGAGGCCATTATTGTATTTTATGTGACAAGAATCTTAGACAAATTATGCTAAAACTGCTAAGTTGTTATTATTATAAAAGAAGAATTTTTTGTATCTTATTTACCTTCATGATATGATAGGAACTACTAAATTACACCAATAAATGAAATTTGGTCAGGGCTGATAAAGAGACACAAACACATTTATATACATAGATCTCATTTTTAGTTGAACATAATAGTCAAAATGGGTATTATTATGTATTATTTATTACCAATCTCTACAGTTAGGGGTTGAGTTAATACAGTTCTAAGTGACAATCATCTGTGGGTTGCAGGTTCAATCCTGACCACAGGCAATAACATAGAATACTTATAGTTTAACACTACTACCCAGTCATGGTTAGTGGAATAAGAACAGTCTACCCCAATGGATGAAATAAAGGGTTTAGTTCAAAGTTCCATCTAGGCTCCTGATTTCAACAAAAAAACACCTGAAAAAAGGCTAAAGGGCACATCAGCCAAAACATTGTGATACAAAAAATAAAGATGAGGTGAGGACAACAGTCGGAAAAATCTAAATAATACAATCTCTACAGCATTCAAACTCTTTAACCAAAAATTGATTTTATATATATATATATATATATATATATATATATATATATAGGGCTGGGTTAGCTCAGTCGGTAGAGCGTTTGGCTAGAAACCACATGGTTCCTAGTTCGATTCCGGTCCTCGCCAACTCAGCGTATGAGTAGCACAGGGATCTGTGCGGTAAAGTAAGGAGCTGATGGTAGGTGTGGCGCTCCATCTCAGATGCCAAAAACAATCTCCTTGGTCTAGCGCTAGTGAAAAGGGGATAGGCTCCCTCGCTGATTGGCTGATACCGCCGACGACTTTAGTTTTATATATATATATATATATATAGGGAGAGAGAGAGCGGGGATCGGTTTAGCTCATTCTGGAAAGCATCCGTCTAAAAACTACAAGGTTCCGGGTTTTATACCACTCCTCACCGAATCAATGCATTGGATCTGTGTGGTAAAATGGAGAGCTGATGGTAGCTGTGGTGATCCATCTCAAAACAACTCCCAGTATTTCAAATCAAAGATACCATAACATTGTAACAGTTTGAAATATTTTCTTACCCAGTTTGATATTTTCCTATACCTTCCCCTTATAGAATTTTTTTTTTTTTTTTTTATGTATTCATTCTGTGTAGATAAAAGGTTTTAAATAAATAATAACCATTGACTAATATCTATGTCCTCATCTTATTGGAATTCCATGGGAAAGGAGTGTTTGTGTGACATTTTTAGTCTTTGTATTTATTAATAAAGCAACCAATTGTTTTCAAGTCCTGTTGGTTTTTTTGCATCCTTCCCATTTCTATGAAGCACTCTAAAAAATCCTCAGAATTTCCCTTTTCTACAAAACAGGAAAGAACTTTAAATGGAGATTGCTGCTACTATTATTACTACTATCTCTTTCACATACATCTGTATAAATAAAACTAAGTTTTATTATCTTCTACTAGCAAATATATGCACTCTCCGGGTGCAAGTATCTAAGTTTTAATGTAATAAAGTATTGTATTAAATTAGAAAGGTTAATGAAACTAAATAAGGATGCAGATAAAATGATTTGAAACAGAGGGAGGTATAATCGAAAAATAGAACAACTGAAACTTACTCTTCCATCACTCTCGTCTTTCATTTTTATTTTTTCTAATTTAAGTATTTAGTTAAAAGAGGAAGTAAAGAATAAAATGACAGTTATTTTTTCTTGTTAATGGATTTAAGATTCATTGAAGAGATTTTTGCTTATATTCATTAAAATAAATCCAAACAGTTAAAAATCAATAATACTAAGCACATATTTAATAAAATCACATTTTTAATATCAATATGCAAATTAGCCTTCCCATTCACACTATAAACCGCTATTTTGTTGTATATATAAATATAATTGCATGTTGTTAATATGTAGATATGGTTAACAGTATTAATAATGTACAACAATTTTATTAAATTATTAATTAAATGAAATTAATATCATGGAGAATGTGATGTCAATAACTAAGGAAATTGTGACTTGAGTAGTAATATAGTTTCAGTTACAGACAGAAAAACACACAATCTCCATTATAATAAGATATTCAGTCATCTAGCATTATATTAGGATTCTTTTACTTCTATTTTTTAAAAGACATATTAATTTTTTTTTCAAAAATAAATTGTAATATATATATATATATATATATATATCACTTCGTGGATGGAGAGGTTGCTTGTTAGCCATGATTGGCACACTATCTAGGAGATGGGTAACTCTTAAATAAAATCCTGACAGTTCCAAACAAGCTTTCACCATAATAAATAAATATATTAGTGTAAATATTCTAACTGTTCAGATTTTGGTCAAGACACACTGAAAACACTGGTTTCCACTAGATCACCAAAATTAAGCAGTGATTTTCAAACCAAGTGCTTGGTTTGAAAATCATATAGGCAAGACAGTTACTAAACCCCATTGACTTTGTCTTTACTAGCTAACTTAGTGCTCCAGTGGTTTAGATATTTTGGGGTACGGTATCATTTTATTGAAAAATCAGTATTTCTCTTTGGTTGGTTGGTTGGTTTTATGCTGTTTCAACCCATATTGGGTTATTTAATGCCTAAGTTTTTTTGCAAGCAATTATATGATTTCAAGTAACTATTCATAATCATGTTTAAACAATTATACCTTCAATTAACTATTCTTAATATAAATAATTTGCATACTCTAGTGGTGAGGTTCCCATTCTAGATTTCTGTGGACTGTGAAGTACACCTTCATCACCACTACTCCCAGGTCCACCCTTACCCAGAGTGGTAGTACCTGTTAGGGTCCCATCTATGGGTTATATAGGAAAAATGAGTTTAAAAGAATGTTGTTTTTTTTTTTTAATTGAGTTTGAAAAAAATAATTTAAATACCATCAAAATAATTTTTAAAAAAACATCTTTAGCATAAAATAATCCAACAAGGGTTGACATGCCATAAAGTCAAACAAACCAAGCCATAATACAAATAATTTGCATACAGCTATATAGTTTCAAGTAATCCTATGATTTTCAAACAGATTTATTTGGACCATAGATGGGTCCTTAAGAGGTACTATTCCTCCAGGTTAGAGTGGACCTGGGAGTAATTCTAATGACTTGTTGACTCTACACTCTCCAGAACTAGATTTTGTTTTATAGTTATACCTACCGTTTTTAGCATTCAGTGTAAATATTTATTTAGTAACAACGATTGTAAAATGACCAGTTTGTCTTATCTAGATGAAAATAATCTTTCATTTTTAATCCCGATCAATCGGCTGGTCACGTCAAGCCCTAGCACCTATATGATTTTCCCAACCCTATTGCCTTTATGGCAAGCCCCAACCCTTTTTATCATATGGGTGCTAGAAGGCGGTGGCTGCGGGTCTACATGTCCTGGGAATGACATTAAACTCTATCTGATGGTGAGGTTCCAGTTTTGGAGGTTTGGGGAATGTGGAGCACCCCTTCATCACCATTGCTCCCTGGTCCACTCTGACCCGGAGTGGTAGTACCTGTTAGGGTCCTATCTATGGGTTAAATAGAAAAATGTATTTAAAAAAATTGTATTATCCATTAAGAATTGATTTATTTCAAAACTTTATTGGCATTAAATGACCCACTGAGGTTGATATGCCGTAAAACAAAACAAAACAAACAATCCATTAATCATTTTTAATCTTTCGTCATATTTACTCTATCTACTTGTATATAAAAGTTGATCTCATATAGAGGTCAACATTTGATTTAGGGTTCAGAAATCTTTGAGTATCTAGGAACCATAAGGTTCCAGGTTCAATACCGGCCCTCGCCAACTCAGCAGATAAATAGCACAGCTTGAATCTGTGCAGTAAAGTGGGGAGCTGACTGTAAGTGTGGCACTCCACATCAGATGCAAAATCAATCTCCCTGTTCTAGCGCTAATGAAAAGAAGATACTCCCTCACTGTTCGGCTGATACAGACAAGATACCACTCTGCTGATTTACTTTTACTATAAATACAAAGTAATGATAAAATTTTGAAGATCAATTATATATATATATATATATACCAACCCCTCTACGTGAGCAGTATGTAACTCTGGGTCAATTTCTTAAACAGTTTAACAGGTTTGAATTCAGAGTTTTCTTTCTCCTAGATTGGTTGCCTAACCAAGGTTAAAGAGCCCAGTCTGCCCTACTATTTAACGATGGTTGGAGTAAGAATAGATGAATTCATACCTTCTCCAAGATATTAGTGCTATGTGAAATGCAAACAGCCTTATCCAGAATTTGAACTCAGGTCACTTGTATTGGTTAATTATTCCTTGTCATATATGTCAATTTCTTTAATTGAACTAGAGTATATGACTGTTCATGCACTACCTGGCCTAGGGATTGAACTCAGTCAATATACTAGAAGAAAAACTGTTTTGGAGGTGCATGGTGTAATGGTTAGAGTTGTGGGAAATGGGCTCGTCGATCAGAGTTCAAATCCTGGACGAAGCTACAAGGGAAAGGTATAAATCCAACTACTTTCTTTCTAGCTATGGGTAAATAGCAGGCAGACTGAGCTCTTTAAACTTGGTTAGGCAACCAGTCTAGGAGAAGGAAAACTTTGAATACAAACCTGTTAAACTCCACTTGGAGTAATCACTACTAGAATAGGCTCAGTGCTAATTAGTGATCTATTTCACTAATTTAAAAAAGAGAATTTATTTTTTCCCATTTGAATTAAGATTTTAATTTTGCTCCCATATTTTCTCACTGATACAATTTTTACTTATTTCTGTTAACTAAAGTTATTTTGAATTTAGTCTTTATCAAGAAAGTTGTTAATAAAAAAAATAAAAATAAAAAAAAACACTTCAAAATTATTCATGAAAGAAAATTGAGGTCAAATCTAAAAAAAGTCAAGATTTGTTTTTAGCTGTTCACTTTTGAACTTGACAAACTGTGAGGAGGTGAAACACTAAAGGCATGAATTATTAATCAGACGATTGATGAAACAATTAACAAAAAACAAATTTGCTTTTTATAGTCGTGGGAACTTAAAACTGACCAGACGGAATACATTACTTAATCTTGGGGAGAAGGAGGGTAGTTATATATGAAAAGTTGAGGTGAATATTTTAATTATGAGTTCTTGTTTTTGAGAAATAAAAGAATGCTGATTCATATAACTTTTTTTTGTTTTAAAATCTTGGTTATCTGATTAGCTATCTAAGACTCTAAAGACCTAAAAATCAAGATATGGTGCTTATATAATATAATATATATAAAGGTTTTACATATCTATTTATTAGGTGACAAAGGAACATTCACAACCATATTGGTTTCATGCGATGCAATCATCAGGTGAAGATGTTTCAAATGCCATTTGAAACATCTTCACCTGATGATTACATCGCATGAAACCAATATGGTCGTGAATATTCCTTTGTCACCTAATAAATAGATATGTAAAACCTTTATATATTTATCTTATTATATTATATAACAGCTCTATTTCATATTGAGCACTCTACCAATTAATACTGCCTGTGGTACGCCATTCCAGCAAAAGCTGAAACAGTGACCATCTCACACTATATATATATATGGTAGCGTGAACATGGAGTCAATGGCACCTGGTTTTATCAGTTTCTCACCAATGCGATCTTCAGACTTGGTCTTAAGATCACAAAGGCGAGAAACTGTCAGTAACCAGGTGCCAGTGACTCCATGTCCATGCTACCTTAACTTAAATATAAATGCTCTATCCATGATATTGAGCACTGTTTACTCATAAATATATCACTCATACTATCTATATATATATATATATATATATATATATATATATAATGTATTAATTTGAAAGCAATTACAATACAAGTAAAAAATAAAAACAAAAAGATGTTATTTTTTGTCTTATCGATTTCAAAGTCTTCAAACTTTGAAATCGATAAGACAAAAAATAACATCTTTTTGTTTTTATTTTTTACTTGCATTGTAATTGCTTTCAAATTAATACATTATAACATACTTAACAATGCTTCAAGCAAATTAACAATTACTATATATATATATATAATGAAGCTCCATATTTTGATTTTTAAATGGTTTTCACCCAACAAATGGACATGTCACTTTATCAGTACATTTTCCACCCCTTCTTATGTGGTTTGTCAAACCCTTTGAAAACTTTTTCTCCTGATGATGACCTGAAGTTGAAACTATTTGAGAACAATTCAAAAATAAATAACATAATAGAAATATTTATGTTTGTCTTATGACTTTGTGTTTATCTTATATGATACTATCAATTAGAAATAAAATTAACTAACCAAAAATTTATAAATACCGACCGAGTAAAACATCTAAAAATTGTTACAAGAAGTCTCATGCTCTGAGGATTGCCGCATTGTGGGAAATACCAACATTTTTTTTTTCTGCTTATAACAGTCTGCATGAGCATTTAAGATTTCTTTATATAAAAATACAGATGCAAATCATGATGCAAAAACACACATGCAAATCAAGTGGAAAATTAATTGGATTTTACACGAAAAAAAAAAACACATGCAAATCTTCATACAAAAAAACACACATGCAAATAAAGATTCAAAAAAACACACATGCAAATCAAGTAGAAAATTAATTGGATTTTATTTTTCTGACAATATTTGTTGTCCAATGTTTTTCTTTTGTAGATAAAGATCTTGTTAATCAATATCAACATAAACTGTTACAAATGAAATGCGTAAAATAATTTGTTGACTTTGAAATTTTGTCCATTTAAATGTCGGATAACTCTTTGATGTAAATGTTTAACTGTTTATTTAAATTAATTGACATTTATTTTGAATGATAAGAACACACAACCATTTTTTATTCTTTCTCTCTTTTAGAAATTAGATTCTAAGAAACTTACATTCATGTTGTTACTATTTAATTTTAAGCAGACAAACCATTTGTCTTTATGATGTGTATCATAAATTCCTGAAAAAGACTCAAGTGTTGGCTAAAGATATTATGTTTGTAAAATCTGAGATTTTGAATACTGATCTTTCAAGGGCTGCTGAAAATGAATCAGATTCTAAGAGTGAAAGATTGCTGCTACACATTCTTTATTCGCTTATATTTGCGTGGTGTAATGGTTAGTTATAGGAAATGGACTTGTAGACCCGAGTTCAAATCCTGGACAAAGTTGTTTGCATTTCACATAGTGCTAATATCCTTGGAAAGGGTATGCATCCAACTACTCACCTTCCAGCTATGGGTAGGGCAGACTCGTCTCTTTAACCTTGGCTAGGTAACCCATCTAAGAGAAGGAAAACTCAGAATTCAAACCTGTTAAACTCCACTTAAGATACTGACCTTGTGTCTCATCCTACTCGTGCAGAGGGGTTGGTGTGTGTGTGTGTGTGTATGTGTGTGCGCGCACGTATATATATATATATATATATATATATATATATATATGAAATTTAACATTTTTGAAAAAACAAATGATGTTATGTAATTGCTGACAGAAATCTGTTTCGACCAAATCGGTAAATTGGTCATCTTCACAAGCAACACAGACGTTTTTTCAAAAATGTTAAATTTCATAATGTCGGATTAATTTCCATCTATTTTTCATATATATATATATATATATATATATAATATATATATTGCCCTTTTGCTTACTCCATTTTCATTGGGTTTTGTGTGTATTGTAAGTGTGGGACATTCAGCGAGGATTGAACTCGCTTTTCAGTAATAAAGTATCTGCGAGACTAGCTTGCTAACCATTACACCACAACAGCTAGTTTAATGATTTAAAAGATAAAAAAAATTCCTTCCCTAATTATTGTACATAGTCTATTGGTTGTGCATTCTTTTTCTTTTTCTTTCTTTTTTTTTTTTTTTCCTTTTTTTTCTTTTTTTTCCTTTTTTTCTTTTTTTTCCTTTTTTTCCTTTTTTGTATGATGAATAATGATCTCTTTGAAAAAATTCAAATAATATTTGGTGTTGGTACCTTTGCATGTTATATTGTTGTTGTTGTGATCCTAACTACTAAATTTGTTAATCCTATTTACTAATCAATTACTAATGCTTTGGAGAACTACTTACAATTTCAGCTTAAACCCCCAAGGAGGATTAATTTCAATATTAAGATCTTCCCATTTTTTCTTTCTTTTTTTTTTTTTTTTTTTTTTTTTTTTAAATCTAAAATTTTTTTTTTACTTTTAGACTCCTGGCACTAACTTACTCTTTTCACTTCTACACTCTTTCTTAGAATAATTTTCAAATGCACAGATGTGTTGGGTTCAAGGTATTCGTTTAGAATTGGTATTTGTTCAAGAATTGGAAGAAATGGGCACTGCAAATTAAAGACATCACATAGAATTGGGTACAATATAGAAACCTGTTTTTGGACTTAAATGAAATCAGAAGAACAAACATTATTTTTTAAAAAACATTTTTTGTTAAGTATGGAACAATGCCACTCTCCACAAAAAAAACAAGGGGTTTTCACTGGGTTTTTTTCTTCCTTTTGTTGAATTGGGCTTGGGTTTGTTTATGTAGAAGAATTCCAATTACCATCAAATTGGCAGACATGGTAACAAGGAAGCTGTAACCCAATACGGATCTTACCTTGTTACAAGCCTACTGCAAAATTCCAGGTTATTTATAAACACCATAACACCACAGAAACCAAGCAGCCAATCAAGACTCAAGGAATGGAATCACCCAAATGCATGAATGGAGTATTCCTGAGTTCCATAAAAGTACCAGCTGTTTTGGGCACCAGCTCAGTTGTGCTTAGCTAGTTGCTGTTGTTCAAACCAACAGTATACTCACTTGAACAGTTTAAAGTTAAAACAAGGACAGTGGTCTATATTTTTTACAATATGTGATATCATACTTTGTTGAAAGGGCATCCCATCATGATGTAACAGTTAACAAGCTAGTCTTGCAGATCTATTACTACTTAATAGTGAGTTCGATCCTCACAGGATGCCCCATATTTGTGACCTTGTGTCATATCCTACCAGCAGCAAATGGATTGAAAGGGTGTCCCATCATGTTTTGATCCTCACTGGATGACCCATACTTGCAACCTTGTCACACTGTACCGTGGCGAATGGGTTGGGTAAATACGTACTTTGTTGTACAAATTTCTTGGTATTTATTCCTGAACAGACACCAATTCTAAAGTACTGGGTTTAGTTCTACATTAGTTCTATATCACTCTTAGAGTATCTTTAACATATCATTTAATCTCTGATGAACTTAAAGAGAAACACCTCATGTATAATTGCAAACAAGTCAGAAAATAAAATTAGTTCTACCCTTTGCAACAAACTTAGGTACTTCTATAAAATAGTCCACCCATTTTGTTATTAAATATTTTGTCATAGATTTACCCTAATCCATGGAAACTTATATATATATATATACGAGTTAAGAGTAAGGAAATGAATCCGACAGTATATGTATAGATAAAAGAGTATGAAAACACACAATCTTGTTAAAATAAATATATTTTTATATAATTTTCATTGCTAATATTTCGATTTATAAAAATTATCATCAGAGGATAATGATAATTATGCTGATGATGAGTCCGGATTAAAAACATTTACATCTAAAAACGGACCTAATTATCATTATGCTCGGATGATGATTTTTTATAAGTCAAAATATTGTCAATATTAGCAATGAAAATTATATAAAAATATATTCATTTTAACAACATTGTGTGTTTTCATACCCTTTTTATATATATATATATATATATATATATATATATAAAAGCATTGTTCTGGTTCCAATGGGAGAAAATTAAATATTTTATTAAAAAAAGGTCCACAAAATGGATTATGTTTTTTAAAAAAAAATTTTTATTATTTTTATCTTACATTTGTGACACGTGTTTCAGATTTTCTAGTATCTTCGTCAGGCTTTGATCAATCATATGGTTGATTGATCAAAGCCTGACAAAGATACCAGAAGATCTGAAACACGTGTCACAAATGTAAGATAAAAATAATTAAAAAAATTTTTTCTAAAAACATAATCCTTTTTATAAAATATATATATATATATATATATATATATATATATATATAATTCTTGAATACCCATCAAGCATAAATAGAATAAAATGTCTTTGGCATAAAATAAACCAACAAGTGTTGACAAACCAAACTTCATCCACTCATTTAGGTTTGCGGCTATTAAGGTGATGCTATGGTCTACCAAGAATGTTTCTCTTAATTGCCTATTTTTTTCCATCCTCATTTTCAAATGCTTCCTGTAGTATTACCAGATGATAACCATGTCTCACTTAACTCATATCTCAAACAGCTTATCAGGTTTGTCAGGCCAATGTAACACTTGAAGCAAGCTTAATTTTGACTACAAACCTACTTAGATACTCAAAGTGCAGGTACTCTTATCCAATGGAAATCAACACAGATTTTTCTGATAATATTCCTTGATTTGTTTATTAATAGTAAATGTACACACCCATCCTGAAATAAATTGGATTACAAGTATGGTAAATTGATTTTCTTATAAATAATAAATATATATATATATATATATATACATACATCACATGACCATCACCCTCCCTTATATATATATATCTATTAATAATGGAGATTCGCTTCCGGTTCTTGTCTGTAACAAAAATTACGTCACTGCTTACGTCACATTACCCAAAATTGTCATAACACTCAAAATTTGAACATGCAACATTAGACAGTCCTCATTGTTTTTTTAAAACAAGTTTTAATAAATACATGACTGGTATTATATATCTATATATATAGTTTATTTTATTTTAATTCATATTTAAAGTTTACATTTCACATTGAATTTTTTACTACCACCCATCAGGCAATATGTTTCAAAAATCTATTTTTACATCGCCCGGAAGGCATTTTTTATTTTGTACTAGTATATATATATATATATATATATATATATATATTCTTTGTTGTGGTACCAAGTTTCTTGGTACAAGGTGATTCTAGGCTGGTCCTAATCTCTACCTGTAGTTAGTTGTATAGTTCAGATTCCATATGATAGCTCAATGCTTAATTTTTATAAACAGAGCAAATTTAGTCTGAATAAAATAAAAATGTGGTCTGATGAAGCTCGGTGGGCCTCAGATACCCACAAGTGGAAATGGTCCATAATCACGATACCTGATATTTAAGGCCTTTTTATTCACAAATAATATATATATATATAATATATATACGTCATATGACCACCACCCCCTCTCTCATAGACTAATGTTCCATTTATCAAATTAAACAACATATACACAACTATAACACTTGCCATCTCTCAGTTGATAACACAGATTTTATACAACACTAATTGCAAAAAAAAAGATCTCAAATCCTTGAAAGTGTCCTTATAATGACCAAAAACCTACATTAAACAAAATATATTTCACTCAGGAGTGGGGGACTCTTAAAGTGTATCTAACAAATGTCTAATAACTTATACCCTGGGCAATATTGCAATTTATGAAGATCAATGGTTATTTTTTTAAACATTAAACCTAGCATGACAGTTTGAGTGATTTGTACATGATCTCTCATCAACACACAAGGAAAACACACTTTCAGGTAAAAAAAAAAAAAAAACTTAAAGAGAAACACCTTATGTATAATTGCAAACAAGTCAGAAAATAAAATTAGTTCTACCCTTTGCAAAGAACTTAACCTACAAACTTGGGTACTTCTATAAAATAGTCCAACCATTTTGTTATCAAATATTTTGTCATAGATTTACCTTAATCCATGGAAACTAATATATATATATATATATATATATATATATATATATATATATAATATATATTTATTTATTTTACAATGTTTTCATAGATCGATGTTCATTGTAAAATAAATAAATATTAGCTCTTACAAACTGTGATTGAGCACTGTATTTCTTTGTTTCATCGCAAAAGAAATTTTGTTTTTTACATATACCTATATATATATATATATATATATATATATATATATATATATATATATATAATTTTTGAATACCCATCAAGCATGAAATAGATCAAAACACCCAAAAGGGGCAGGGCTGGATTTATTGCCCTGTACCAGAGGCACCCCAAGTGAGGAATGGCCTTGATCAATATTTATGGCATCTTCCACCACCAGCAAGAAAAGCTGAATGAAAAATCATTGTCATATTAAATGAAACATGCCTAAAAGAAGATGTGTAGCCTAAATAGACATTGGATAAGTTTTTTGACGGGGTTCAATTTATGATGCAAGTATAATACTAAAGTTGATCCTTGCTTTGTATCTGCCAGCTTAACTAAACAAAATCTTTATTTTTTTTTGTTTTGTTTAAACCATATAAAGTAGACATCTACTTGAAACCAAAGCTTAGTATAGCACAGAATATTACTTTTTGAAAATTTTAAAAGTTTTTTGCTAGTGGTTGAATTTGCAATATAAATTCAATACTAAACCAAGCCCTTAATTTGTGTCCATCAGGTTAGCTAAACTAAATTTGATTACTTGATTTAATTGAAAATTTACAAACTACAATGATGCTAAATTGAGCCCTTACTTAGCTAAACCAAATCTTTATCTTTTTGTTTAACCATATAAAGTAGATATCTAGCTGAAAATTTCTGAGACAGAAAACAAAGTTATCATTTTTTCCCCAATTACCAAAAAATAAAGACTGAGGGTGGGGAGTAGATTGTCGATCACACTTGTAACATGCATTTACCTAACCCCTCTACTAAGCAGGATGCAACACAAGGTTTAACTCAGTCGGGAGAGCATCTGCCTTGCATTCGGTGTAAATATTTATTTAGTAACAACGATTGTAAAATGACCAGCTGCAATCAGAGTACTTGTCGTCTTATCTAGATGAAAATAATCTTTATTTTTAATCTTTCGTCATATTTACTCTATCTACTTGTATATAGAGGTCAACATTTGATTTAGGGTTCAGACAAATAGAAATAGTATATGGTATAAGTTGTGTTTTATGTAGGATTCATTCCAATAAAGCCTTTGTAAAATAATGACCATGGGGTCAAACGTGGTTCTCAGGGCCTTAGCATTATTACCACTACCCAAGCAGTATATGGTATATCACCAGGGGTTATTTCCTATAACTCCAACCTAAAAAGGGGAACCACTCTGATTGACTGATAAATTATTTATTTATTGATCTACTAGGAAAAAAAGAAGACGGGTTAGGGTTTAGGGTTAGTTTAATGGGAAAATAATGAGTAGATTAATTAACAGATAAAATTCATTCAGAGTGGTTCCCCGTTTTTAGATTGGAGTTATAGGAAATAACGCCACCGGGCTTATTGGATTTATATATATATATATATATATACAGACACACATACAGAGTCTATGTGCTTGATTATGTTCCACTCCCAATGTTTGCTCAGTCAGACATGCTTCCAAAATAAATTAACTAGATTTCAACAAATTTCAGCAAATTAAACTGACTGCTTTCTGTCTTGAAGTTGTTTTCCAAAAGAAATAAGATAACCAGATTAAAGACTCTGAACAAAATGAAAGTGGGTTAGGAAAACTCATTAAGAATTTATATTAGGAAAAAAAAAATCAATTGAATATTAGTTTGTTTTTGTTTGGGTTTTTTTAATTCAAAAATATTGTCATTACAATTCTGTATTGGGTTTTATCTCACTAATTTGTAAAATTAGAACATATAAAATTCAAATGTTTTTGAAGAAATTATTTATTCTTAAATAAATTTAGCATCTCTATCCTTCTACTCACAGCAAGCAATCAAGTAGCAATGTTTAGGAAGACAAAAACCAAAAATAACTGAAAACTTGAGAATATAAAGATGACGTAAACAGATTACTTCAATTTTATGATTCCTTATAGGAAGTGCTACTTAAATGTTCAGAAATTTTGAACAGTTTCAAATATACATGAAAGCATCAATCTTAAGAATAAAATTAGCTGTTTATATATATATATATATATATATATATATATTATATACACACACACACAGATGCTGTCCTGCGTCCCTGACGTACAAAAATCTAAAAGGACACAGTAAAATTATATCCATATGTTCCAGTGTTTTTCCTTTTCTTCCCTCACTATTTCAAGCTAACCATAAATATATCTCAATAGTTTCTTAGAAATGAATTACACAGGATAGGTTACAAGATAGGAGTTAGACGGCTTTAGTTGGGACCCATTAATTTTCCCGGGGACATTCAAAGCAAATATGTGCGTCCCAAGATGCACTAAATCAAAAAGCTATCAGCATCACTATATATATATATATATATATATATTCATAAATAAAGGGTGCTCAGTATCAGTAATAGTATATATATATATATATATATGTGTGTGTGTATATATATGAAATAGGTATATTTGGGCAGTATCTCTTCATTCAAGCAAATTTGGTTAACATGATAGAATCTTTATTTTTTTCAACTTTTTTTTAATTTTTTGTTCAAGTTTCCTAACAATTGTTTTGATGTTATCATCTTGAAAGGTGTTAATCAGTTGTCCGAAAGAGTTATTATTCGTAGACCAATTACTTTCGGTTCTTTTCCGAACCATTATTTAGTCTAGCAATGATAACTCTTTCAGACAACTAATTAATGCTTTTCAAGATGATAACATCAAAAGAATTGTTAGGAAACTTGAAAGAAAAACTTGAAAACAATAAGAATTCTATCATGTTTAACTAAATTTGTTTGATATATATATATATATATATATATATATATATATATATATATATGATAAGCTAATTTTATTCTTATC
>CM042143.1:74420822-74425822 GCA_023376005.1 Doryteuthis pealeii
CATCTTCAGGTAATCACAAGAACATATGTTCTTGTGATTACCTGAAGATGCCGTATTAATACGGTTGAAATAAATTATTGTAATGAAGCAAGTTTAGAGTTTTTCTTCATTTACTAAATTTCTTGCTCTGTCCTTTTACTCACTGGTATTAGGCACATTGAGCTCTCCTTATGGTCTACCTGCATCAGCTTGGTTAAACCACACATGGAAAACCCTAACTACGGAAAAAAAACTATATATATATATATATATAGTTTTAAAATTTATCAAATTAAAATATTTATTATATAAATATTTATATATACATATATTAATATACTATAAATATATTATTTATATATTAATATACTATATAAATATAAATATATCAATTCAAAATACATATCATATATATATATATATATATATATATATATATATATATACCAAATCTCTCATTGCCAAGAAAGGATCACAGAAAGCCACATAGACCTGAATGCTTGCATATATAAAAAGAGTACTAGATGTATCAAATTAAAATATATCAATATATTATTTATATATATATATAAGAAATATATAAATGTATCAGATTAAAATATATATTATAGCAATATTTTATATATATATATATATATATATATATATATATATATATATATATACAAGGTGTGTCAAAAAAGTATCGAGATTTTTGTACTTTTTGACACTTTGTATTCTGAAAAAAATAACGTTCCATTCATAGTACTTTTTTGACACACCATGTATTATGACACACCATGTATTATGAAAAAAATTAATGAATGGAACATTATTTTTTGTCAGAATACAAGGTGTGTCAAAAAGTACAAAAAATCTCGATACTTTTTGACACACCTTGTATATATATCAATATATTATATATTATATAGATATATCAAATCAAAATATTCATTATATCATTATCTATATATATCAATAGATCACAAATCTCTCATTGGAAAAAAAAAGATCATGGAAAACCACATAGACATCAATTTTTTATGTATGTATGTATATATATATATATATATAATATATATAAAGAGTATATAAATGTATCAAATAAAACTATTCATTATATAATATATTGATACATACATATATAAATATTATATATATATATATATATATATGTATAAAGAAGAAGATTGGAGAAACATATCTGATATATATATTTAGATATATGTTTAATATTGTCCCTATCAATCAAAATGTTAAATGTTGACGAATACATTTTTTCAAATATCATTAAACCATCCTCACATTTCCTATTTTTCACTTTCACACATACTGTTGGATTCATTTATATTTTTCTCTCCAATATATAAATGTATCAAATTAATATATTTATCATATCAATATATTATTTATACAAATATTATATATATGAAAATTATATAAATGTATCGAATTAAAATATTTATTTTATCAAAATATATATATATATATATATATATATATATATGAGAGAGAGAGAGAGAGTATAAATGTATCAAATTAAAGCCTGAGCCTATTCTAGTAGTGACCACCCCAAGTGGAGATTTAAGAGGTTTGAATTCAGAGTTTTCTTTCTCCTAGACTGGTTGCCTAACCAAAGTTAAAGAGCCCAGTCTGCCCTACAATTTACTCATAGCTGGAGGGAGAATAGGTGGATTCATACCTTTCCCAAGGGTATTAGCGCTATGTGAACTGTGGCTTCATCCGGGATTTGAACTCGGGTCGACGAGTCCATTTCCTACGACTCTAACCAGTACACTATGCGCCTCCCTTCAAGATAGATATCACATTGTTTTTCTTTATATTTATTCCCCTTATCACAAAAGAGGATTCAACAGAAGGTCCCGTTTAATGTTTACTTGTGGATCCAGACCAAAAATTATCCACTCCTGTCAGCATTTTGACCTTGACTCTACCCCATTAAGTATAATGGAAGGGGACAGCTGCTTGCCCTACTGGAACTGGACTTTGAGGGGTGAGTGTTTCTGGTCCAGAAGAGTGTGTACACAGAGATTAATTCTATACTGTTTAGAGATAAAGATTCTCCCTGTAAATACTGAAAAAATAAGATATTTCGAAAATAAAACAAAAACAAATTTTACATAGCTAAAAACTTTTCGGTGGAGGAGTTCTCATGGCGTAGTGGTTAATTTGGTGGACTACAACGTCACAATTAGCAAGTTCAAACTGCAGTTGCGCTTTTACATTCACTTTCAGACTAACACCCTTGAGAAAGGTATAAACCCCCTCATACACCTAGCTATGGGTTAAATAGTGCTTCTACTGTTCTTCTGAGAGGATGGCTTTGGCATTGAATAACCAATGAAGGTTGATATGCCATTAAACAAAGAAGCCAAAGCTAAAAGGCTTACAGTCAAGTCACATTGAAAGCACTGGTTTGTGCTAGATTACTGAAGTTAAGTAGTTATGAGCCTGTTCAATACTTAGATGGGTGACCATTTAAGCAACAGTATGTCTTGTGAGAAACTGAATATTAAAATGTCTAGATTCAGCATTAAATGACACAAAAAAGGTTGACATATCATAAAACAAAACAAACTACCAAACCTAAAAATCTGTAATTGTTGCGAAATTAAAGTATAAATCTATATAAGTATAAATCAGTATACTCATATATATTTATACTTTATACAATTTATAAGTATGAATTGTATAAGGTGTGAATCTATATAAGTATAAATTGTAAATCTATATAAGTATAAATCAGTATACTCATACATATTTATACTTTATACAATTTATAAGTATGAATTGTATAAGGTGTAAATCTATATAAGTATAAATTGTATAAGGTGTGAATCTATATAAGTATAAATAGTATAAACTATAAATTTATATAAGTATAAACTGTATAAGGTAGAATAAAAAAATTTAAAAATTTCAACTTTTCTATTTCTTTAAATCATCTTCAACATTTCATCAATTTGTCATTTTTCTAAACTCATTGTTTTTTTATTGTTTTTTTTTTTTTTTTTTTTTTTTTAGGGTTTTCTTTCGGGGGGTGGAGGAATTCCTTAAAATTCCTTAAAAATTTTTAATAAGTTTTTCATGCTTCGTGCTGTGTTTTCTTATTTCATTGAATTTTGTTTTTTGCTCCTTTTTTTTTACGCTCTGCACTGATCAATTTTTAGCAAAATGTCTTTTTTTTTTCTTTTTTTTTTTTTTATCTTTGTCTTTTGTGATTGTCTTATCAATGATCTGTTTCAGCGCACAAACAGCTTTTTTTCTTTTTTTTTTTTTCTTTTTTCAAAACTTTTAATCCTTTTCTTTTCACCCCAAATATCAGCATATTTATAACAATCTTTATTATTGCTTACTGCAACTTTCTGTGCTTCTTTAAAAGAAATTTCAATGTTTGGATTTTATGTACTTCAAGTGTATTGTCATCATTATCACCACCACCCCTCCATCCTTATCCTTTTATTGCTTTTGATTTATTTATATTTTTTTCTGGTCTATTCTCCGGTCATCTTCAGGTGACATGATATTGATTTGCTCAAAAATTTATTTATACAGTTTTCCTTTCAAAAGGAAATAATAATAATAATAATAATAATAATAATAATGAAGATATTATATACAAGCGTACAACGGTCAGAATGTGACTATAATAATAATAATGATGAAGATATTATATATAAGCATACAATGGTCAGAATGTGACTATAATAATAATAATGATGAAGATATTATATATAAGCATACAACGGTCAGAATGTGACTATAATAATAATAATGATGAAGATATTATATATAAGCATACAACGGTCAGAATGTGACTATAATAATAATAATGATGAAGATATTATATAAGCATACAACGGTCAGAATGTGACTATAATAATAATAATAATAATGAAGATATTATATACAAGCATACAACGGTCAGAATGTGACTATAATAATAATAATGATGAAGATATTATATATAAGCATACAACAGTCAGAATGCGACTATAATAATAATAATGAAGATATTATATACAAGCGTACAACGGTCAGAATGTGACTATAATAATAATAATAATGATATTATATATAAGCATACAACGGTCAGAATGTGACTATAATAATAATAATGATGAAGATATTATATATAAGCATACAACGGTCAGAATGTGACTATAATAATAATAATGATGAAGATATTATATATAAGCATACAACGGTCAGAATGTGACTATAATAATAATGATGAAGATATTATATACAATAAGCATACAACGGTCAGAATGTGACTATAATAATAATAATAATAATGAAGATATTATATATAAGCGTACAATGGTCAGAATGTGACTATAATAATAATAATGATGAAGATATTATATACAAGCATACAACGGTCAGAATGTGACTATAATAATAATAATAATAAAGATATTATATATAAGCATACAACGTTCAGAATGTGACTATAATAATAATAATAATGATGAAGATATTAGTTCAAGTACATTGGGTATCATAAGGGTTGGTTTAGCTCAGTCAGTAGAGCATTGGCCAAGGAACCACAAGACTTGAGGTTCGATACTGGTCCTTTCCAACTCAGTGCATGAGTAGCATGGCTTGGATCTGTGCAGTAAGGTGGGGAGCTCAGATGCAAAAACAATCTCCCTTGTCTAGTGCTAGTGAAAAGGGGTTAGACTCCCTTGCTGATCAGCTGATACCGACAATAGGCCACTCCAGTTACTTTACTACTACTAGCAAAAAAAAAAAAAAAATGCCCTCCAGGCAGTGTAAAAATAATTTTTTGAATGATATTGCATGAGGGGACGGGAAAATTAAATAAATGAAATTAAACCTTTAATATTTTTTAAAGATTAATTACTCCATTGAGATATTTGTTTTGTTTTACGGCAGTATGGACCTCCAAAAAGTTTCATAAAAGTTCTGATTTGATTATTAAGACACTTATCTTTATAGAAAAATTTTTAAATCATACGAGTAAAATATATTTTCTTCAGATTTCAAAAAGGGGA
>CM042143.1:74430822-74540822 GCA_023376005.1 Doryteuthis pealeii
TTGTAAACAGCGGCCTTTCCAAATTGCTCAAACATTTCTTTCTCACGTGAGTGATTCACTTTCTTTCTTTTAATTATTATTACTAGCAAATATATGCACCCTCCGGGTGCAAGTATTTAAGTTTTAATGTAATAAAATATTGTATTAAATTAGAAAGGATAATGAAACTAAATAAGAATACAGATAAAAAGATTTGAAACAGAGGGAGTATAATAAAAGATTTGAAACAGAGGGAGTATAATAAAAAATGGAACAACTGAAACTTACTCTTCCATCACTCTCGTCTTTCATTGTTATTTTTTCTAATTTAAGTATTTAGTTATAAGAGGAAGTAAAGAATAAAATGACAGTTATTTTATCTTGTTAATGGATTTCATTTAAGATTCATTGAAGAAATCTTTGCTTATATTCATTAAGATAAAACCAAACAGTTAGAAATCAATAATACTAAGCACATATTTATTAAATTCGATTTTTTAATATTAATATGCAAATTAGCCTTCCCGTTCACACTGTAAACCGCTATTTTCTTGTATATATAAATATAATTGCATGTTGTCAGTATGTAGACATAGTTATCAGTATTAATAATGTAAGACAATTTTATTAATAATTGAGGTTTAGATAAAAATAAAATCATGGAGAATGTGATGTCTATAACTAAGAGAATTGTGACTTGAGTAGGAATATAGTTTCGGTTACAGACAGAAAAACACACAATCTCCATTATAATAAGATTAGCATCATTTCATATCCAATGCTATTATAGTATTATTGGTATTACCAGGAGGAATTGTATCTCCCATGTTATCACTCTTCAAAATGAAAACCACAATTGCTACCTGCTAGCTTAGATGGCTTGGACACATTATTTGGATGCCTGATAACTCCACCAGGTTATTTATCAGTGATGGACTTAGCTATATGCTAAAATAGCTATAGCTAAGAGTAGGGCCACCAATCTGTGAATTTTCATAAAGTAGTATTCATAGAAAATATATGCAACCTGCCTGTTGAAACATTGAAAAAAATCTATGAATTCCACTGTCAACGTTTTCTGCAAGAATTGAAAGTATGTTTCAAGAAGTATGTTTTGACATTTACATCTTATCAGTGTGGCTAGACTTGACAGCTACTTCTAACTGGGAGCGACACCAGACTGAATTTTCATCAGTCCAGCTCCTTACCATCTCGGTTGTCGGTAACTGTCAGTAAGAAGAGGTGAACATTTAACTGATAAATACAAACATCGGTAGATGTATGTTACAATCACCATAGATCTCAAATCTGTAAACAACAGATGGGTAATGCCATACGCTAAGTGTTGAATGTTCATTAAAGTCCCCTCTAGAGAGCTCTACCGGGTTTTGGGAGCATATATATTAGTCATCCACAGACACCTTGTTTTGACATTTACATCTCATCAGTGTATATATTCTTTATCATTCTTTTGCCTAAATTCTTTTCAGAGAAGGGCTTCAAATCTCATATAGATTACGGCTTCAGCAGGTGAAAAAGTCTGGCCCTGTACTTTATAGAGAGCTACGCAATAAAAGTCGCTGTTGGGGGGTGAGGCAGAAGAAAGTATACCCGGATCAGCTGAAAGCCACACACAAACAAGCCCAGTCATGGGTTAAAGTCTTCACCTTTTAAAATTTTTGTCATAAGATGAAATTTCTTTTGACTTTTATATGTCATTATATCTTAGTTTAGTTTTGTATAAGGTCAAAACTATTGAATACTCAGTGAGAATCAAGCTTACATGGTTTGCTAACTATTACATCACTCAGTTTGACCATGATAATCCTATTGTTGTTGAGAGAGAAAAAGATTATATGATTATGTAAGAGATTATAGACCAATTTTACATATGCAGGGCGTTTCAGAGAAATTGATATCCTTTTGTAATCTAATAACTTGACCAAATTTTAAAAGCATGTGTAAAAACAACTAAAAATTCTATGTTCAATGTTTAAACGCCTTTTCTTTTCCAGTGAATGGCATTTATTTGTGTGTGTATTTATATATATATATATATATATGTATTTATATAGATAAAAGGTGGCTTACTGGTGAATATGGCCACGATCCTTGGAGGTGCACAGAATCCAGGGGTTAAGTCCGCGATAAAACAAATACAAAGTAGAGCAAATTTATTAAAGAAATGGATACAATAGAAACCTACTCGAGTTTCACCATAAGGATCTTCAGGGTTAAATCCACTGAATGAAACGTGTGTTCATAAGATGTTACGTTATGACGTAACATCTTATTCAATGAACACACGTGTAATCGGCTGCAATTAATCGGTACCATGATTAATTCAGTGGATTTAACCCTGAAGATCCTTATGGTGAAACTCGAGTAGGTTTCTATTGTATCCATTTCATTAATATATATATATATATATATATATACACACACACATGATAGGTATGCGTCCTGCATCCATAACACATCTAAAAGGACAGCGTCACACTTTTCCTTTTTAAATTCATTTTCATTCTAAAGAAAAAAATTGGAAAAAAAACCAAACATTTTTTCGCTCTATATATGCTGAATTTGAGATCATTTGAATGAGAATTGGTTAAGTTATTAGATTACAAAATGATAACACCCTGTTGTCATATAGTACCTAAATAATGAGAATGGGATCATCTGTTTTTCCTATAAATAATATCTGATGAAACCTCAGAAGAGAGAAACAAGATCTCACTGGACTTGTTATTTCAACCTAGCAATTGCTAATTACTTTGTTCATCTTGTATCTTTGTTTAGTAAACCTTTTTCTCTATCCTTGATACTCGTTAAGTTTCTTCCTATTATTTCTCTGTTAACTCTGATACTCGTGTTACAACACCTGTATAATAAAATTGTCCAGCATTTTCAAAAGAACTTAATTTTTTTCTCTATTTTCAACTTGAGCCCTGTTTTTATCGTTGTACCAGAAATTAATCAGAAAGCCATCATCAAGGGCCAGTCAAAAATAGAAGTATAATCTCTCATTCATAAAGAGAATTGATAAGGTTTCCATCTTGTTTGAGAGGTGGGGAGCAGGGTAAAGAAGCATGTAGTGGGGGGTGCAAACTCAAGATGCAGAGTTATATAACTGATAACTGACAAGGCTTTTAAAATAAATTATAAAAGAAACAACAAAAAAATGGGTGAACTGGCTTCATATTACCAAAGCAACAAATTGTGAAATGGTCTTGGTCAATAGTAGACTCAACAAGAAGAAAATAAAATAGATAAAAAAAAATAGGGTAACAAGTTTTTTTAGGGTTTTTTAGTAGTAAGTTGGCTAGGCTGAGATAAGGAAAGAAGAAAAAAAACAGGTGATAGATATGAAATTTTAGAAAATGATTCCTGGTGTAATGTATAGGGTCTCTATTTTTCTTACATAAACATAGAGGCACATGGTGTAATGGTTAAAGTCATAGGAAATGGACTCGTCAACCAGAGTTCAATTCTTGGACAAAGGGTGTTTGCATTTCACATATCACTATTACCATTGGAAAAGGTATGCATCTAACTACTCTCTCTTCACCTATGGGTAAATAGTAGGGCAGACTAGGTTCTTTAACCTTGGCTAGGTAACCAGTCTAGGAGAAGGAAATCTCTGAATTCAAACCTGTTAAACTCCAATTAAGAAATTGACCTTGTGTCACATCCTGCTCATGTGGAGGGGTTAGTAAATATATATAAACAAACAAATACCCCATTCTATATCGAAGGGGTTTTTTGCCTACCTTGAAATAAAATTTCTAACCATCCATCCAGCCAATCATTCCATTTGTCTTTGATTTAGCTCAGTTGGTAGAGCATCCGCCTCAGAACCACATGGTTCCGGGTTCAATACCAGCCCTCACCAAATCAGCACATGAGTAGGACAGTTTAGATCTTTGCAGTAAAGTGGGGAGCTGATGGCACATGTGGCGCTCCACCTCAGACACAAAAACAATCTCTGTAGTCTAGCTCTAGTGTAAAGAGGAAAAACTCCCTCGCTGTCTAGCTGATATTGACATAGACCACTCTGCCCACTTTACTTACAATAGACAAAATATATTTGTCAGCTTTAAAAATAACATTAAAGTCAACCCCTAGATCACATTCATCATTTACTTTTTTGATTTTCATGTTGCTTATTTTATATTTAACTTTAATGATTTTTGATCCAATATGTTGTACTTTACATTTTTCTATGTTAAATTTTAATTTCCAAATATCTTCTCAATATGACAATTCATTTAGATCCATGTGTGTTATTTCTTTTGATAATGGTCTAACAAGTAGTTTAACATAATCAGAAAATAGTTTTATTTCTGATTAGGTAAATCATTTATGAATATTAAAAACAACAAAGGTCCCCAGAGTGAACTCTGTATATACTCTATTTCAGAATAACTGTTAACAATTTTTACTTTCATAGTTTTAGTAATATTTTACATTTTTCTATGTTAAATTTTAATTTCCAAATATCTTCTCAATATGACAATTCATTTAGATCCATGTGTGTTATTTCTTTTGATAATGGTTTAACAAGTAGTTTAACATAATCAGAAAATAGTTTTATTTCTGATTAGGTAAATCATTTATGAATATTATTTCAGTAATATTTTACATTTTTCTATGTTAAATTTTAATTTCCAAATATCTTCTCAATATGACAATTCATTTAGATCCATGTGTGTTATTTCTTTTGATAATGGTTTAACAAGTAGTTTAACATAATCTGTACTTTCATAGTAATATTTTACATTTTTCTATGTTAAATTTTAATTTCCAATATCTTCTCAAGTAGTTTAACATCATTAGCAAATAGTCTTATTTCTGATTTTATAAATCATTTATGAATATTAAAAACAACAAAGGTCCTAGTACTGATCCCTGGTGTCTGAAGATTTCTTTATTTACTTCATATATTTGATGTATCTGATGTATATGACATTAAACTGCATCTAGTAGTGAGGTTCCAGTTCTGGAGCTCTCAGGAGTGTAAAGTGCCCCTTTATTGCCACTAATATCAAGTCCACTCTGACCCAGATTGGTAGTACCTGTTAGGGGCCTATCTATGGGTTAAATAGATTAAAAAATGAGTTAAAAAAAAACATTGAGTTTAAGACAAATTTGAATACCCAACAAAAATGAATAAATAAAAAATATCTTCAACATAAAATAACCCAACAAGGGTTGACATGTTGTAATATCTGACCAGCATATATTTGAAGAAGCATACATACTTTATGTTAGGTATAGCCAAAATTTCACTTTTTAACCCCCCCTTAACAAAACTTGGAAAAAATGAATGAAATTTAATTTTTGGTGTTTTATAAAAAGGAAGGATTTTAAAAAAATCAGTTCCCATCAGATTACCAAAGTTAAGTAGCGATAAGCCTGGTCAGCACTTAGATGGGTGACAATTTATGAATTACATGATTTTATTAATTTTTCTTTTCATCAACCTCTTTTTTCTTTTTCTTTTTCTTTTTTCAGGAAGAACAATTCTACTTATACGCACTCTACAATAAAAACAAACCCAAATCAGACCAACTCATGCAGGAACATGGAACTGTATATTTCCGGGTAAGTATTAAAAATGTACCCCCCTCTCCCGTTTAGCTCAATTACTAGAGCACCGGATTCGCAAGGTTCCAGGTTCAATACTGGTCACTGCCAACTCAGCACCTGAATAGCACAGCTTGGATAATCTGATCTATGCAGTAAAGTGGGGAGCTGACGGTAAGTGTGGCGCTCCACCTCAGCAAAAATAATCTCCCTGGACTAGCACTAGCGAAAATGGAATAGACTCCCTCACTGTCCAGCTGATACCAATAATTAAAAATGTATATACCCTGTTATAAGCACATCATGTAGGCTCTTGTTAGTTGTTAACTCTCTGCCTACTTTAAACCACTCACAGCTACTCTCCCACCACTGTAAAAAAAAAAAACACCTTTCATTTTTCACTTGAAAATGGAGGACTAACATAGTCAACGACATACCCCAGGTCAAGTTGCACTAACCGATCAGGTGTGATGTGAGCAGTTACTTCACCAAAATAATCCCAAAGTGGATGAACCTTGTTACAATAGAAGAAGGCATAAGCTGGTACAAAAAAAGGTGAGGACTCAGATTACAATAGTAATAGAACTTTATTTGAATAGAATGATTTCCGAGGTGAATAGATAGTGAACTTTGAAATATCCCATCATACAGGTAAAAAATACCAAGAAAATTTGGTACAACAGTGGGGGAAATTTGGTAGGCAAAGAGTTAAATCATTTCCCAAGTAAAATCATTACTAAGTCAATGGGGCTAAATAACGGGGCTTGGTTTGAAAATCTGTTCTATGTACTATTAAAAAAAGGCATGAAGCAGATGATATTGCGCAGAAACTATCACAGATGCGGACTACACAGATTATCTCGTGCTTCTTGCAAATACACCTGCACAAACCAGATAGAGAGTCTTAACACTTGTAGCAGAGTGAGAGTGGTCTACCCCAATGGATTACAAGGAACACCTGAAGAAGGCTGAAGGATACAACAGCCAAATCGTTGTTTATGTATATTTAATAAAGATGAGGCCAACAGTCAAAAAAATCAAAATAAAACATATGAAGCCTCATCTCAAAAATTCAAACAAACTACTTGTAGGAGATTTCTATTCCTGGAATGATTTTTATTCAATCAACATAACATATAAAATTCTGAGAGAATTTTAATTAGAAAAAAAACCACCATGGAATTTCTTTCTGCCTTTTGATATATCAATGTTATTATATGTTCTGTGAGAAGAATAACAATATTTAAAAAAGACCAACAGCAAGTGGTCTCCTTGTTATAACTCGAGACTGTAACACTATTTTCTCTAAGGAAACGCACGATTAAACCAATTATTCATCCACCAACCAATCCTGCAAGGATATTTGAGGACTCACATAAGATAAACAGATAAATATCTAAAGGTATAGCAGTCATCGCCTGGAGTTCTTTGCTCTCCTGTGGACAGGGGGAAAAAAAACACACACTTCAAGAACAAAACAGAATTCTCTATGCCATCCAAACTTTTTTTTCCTCAGAAAACAGATTTATATATCTACAGACACTCCTCAAGTTAATGAACATACAACTTTGATGAATTTAGAAATATTTTCCTGTAAACCCTGTACAATATATATATATCCCAAATATTGTCGGCTGAAAATAGCCATATCACAAACATCATCTGTTTGTTTACTTCTCGTAAGTTCGTGTAGAGGTCACTTAAGAGGAATATAAAATACCTACTCCTTAACAAAACGAAGAAATCTGCTGAGTCCGTTTGGTGTGGTGGTAAGACGCTTGACAGTCAGCTTGACAATCAGGTTTCGAATCGCACACGGGGCGGTCTTTGTATCTATAGCTCTGCTGATAAGGCCTAATAGGCCGAAATGTACATACAGAGATTGATTTTTCTCGATTTGTTTAGCCTTAAATTTAATAGGTAATCCCGCCTAATTAATTAATTATTAATTAATTAACTTTCATAAAATTAGGTTCGACTTCAATTAAGCACATATTCTCCCAAATATATATATATATATATATATATATATATATAGATATCTCTTTATTTGAAGCTATAACTGTTTACTAAGGAATATCATTAATTACTAGAAACCATATAACTATGCAGGTGCATGGTGTAATGGACATGACGAGACTGTTTGCTAATACCCTTGGGAAAGGTATGAATCCAACTATTCTCCCTCCAGCTATGGGTAAATAGTAGGTGGAGCATCACACCTACCATCAGGTCCTTATTTTACCGCACAGATCTCTGTGCTACTCATATATTGTGTTGGCGATGGCCAGTGTTGAACCAGAAACATTACACTCCACTTTTCATGTCTAGACATTGGAGGCTATTTTGTGATGCTGTTTTTTTTTTTTGTTTCTTTTTGGGTTTTTTTAGGGAATAATATTGGATATTTCTGACATTGTCTTTTTGATTTTTCAGAGGAAACAGTCTGAATTAAAAGACAAAATGAATTTGTCCAGTTACCTTTTGCGGCCAGTGCAGCGAATGGGCAAGTATGCCCTCCTTTTGAAGCAGATGTTGAAGGAATGTCCACAATCAGATAACGAATCTGCAGACTTAAAGGTAAAAAAAAATCTTTCTTCCTTTTTTTTATTTTATTTTTTTTTTTTTTGGTATTGGGTTAAGGTTTGGTGGGGTAGGCTTAAAGCTTGCTTTTACTTCTTTTCTACAATTGAGGAATGAACAAAAGGCTGCACTTCCCATTCCCCAAAAAAGGTGACCTTGGAATCACTAAGAACTACAAAGGTATAACCCTTACTGCCTAGCATTGTATAATTAGAACTAGGGAATATTACGTAAGATATGTTGTGTTGAAAATATTTATTTTTATGCAATGTTTTAAAAAATATCATCAAAATTTTATTTTTCATAACTGAAAAGTCATTAACATTTCAAATGTTTTTTCAGACAATTGAATCTTTTGGTTTTTCTATTGTCAACCAATTCATTCTGTGGTCTCTACCCATTAATCAACAAATGGTGAAAAAATAATGTGCATATAAGACATAGCCAAGCTTGAAAAGTCTAAATGATTCAACAGGAAAATATCTAATTAATGTTAATAATTTCATTATTCGGTGAAACATTGCATTTTTTCTTCTTCTCCTGACGATGACTTAAGGTCGAAACTAATTAAGAACAATTAAAAAATAAATAACAAATAAAAAATACTCCCGTTTGTCTTTTCACTTTTTGTTCATATCATATATAAATATACAAGGTGTGTCAAAAAAGTATCAAGATTTTTTGTACTTTTTGACACTTTGTATTCTGAAAAAAATAATATTCCATTCATTCTTTATTTCTCTCTTGGTAAATACAGCTTTAAAATAGGTACTTTTTGACACACCTTGTATTCTGAAAAAAATAATGAATGGAACATTATTTTTTGACACACCTTGTATATACATATAATCTTTTCATTATAAATAAATGAATGAGAAACTAAAATAAGTCCACTGAAGACTGGAAATTTATTTTCTCAATTATTTGTTTATAATGAAAAAATCATATGTATATATATATATATATATATATATGTATATTATATGAACAAAAAGTGATAAGCAAACAGGAGTATCTTTTTTTATATTATTCATTTTTTAATTGTTCTCAATTAGTTTTGACCTTAGGTCATCGTCACAATAAAAAAATATGAGAAGTAACAAAAAATTATTTTCAGAAAAATGTAGTCAAACGTGACAAGTCTGTTTAGTAGAAACCATCTGGTTAAATTCACTTGGATTGTTTTGTTTTTATATATATATATATATATAAATGTATGTGTAAATGTACTGGGTTTTTTCCAAGAATAGGGAAATAAACATGAAAAAATAGAAGAGATTTATAACCAACCTTCCCTGTTTGATTCTTGTTTAAAGGCTGTGTATGTTATTAATTGTCTAAAGTATTGTTTTGTTTTTGTCGCTAAGGTGATGCTAAAAAAAACACTGGCAGTTATTTCTTAAGATATAAGTTATAATTTTAAATGTATCTAACATGCAGGCAAACTTGATTTAGAATTTTAAAAATTGTTCTCTATTTAAAACTTTTTAAAATGTTATCACCGATTAAATAATATATATATATATATATATAGCAAATAGTGAATGAAGTAAGAGGTAAGGAAAGGACCTCTAGATCAAAGCTAAAGCAGCCAGCCAAGCAGAAAAACCACTTCAAGAAATTGTTAGGAACCCACCCCTCCTAAAATCATAGAAAATAAAAATCGCTAACAACTAGACATCAAACTAGGAGACTTCACAATGAACAAACTCGATAAAGTTCTCAAAACAATAAAAAGTAGAAAAGCCGCAGGCCTCAACAAAGTATCCCCTGACGTATGAAAGGCAAGAAAATTTGACAACCTACATCTTAGACTACACAATGCAGTGTATAAACAAAATACAATTGAGAAATGAACAAAAGGCTGCATCTTCCCATTTCCCCAAAAACGGTGACCTCAGAATCATTAAGAACTACAAAGATAAAACCCTTACTGCCCAGTGTTGTATAATTAAAATTAGAGAATATTACGTAAGATGTTGTGTTGAAAATATTTATTTTTACGAAATGTTTTTAAAATCTTTGCAGAATGCTGAAGAAATGGTTAAGTTCCACTTACGCCATGGCAATGATCTTCTTGCAATGGATTCTTTGAAGGATTGTGATGTAAGTATTCTGAGTTTCTCTTTTACAAGATTGAAATTAAAATCCATCAAAAGTTTTCATGTTATTCTTATTCCAATCTCATTTTGTATAAAATAAAAAAAAAGTTTATAAAAACCTAATGTTCTCAGTTTAAATAGCTTTTATCTAACCCAGGGGTTCCCAGTCTTTTTTTGCCATGCCCCACCTAATCACCACTAAAATCTTGATGTCTCCCCCCACCCCCCACCCATGTGGTAATATATAATTCTTATAATTTAAAAAGTGAACTCTGAAGAAGCTTAGAACACCAATACCGTGGTTTAAATAAGCTTTATGAACAAGCAATCTATGAAAAGTAAAAATGAAATAAACAAAAAACAGAAATAATAAAGAGAGAAAATTTCTATATAAATATTTCAATAAATTCATTTAAATAAATGTGTATTATAAAATAAGTGTACCTATCAAATGCAAAATACTATTTGATGTTACCTCAAGACAAGTAGAATAAAGTTAGTGAGACCCTTGTGCTTCATACCGGCTGCAAATAAATTTTATATTAGGCACTAATTCAGTCAGATTTAGTCTTAGATTAATTTGGACCCAGACCTCATTAGTCTCAATTGCCCCCACTTAAAAATCAAATCACCACCCCTGTGTGGCATACACCCCACATTGGACCCACTGATCTAACCATATTATCATCATATATATGTCTATATAGTATTATAATTATTATTAGCATGATTCTCATTATATATATATATATATATATATATATATATATATATATATAACTGTATGGCCTTTGCCTCCTATCACACAACCATACAGGTTAGACAAACAAGATATGCTTGTTATTGCTGGAGAAGCAAGGATGAGCTCATAAGTGATGTTATCCTATGGGCACTTTTCAGGTCATTTAATCCTGAATCAAGTGGTCACCCAATTATGTATTGAACAGACTCATTGCTGCTTAACTTCTGGGATCTAGCAGGAACTAGTGATTTCAGCATGACTTAACTGTAATTTGGTGCCTTGAACTGCTTCAGTTATGTGGTATATGCACCACAAACTAGCATGTACCAAAATATTGCAAAACTTTTGACTCTAGTACGATACATTTTTTATTTCCAAAGAGTATAAAAATAGTGATTCATTTTTATTTTTTTTAAGATATTAGAATAATTTCATTTGCAACAGCCTAATGTTTCTTACAAAATTATTCTTATTAATCATTTTAATATAAATATTTTTAATATCTTCAATCCATGCCTAATTCATTGAATGTAAAATTTAAGATTTTCTTTATTTTTAAATTCTCGATGAAATTCATATAGCAAGGGAGGTAACTCAGGTTTTTCTCTTGAGCGAAATTGTATTTTGTAATCTTAAGATTTTATAATTTCTTTTATTAAAATTCAATAATTATTTTTCTATAGATTTTTTTTAAATTAAAGTATTTTTCTCCAAATTCTTTTTTTAAATTTTTTATTCAAATTATTATTTTCGTTTACAGGAAACTTTTTTTTCACAACTGTTTTTCATTTCATATTTTTTCGAATTTCCACCAATAGACACATGGTCATTTTAATTTATCGTGTGGAATCATGCACAAGTTGAAACTAATGCATGGCCATTGCAAAAAATACTTGGCTTCATCAGCATTCCATTTCAATTAACTCAGCCCTTGCCCCTTTCAGACAAGGGAAATGATCTGCTTTGGGGCGGGGGGGACCCCTTAAACCAAACGAATATTTCTTACTCATCTGACTCAAAAGCCATAGAATATACAAAAATAATTTTATATCAGAATTTTCTCCAATCTTTATTATTATTATTATTATTATTATTATTAATGGCATAAAGATAAGATTTTGGGAAAATTAACTTCTGTACTCAACTTCTTAAGCTTAATTTTACAATCACCACCAAATTCAAAAACATTCAAGTTTCCAAATTTATTACACTGAAGAAAAATATTATTTATTTATAATTAAAGATTTTTGTTTGTTCTTATAGCATTAGAAGCATTAATCTTAAACGTAATAATAAATTTTTTGAAAGCGAAGTAATGCAAAATATATGTTGAGAAAACATATTTATTAAATTCTTTGGTGTTAAATACTTAATATTTTCAGCGCAAACGGCCATCATCATTATTAAGAATTTAATAGATATGTTTTCTCAACATATATTTTGCATTACTTTGCTTTCAAAAATTTATTATTATATTTATTTATAAAAAAAAAAACATTAAAACATTACAGAACATAATTCCTTACATTCTATTTTATTATGTTTTTATAAAATACAATGCTATGTATCTTATTTAAAACAAAAACATAAAAAAGGGTGTTTTTGTATTTTGTATCTATATACAAATCAAATTCTGTTAAGTAATTCTTCCCCAAAAATGCCCTCTTAATTTATTTTTCTTACCATTATTTCTGAAATGATCCAATTTAATCTTAAAGTTTTTTTTTACAGTATTGCTGTTTGTGATCTGATTAAGCAATGTATTCCAAAAATATATTACTCTATTAGCAAAAAAAACAACAATTGGTTAATCATATATTAGTTAGCATTCTATCAATTTCAAGTTTCTTTTTAGAAGATTTTTTTTAATAATTTGAAATATATTTTTCTAATGCAGGTAAATCTTCAGGAACAAGGCCGTCTTTTGCGGCAAGATGAATTTATGGTTACACAAGGAAGGAAGAAATTTATGAGGCACATATTTCTCTTTGACGAACTTATCTTATTCAGCAAAACAAAAAGAAACAGACAAGGCGGACCAGAGTCATATGTTTACAAGTATAGTTTCAAGGTAAGAAAAAATGCTGCAAAAATATTTTATAATGAAATGATGCAGCAAAATATTTTATAATTGATATATTTTATAATGAAATGATGCAGCAAAATATTTTATAATAAATTGATGCAGCAAAATATTTTATAATGAAATGATGCAGCAAAATATTTATAATGAAATGATGCAGCAAAATATTTATATAAATTGATGCAGCAAAATATTTATAATAAATTGATGCAGCAAAATATTTTATAATAAATTGATGCAGCAAAATATTTTATAATAAATGATGCAGCAAAATATTTTATAATGAAATGATGCAGCAAAATATTTTATAATGAAATGATGCAGCAAAATATTTTATATGATGCAGCAAAATATTTATAATGAAATGCAGCAAAAATTTTATAATGAAATGCAGCAAAATATCTTAAACAGTTTTTCTGGTAGTCACAAAGCAAAGTTTAGTCTGGTCATTATTAAATTTACCTTATGAATCTAACTGGACTTTGTGTATGAGATATGTTTTGAAAACATAGAAGCTTACCTTGCAGATAAAAATACATTTTTGTGGCAAAAAATTTGGGGTTGTTCTAATCACTAATTTTTTTACACAAAAAGGTGTTTTTATTAGCAAGGTAAGGCCTCAAAACAAGGTAAGCTTCTACGTTTTCAAAAACATATCTTGTCTAATGTATGATTCCTTGTTTTTTAGATAAAAAATTGGTCTTCAAAAGTTGTTAATTACAGGTGTATATACAGTAATATAGACCTAAGTCTTTTGAATATCAATAATACAATGTATAGTAATTCTGTAAATTAAACAATGAATATCTGCAATAATTCTGTTACTTAAAATAACCTTAAATTGTCTGAATTTCTTAGCTGATTTATTTTTCATTATTAATTTTCAAACAAAATTCTGGAATGTAAACAACTTTTCCCTCAGATTTCTGGTTCTATAAAATGTATAAAATTTTTATATCAGAATTTTCTTCAATCTTTTTTCTTACTAATAGCACAAATATTTTGATAAAAATTAACTGTTTTACAGTTATCTTTTTCTTTTTCTTAACCTGTAGTATCAATTCTCTGCTCATGTTCTTTGTTCATATGAGAGTAACTGCAAAGGGTAAGGGCTCCAAAATATTTAGAAATCACAGAAACGTTTATTGTTCATGATCAATGATTTTAACATCATTTTAAAGTTTGAACATGTATCTATTTTTCTATATAATCGCCATTTGGGTCAATGCATTTTGGTAGGTGATGTGGCAGTTTTTGTATATACCCAGGTTATACCAGTTCACAGCTATGTTGTTGAGGAAGCATTGAACCTCGTCATCATTCCCTACACTACTTGTGGACGTTTTTGACATCCGCACATGACTCACCATTCACTTCAGTTAATTGATAATGAATTTCAATTGGTTTAATGCCTTTTGTATTAAAAAAAATAAATAACTGTGCAAACTTCACACTTGGCAGTAGCATCAATCAGGAGCTCCATTAGAAATGACTGCCAATCCAAGATTGAGCATAGCAGCAAAGCATGCGCAGGTGCATGCACAACAAACACAACAATGTTACCAATAGACGCAATTAAAGTTTCCCTATGTCCCCAGCACTTTGGAGACCTTAATTTTACTTACTCTCATACATATTAATTTTTGGAGCTTGTTTTGAATAATTGTGTGAACTTCACACTTGGCAGTAGCTTCAATCGGGAGCTCCATCAGAAATGACTACCAAGCATGCACAACAAACACAACAATGTTGCCAATAGACGCAATTAAAGTTTCCCTATGTCCCCAGCACTTTGGAGACCTTAATTTTACTTACTCTCATACATATTAATCTTTGGAGCTTGTTTTGAATAACTGTGCGAACTTTACACTTGGCAGTAGCTTCAATCGGGATCTCCATCAGAAATGACTGCCAAGCCAAAACTGAACATGGCAGCAAGGTGCACACAAGAGCAGGTGCAAGTGCATGCACAACAAACACAACAGTGTTGCCAATAGCTGCACAAATAGTTTCCCTGTATCCCTAGAACTTTGGATGCTTTTGGGATTACTTTCATATCTATTAATCTTTGGAGCTTGTTTTTAATAACTTTGCAAACTTCACACTTGGCGCATGCACAACAAAGACAAGTGCCACAACAAACAGTTTCCCTGCATCTGCAACACTTTGGAGACCTTACTTTTTGGATTACTTTTGTATATATTAACCTTTGGAGCTTATTTTTTACATTCTACAACCATTAAGAAAATATATATATATATTCTGCCATTTACTTGTTATTTAAAATGGCCCAAGGAAGATTTTCATCAAAACTGTTTGTTTTTTTTTTCATTTTCCTTACAGACGTCAGATATTGGTTTGACGGAGAATTTTAGGGAAAAAGGTAATAAGTTTGAGATCTGGTTTCGACGTCGCTCATTGGGAGAAAATTATATTCTCCATGCTCAATGTAGTGAAATGAAAAATAGCTGGGTTAGTGAGATCTCACGGTTGCTTTGGAAGCAGGCTATCAAGAATCGAGGTAAGGAAAATATTTCTCTTTTTTCTAAGGTTCCTTAGAAATTTTATTGATTATAAAAAAAACATACCATATCAATTTGTTTGAATTTTTGAGATCAGGCTTGATTATTTGGATTTTTCAGACTGTTGTCCTCATTTTTATTGTTATTTACACAACATTTCTGCCATTGGACACATGGTGCAACTGATGTAAGGGATGAGTTAATACAGTTCTAAGTGACAAACATTTGTAGATTTCAGGTTCAATCCTGACCAGAGGCAATAATAACTTAACATTGCTTAACACTTGTACCTGGTAATGTTTAACAGAATGAGAACAGTCTACTACAGTGGATTTAATAACAGGTTCGGTTTGAAGTTCCATGAAGGCTATCAATTATGACGAGAAACACCTGAAGAATGTTGGAGGGCACATCAACCAAAATGTTGTGTATTTAACAACAAAGATGAGGGCAACAGTCAAAAAAATCCAAGTAATACAAAATACCCTATCAATTTTTGTCATTTAATCTTTTAACTAATGATTGGAAGTCTATTCGCTTTTTGAATTGATGAAAAATCTGGGGTGAAGAGATTTGCTGTACGTGTTTTTAATGAAACTACTATTGTATTCATAATTTAAACTATGTATTTACCAAACCCCTCCATCACAGTCAGGATGTGACACTAGGTCAATATTTAAGTGGAGTAAGTGCCAGTTTAGCTCAGTTGGTAGAGCATTTGCCTAGGAAATACAAGGTTCCAGGTTTGATACCGGTCCTTGCCCTTGCCAACTCAGCACATTAGTAGCACAGCTCAGGTAATCTGATCTATGAAGTAAAGCATCTGGAAGCTGACGGTTGGTGTGGTGCTCCACCTCAGCAAAAACAATCTTTCTAGCCTAATACAGACACTAGGCCACTCTGTCAACTTTCCTTTCCTAATACAGGTGGTTTGAATTCAGAGTTTTCCTTCTCCTAGACTTTTTGCCTAACCAAGGATAAAGAACTCAGACTGCCCTATAATTTTACCATAGCTGGGGGATAATAGATGAATGTATGCCTTTCCCAAGGGTATTAGTGTGTTGTGAAATGCAAACAACTTTGTCTACAGTTTAAAAGCATCATATTGTTTCTAATGGATGCAGAGTATGGTTTTCAGCCTGCACACCTAGTTGGGGGGGGGGGGTACAATTGACACTCATGCAGGTAAGTAGTCAAAACTTTTCTTAGCAATAAATACAATGATACATACATGCATATTTACATATATATATTTTTTTTTATGGTATACTATACAATTAAAAGGTGTTTGTTACCATTAGTTTCAAAGCAGTGTATTAGCCACTTATCCTCATGAAAAAATACCTCTAGCAAACATGTAAGTGAATTTTTATTCAGTTATATATAGGTATATATTTTCCATTGAGCCTTTCTTATATATATAGTATGAGTGAAAAAATACTCATCAACATTGGTAAAAAAAATTTATAAATAATTCTGCTCGTGTTTTGTCTGTTCGCATGTTATACTCATCCACCCTCCCCCAAGTGAGATATTTTTCTACATCTCCTCCCTTCAGCCAAGTGGGATATTTTTGCACTATCCTCCTCAATCAATCAATTGATATATTTTTCTACATAGATGTTGCTTCTTTATATCAAACACTGTGTTTAACTCTAATTGAATTGTCCATTACTAATTTTATCTATCCTCACAAAGTAGCATAGTAAACATAAATTAGTTTATATTGATTTGCTCAAGATCCGATGAGTTTTAAAACTCCAAAAAGAAAAAGAGCTCTGAAGATTCCTCGGTACCAGCAATACCATTGTAAGGTTCAAGGTTATAATAAGTTGAACAAAACAACTCCGACACGAGTGTTAAATACACAAAGGACTTTTATACAAGCACATGGAAATAATACATATAACAGAAATACAAAGAAAGATATAAAAAAGAACACATTCATGAATAGAGATACAATAAGGAGATATACAAGAGATACCTACATGTACATATAAAAGTAATGGAGAGTCCTTAAAGCAATGTCACTTACTAACGTTGTGTTGGGAGGCTGAAGCCCCCACCTGAGAAGGGTGTAGACATAAAAGTCTAACCCATGTGCGTGAGGTGCCACAGAAGAAGAAGAGTCCAAGAGTTCCAAAACAGGCGCTTAAATACAAAAAAACCCTGGTGGTCAAAAACGGGAACCCAGAGGGAAGATAACTCTTCCAGGCAAAGAGAAGACAACACAACACCATTATCTACAAAATAGAATATTCAACTCTGAAGGCGATTAAAAAATCATCCGCACTCTTGTTTTATGGAAGCCACACTCATTGTGGATGATTTGATGGGCAGAACAATGACTAACCTGCAGAGAACAAGCTACCTCATCTATGATAACTTGATGGTTTGCCATTAACATCTCTCGAGTTTAATGAATCTTCTCATCAATGGTGGAGTTTGATGGTTGTCCTGCTCCCTCTTTGTGTATCACACTCGTCAACCACTTTTAAACTTCTCTATCTACTCATACACACTTTTACACAGTAGTGAACTGTCCCCATATTTTTTTAAAAGCACCAATGAATTTCAGCCCCTGACACTCCTTCCAACCAGAGAAATCAGGTCACATCCTTGGTGCATACTGCTAGTGGTATGGCCATGTTTACACTATAAAACCAGCAAGCAGAAGAGTGTGATCAAACTCAAACATTAATAACGTAACCACAACACTACCAACTATAAGCATGTATGCACAGAATGCAGTGTGACAATAATAAAGATATGTTGTGGCAAAAGTGCGGATAATTTTTGACTCTCCCTCGTATATATTAATCTTGTAATTTTGGTAGAATTAAATACTAACAAATAATGTGTACTAAGTATTATATAGATTGTTATTGTATATTTTTGTACTTTTTATTGTAAAAGCAACAATAAGATTTATATGAGATAAAATTGCAAATCATTCTTTCTTGATTAAATAGCTCTTGATTTTTTTTCTTTGTTCTGTGGAATTTCCGTGGATGCTGCTAGATTTTATAAGTTTGTTAATCACAACCAGTTTTGGATTTTGGCTAACATCAGAGAATATTCATTACATGATTGTTTACATTTCAAGACTGAAAGGCTTATGAATGCCAAGGAATTGGCTTCACATGTATTTAGACTAACTTTATTTGTTGAATTTTTTTTAGATGAGGCTTGATAATTTGTATTATTTAGATTTTTCGGACTGTTATGGTTTGAGTTAATACAGTTCTAAGTGACAATCATCTGGAGGTTACAGGTTCAATCCTGACTACAGACAAAAATAACATAGAATACTTAACATAGCTTAACACTTGTACCCAGTCATGGTTAGCGGAATGAGAACAGTCTTCCAGAAGAAACACCTGAAGAAGGCTGGAGGGTACATTGGCTGAAACATTGTGTATATAAAAATAAATATGAGGTCAACAGTCCGAAAAATCTAAATAATACAAAAAGAGGCTAACTTTATTTTAGAATTTTAACATTCAAATCGAAGGTATTTAAAAATAATTTCAAATGTGAAATTTTTTTTTTTGGAAGATAAGATGTCATTAACTAAGAAAAATCGATTTATAGAAGGTAATAAATTTTTAAATATTTATTCTGAAAGTTAATGAATGAGAGTGAAAGTGTTTGGAGGTTAAAATGCAGTTAGTTGGTGTTTAAAGGCATACCCACCCCTGTGGTTTATTTAATACCAAATCTATGCTTTTTTAAAACTTTGTGTATATGTGTATTAATAAATACTGGTGGTGGACCCTCAGCTACTGACTTCTACCACTTATATGATAAAAAAAGGGTGGGTGTTTGCCATAAGAACAATTTAAAGAATACAGTTGGGGATAATCATATAGTTGTAAGATTTGACATGATCAGCTAATTGATTGGATGGGGGCATCTCCAACTGCTCGTCTAGCCCAAGTAATAGCCAAAGTGGAGTGTTGCATGTCACTGGACCACTTAGTTCCCAGATTGCTAGCCCAAATAATAGATTGCTCAGGCATTACAGGTCGCCACCCATGGCCAACAAGTGACCCTATTGGGAGGTCTTACCTTTCTGCAGTGGGTAAATTTTGAGTCCTTCCTTTTGGGTGTAAAGATTAACTCGATTTGATTTAGTGTTTGGTAAATATTTTTTAATCTTCTCTGTTATTGTCAATTTATTATCTCTTAAAATTATGACTGAGAGAAGTCAGAGATTTAATTTTGTATCTAGAATTGTGTAGAGGCACAAGGTGTAATGGTCATCGTCATAGGAAATGGTCTTGGCGACCTGAATTCAATTCCTGTTTGCATTTCACATAGCATTAATACCCTTCGAAAGGGTATGCATCCAATTATTCTCCCTCCAGCTATGGGTAAATAATAGGCCAGACTGGGCCCTTTAATGAAGGAGAACTCTGAATTCAAACATGTTAAACTCCACTTAAGAAATTGACCATGTGTCACATCCTACTTGTGCAGAGAGGCTGGTAAATATGTATGCACACACATTATATATGGGCGGTGGGGGGGGGTAAAATATGGATATAAATCCAAAATAGAAATAAGAAAAAACAAAGTAATCCAAAATATAGATTGCAGATGTTAAAGTCAATGTTAAAACGTTTTGGTTTATCATAGTACTTTCATCGGGACATTTTCATGCACCTATATGCATAAAATCAAGCTATAAAAACATAGATTATAGTAATAAACATATGTGTAAACCTAAACATAATGACATATGGATTAGTTAGTTTTTCTCTTCTTTTAATTTACATACTGTATCTTTTTAGGAAAATATGTTACATTTCAAATATTCTTTTGAATACCAATCACAACACCTTTTTTTTAAAAAAAAAGAATGCTGCTAACAGGAAAAAAACATATTCTCTAATACTTTCTCATCTCTTGTTTTCATTTTGAAAAGAATTCCAACACAGTTTAGACAACACCATAAAGTAAAATCGGCGGGGCGGCCTGAAGTCGGTATCAGCCAGTCAGCAAGGGAGTCTATCCCCTTTTCAATAGCGCTAGACCAAGGAGATTGTTTTTTGTATCTGAGGTGGAGCGCCACACCTACGATCAGCTCTTTACCGCACAGATCCCTGTGCTACTCATACGCTGAGTTGGCGAGGACCAGTATCGAACTAGGAACCTTGTGGGTTCTAGCCAAATGCTCTACCGACTGAGCTAACCATACTCATCCTAATGTCCTGATGAGGCTTTTATAATAAACCAAAACGTTTTAATCCCCAATATTTTTGCTCATATTCATAAAGATAAAACCAAATAATTAAAGGTTATTTCCTATAACTCCAACATAAACAAAGGGGAACCACTCTTGACTGATAAATCATTTATTTATTTTCCCATTAAACTAACCCTAAACCCCTCTTCTTTTTTCCTAGTAGATCAATAAATAATTTATCAGCCAAGAGTGGTTCCCTTTGTTTATGTTGGAGTTATAGGAAATAACCCAATTAAAAATTAATAATACTAAACATATGTTTATTCAAATTAATTTTTTCATATCAATATGCAAATTAACCTTCTGTTCACACTATAAACTGTTGTTTTGTTGTATATATAAATACAATTGCATGGTATTAATATGTAGATATGGTCAACAGTATTAATAATGTGAAACAATTTTATTAATAATTGAGGTTTAAATAAAATAGAATCATGGAGAATATGACGTAAATAATTAAGGGAATTGTGACTTGAGTAGAAATATAGTTTTAGGTACAGACAGACAAACACACAATCTCCATTATGATAAGATATATATATATGTATAGGCAATACCACTTGTAATTCCTCAGAATGTAGTACTGATCTGTATTCTAAATAATCCCACCATTTAAATTAGAACTATGTCGGTGTTTATATATTTAATTTGGATGCAGATCCATAGTAGTGAGGCAATCAGGACTGTGTAGTTGGAACAAAAGAACTCTGACTCCTCTCTATATAACTAGAAGCAGCTACCCAGCATTAACTGGGTAGAGGGAGGATAATGAAAAGTTAGTCTCACAGATCCATTGATTGTTTTAGTCTTACATAATTAATGTTTTAACAACAAATGCAACCAATTTCCCTTCCCTTACTATTCAAATCCTAATTTTTAAATACCTATTTTAAATACCTTCATTATTTTTGCACAAAAACCAAGCTCTGGTGATATTTAATGTGTATATATATTTACTTTGTCATTAATTATTTTATTTTAGTAGTTTCATCTGGTCATACATACATATATACATACATACACACCAATGTCCTTTATATAGATAGATAGATAGATAGATAGATAGATAAAGTGATTATGGCCTACAAATAGTTATGAAACCATGAGTTTTTTATACTCTATTTATAAGGAGTGTGCACTGTATAACTAAACTGGGGCCATATAAAGTGTATAATTCAACTGGAGTCAGAGTTGGTATAGTTTTACCAACCCCAACTCCAGTGACCTCTTAATTGCTTCCAACTCTGACCCCACAACCTTGGGGGTAATAATGTACCACATTAGTCTATTAGCCATTCCTTCATGTTGTGCTGAGGCTTATTTCAGTAAAGAAAGAAATCTCAGCCTTGTATTTCTTGTTTTAGAAATTCCAGTGATTATTGAAATATATATATATGTATATATATATTGGATAAATAGATATATTCCTTTCTTTTTTTTTTTTGTCATTCCAGAGAGCCAGAAATGCGAGATGGCCTCCATGGGGATGGGAAATAAACCTTGCATGGATCTGAAAGGTGATTTCAATATCAATGATCGTTTAATTAATGTCACTCCCACCCACTCCTTAGGTAAGTTGCCAATCACCCGCAGACACCTGATGCACTACTTTTTGCATACTCTCAACCCTCTATGAGTAAACCTTATCAGTTACAATAATTACAGAAGAAGGAATGTTGTAAATCATTTGTCCTGCCAAAAAAAAAATCACACTTACTTTGATCCTTTAGCAGGTGATAGTGACCGGAGCTCTCAAAAAAAAAAAGGAGATAAAAAATTGCATTTATAGCTAAGATAGAATTTTTAACTTGCAGATCTCATTCAGAAATTTATCTATTTCAAATTGTAAACTCTGCTTGTTATAATCTTTCTATTTTGTTTTTTAACCTTTCTTCCATTTGTGGGTCATGTTTTCACCCACTGGTGGAATACCCAAATATGGTTTCAGAAGTTATGACGATGTAATGACAAACGATAACGCCAATAGACTTTGGAAAGCTTTATTCTACTTAGAATAATTGGTATACTTATTGAGAGTTTATATAGTCTAGTATTCACTAGAGAGTTCTCCAAAGGGGAGGTAATTCTCAATTACTTATTACAGTCAGGTTATAACTTTATGTCTGAGTGCCAAGCAGACAAATATCCCAAACATTTAGAAATAAGGAAAAAGACAACATTAAGAAATTGAAAGAATGAAATGCAATTTTATCTTATGAAATTAAAGATGATGTATAAAATTATATTTGCACATAAAATCTGTGAGACGCTCTAAGATCAAATAGAGAAAGATGAGTACATACATTCTCTGAGACCCTCTAAGGACAAATAGAGGACATTTATAAAAAGTCTTTGTATAACTCACATTCTACAGAAATGGCAGGAAATTATCTTGGTTTGGTTAATTAATTATATCTTTCCCTTTCACTCCTAAATAGATAGGGGCATTTATAAGAGTAGAAGTTTTAAGGTACATGCCTTTCTCAAAAATATTATTGCTGAATGAGTCCTGAGAATGATACTTTTATTTAAAAGTGTTTAATGTTGCATTTCTTAGTCTATTCATATCTAAAAATGATCACTGGCCCAACTAGACTTCATCTAGATATCTCGACATTATCACTTTGATATATAAGTTTTGTTTGTTTTTTGTTGTTTTTTTTTCAGCTGTGTCCATATCTTCATTTAAAAATTCAGATTTTGAATTTTTTTAAATTTAAATTTCAATCCTGATACTTTTTTATAACACCAGTTCATAACATTTAAGGTAATCCTTAACTTTTTCCTCGTAAATTCCTACCATAAAATAAACTGAACCCTCATTTTATGTCCGTGTTTTTGCAATAAATGTTTTATTTTTCTTGCACCTGTTATTTTACAATACTAAATATATATTCTTTATTCTTTAACAAATAAAGAAAATATATTTAGTATTGTAAAATAACGGGTGCAAGAAAAATAAAACAATTATTGCAAAAACACTGACATAAATGAGGGTTCAGTTTATTTTATGGTAGGAATTTACGAGGAAAAAGTTAAGGATTACCACATTTCATTTGATGGTGATTTAAAGATTTAAAGTAACATTTTTGAAAATCTTTTTTCTTTTCTTTTCTTTTTTTAGATTGAAAGAATGAACTTAATAAATTATTTAAGAATGCTAAATATATTTATATAAATAAAATATAAATTGTTATATTCAAACATTACAAGAAAAAGGTTTATTAACCTTTTTACTGAATTACCCAAATATACATATACATATTTACCAACCCTTCAGAACAAGTAGGATGTGACACAAGGTCATTTTTTAAGTAGAGTTTAACAGGTTTGAATTCAGAGTTTTCCTTCTCCTGGACTGGTTGCCTAACCAAGGTAAAAGAGTCCAGTCTACCCTACTATTTACCCATAGCTGGAGGGAGAATAGTAGGATTCATACCTTTCCTAAGGGTATTAGCTCTATCTAAAAATGCAAAAAGCCTTGTTCAGAATTTAAACTAGTCTTGCCTTGTCCATTCCTACGACTGTAACCATTACACTATGTGCCTCCATATTTCTATATATGTATTATATGTACTAGCAAATATATGCACCCTTCGGGTGCAAGTACTTAAGTTTAAATGTAATAAAATATTAGATTAAATCATAAAAGTAAAATAAGAATTCAAAAAAAAATTTGAAACAGAGGGGGTATAATCGGAAAATAGAACAACTGAAACTTACTCTTTCATCACTTCCGTTTTTCAATGCTAAATTTTCTAATTTAACTATTTAGTTAAAATAGGAAGTAAAGAATAAAATTACAGTTATTTCTTCTTGTTAATAATTTCTTTTAGGATTTATTGAAGAGATTTTTTACTCATATTCATTAAGATAAAACCAAACATTAGAAATCAATAATACCAAGCACATTTTTATTAAAATCATTTTTTAATATCAATATGCAAATTAGCTTTACTTTACACTGAAAACTGGTATTTTGTTGTATATATAAATACAATTCATGTTATTAGTATAAGGTAAGGCCAACAGTATTAATAATGTAAAACTTTTATTATAATTGAGGTTTAAAAGAAATAATCATGGAGAATTGACGTAAATAACTAAGGGAATTGTGACTTGAGTAGTAATATAGTTTCGGTTACAGACAGAAAAACACACAATCTCCATTATAATAAGATATCATCTGGAAAGGCTTACAGTCAAGTCACATTGAAAACACCAGTTCCTTCTAGATCACTGAAGTTAAGCAGCGATGAAACCTGTTGAATACTTAGATTGATGACCATTTAAGCAACAGCAGGTACTATAAGAAACGGAATATCAAAATGACTATATATTTATTAATTTTTAGGAGTTTTTGAGGGTATCTGAAATCTTCAGATGACCCTGTATTAAAAACATGCTTTAAATAAGAATAATCATTTTAAACTCTGATAAGTGTAACTATCCTTTATTTTTTTTAACTAGAAGAAGCTACCCAATGATGCCTGGGGAAAGGGGGGAAACACTGGTGTATTGATTTGTTTACTTTTGAGATTTACAAATGCAGGACATTTTAAACTGGAATTTCAATGCTATTTCTATGTATATTTTTAATTTTTAAATATCTTCGAATATAAATCAAATCTTCATAATTTTTACACAAAAAATCAAAAACCGGTGATATTTAATGTGTATATATATTTACTTTGTTGTTAATTGTTTTATTTTTGTAGTTTCATCTAGACATACATACATACAACTACCTTTTATATATGTACTAGAAGTGGCTACCCGGCATTTCCTGGAGGGGGGGTAATAAAAAGCTAGTCTCGCAGATCCATTGATTGTTACTGGTCTTACATAATTATTTGTTTATTTTAATCACGAACATAACCAACGACTTTCCCTTCTCTTACTATTCAAAATCCTAATTTTTAAATATCTTCCTAGATATAAATAAAATCTTCATAATTTTTGCACAAAAAAGCAAGCTCTGGTTATAGTGAATGTATATGTATATTTACTTTGTCATGAAATGTTTTATTTAAGTAGTTTCCTCCGGACATACATACACACAACTGTCCTTTATATATGTATGTTTATAGATAGATAGATAATTGACCATATTACAACCCATATGTGATATGAGTTAATAATAATGTAAAAACTGTCATTCAGATCAATCATTTTATTGATGAATGCATTAAGACATTATCAGATATTCTCTTGATTCTTCAATACTGTGACGGCAACACCCAGGCAAGGAATGAGTAATAACAGAGTCAACTGTTGAAGACACTTTTATTTGTAAAAATACTGGGAGTTGTCACTTGTCCTCCTGTTTCGCAACTGGTCTTCAACGTGAAACTACAATAGAATACAAAGGACTATGTAGTTTCTCTAATACACAACTAATAAAATCGAAAAAGGAGGAAAAGTTCCACGCTGACACTAACCTTCTTGTTTCCTCGGTTCCTGCCTGCTAAAAGTATTGAAAATTAGCACCACATGCACATGTGACTTTTACCGGTGTCGAACGGTGCTTGTACCCACGCAATAGGATGGCCAAACAAAACAAGGGAGATAATTACAAATACTATTCTAATGCAGAAAGAAATATTATAGAATCTTATTTTTATGGAGAACAGTTTATTTTCCAATAAATTGAGAAAAACAGTTGAATGTGGAACATTCATTTAAGCAACAGCATGTACTGAAGAAAGGAAAGAAACCAAATATCAAAATGAATTGATTCAGCATTAAATAACCCAAAAAGGGTTTATATGCTGTCAAACAAAGCAACCAACCATGTTTATTGCCAAGTGATTAGGGAAAAGAAGGGCAAGAACAGAATGGAAGGACATTGTGGACTGTGATGTTGTTAAAACATCAGACAACCTGGCCAACACCAATCTAAGTATTAATACTCATGTTCCTTAAAAAGTATGACCGTTATCATCTTGCAACACCCTCCAGTTAAAAATGAGACTGTCCAAATCGTCCAAGTTAAATGCAAAAATGTAAATCCTAATTATCTGGTGTTGCTTATCCACTGAATTCTTGTTTCTTATGAGTGTTATCACTTCAACTAAATAATGAACCATTCTGTCTTTATTATAAAAAAAACAAAGGGAAGAAAAAGGACATGCTACACTGAAAAAATATAATAATCTGTTTCAATTGAACATAAATGAAACAAAAAAAAAAAAGAGAGTTAAATCAAGATTATTATACTTTTTATATATTGAACTATGCAATAGCTCTTAAGTAAACATATCAAATGTTGTAATAATTAAATTATCATACCATAGTATATCCACAGGTCCTGCTAATAAGAGAATTTATTATCCAAATTATTTATTATAAATATATCTAGAACTTTTAATTGATTTAATATGAAAACAAGATGAACATTACTTCTTTAAAGAAATTTTTAAGTTTCTTGTTCATTGGATTTAAATTTCAGTCATTTTCGTTATTTGTTCATTTTCTTTTGTAATGTGATGGCCAAATTTTTGACAAAATATAAAATTGCAAATATTCACCAAGAATAAATAAAGTACAATTAAATAGAAGTGTATGAGTGTCAATTGTAAACTAATTTGCAAAAGTAATCACTGAGATGTATACATCACACATTAAGTATATATATATATATATATATATATACACACACACACACATACTGGATTATTCGGACGATTGTCCTCATCTTTATTATTATCTGCACAACATTTTAAGCGATGTGCCCTCCAGCCTTCTTCATATATATATATATATATGCATACACATAAACACATTAGGTATATATATATATATATATATATATATATATAAAAGAGAAACTATGCAAGTGCCCTAAAACAGAAGTTATAGACAGCTCAATGTAATCATGTAATTTGCCACGAGTTTTCCCTTGCCACTTGCTATGTTCTGTCTATTTTCAAATTTACAGTTTTTTATATGTAATAAGCCAAAAAAAAAACTAAATACAAATTTCATTCTTTGTGAGAATATAAAAAAAGCATTGATCTGCAAACCTAACAAAATCGAAACCAGAAACGTAACAATTTTTTTTTTTAAGAGACCTCTCATTCTAAATATTGTCCATCTTATTTACAGCCCGTTCACGAAACTCAATTGCAGTGACATCAGTGGACCACTTACGCAATGGGAACAAGCGGCCTATTTCAATCACCTCTTTAAGCAGTACATCGTCTTCAAGCAGTGGCCAGTCAGCTAATCATGGTCTCCTCAATTCACTTAACCTGGCTTTTGAAGCACTGAATGCTGGGTCAAACACTGCCACAGACAGCCCTCATTTCAACCGGCGTTCTATGAATTCTTCAAACGGTAAGAACATAAATTGATTTATTCTTCAAAACTTCCATGTTCTTTCTGTGTCTTGGAATTTGAGTTTGTGTTTCCACTTTCAGATAATCCAATTCCAGAGAAAAGCTTACAGTCTTCTAAATAATAAAAGGACTTTGTGGTTTAGCCTAGAGTGTTGTATTTTTAATTAAATCGGTGAGTTGTTGCTCAGAATTTGCAATTTATGCTTCTTTTCTTTCTATTAAAGACGGTGCACTCAGATATTTATGTCTGTGTGCATCAGTGGGAATATAAGGAATGCTTAATGGAGGCACTCGTCGTGTCTCGACGTCTCTTTTTCCAATTTGATTCCATATATTTTGTTTTATGGCATACCAACCTCGTCATTTAATGCCAACAAAGTTTTTAAATAAATTAATTCTTGATGGGTATTCAATTTTTTTATAAATACATTTGTTTCTATTTAACCCATAGATGGGACCCTAACAAGTACTACTACTTTGGGTCAGGGTGGACCTGGGAGCAATGGTGGTGAAGGGGTGTTACACATTCCCCAGACCTCCAGAACTGGAACCTCACAATCAGAGAGTTTTCATACCCAGCACAAGAAGACCCTCAGCCACTGCCTTCTAGCACCCATATGATAAAAAGGGTTGCGGCTTGCCATAAGGGTAATAGGGTTGGGACAAGCTAGTGCTAGACGTGAACAGCTGATTGATCAGAGGGGGCCTCTCCTACTACCTGTCTAGCATAGACTGCTTATCCACCAGGATTCCGTATTTAAGCATGACAGGTGGTCCCATTTGGGTGGTCTTACCCCTCTGCAGAAGTGCAGTCGGTGTATTCTAAAGCCCCAGCTGACAGGGCTAGTCCATATATTTAAAATGCATTAGAAATAATTGGCTTGGTCAAGATCAAGAAGATGTAAATAAATGCATGCTGTTCCTAAAATATTATCATAATAGAAATCATGAATTCAATAGTATTCTAAGTGTCCCATTTTGTACCTTATAGAAACTTCATCCCCCTGGAATCTCTTTCAATAAATACAGTGAATAATTATAACAAAGCAATTTTCATTCTCCCAAAAACTATGTTCTGATTTTCTTTTCTTTTTTAGAGAGTGGTATTTGTACAGACATCTTCCTCGAAGCCGACGTGTCCAACAGAGGAATTTCTGCAGGCTGTAATTCTGCAGCCACTTTACCAGCCAACATGCGGTTGCTGCCACAAAGTGCCCGATGTAAAGCCATATCCGATTCCAATGAGAAAAAAGAATCACTAAAGGACAAATCTGTCGTCCTTGAAACACCAGCAGAAACGGAGGTGCCTGTATCTGCTGCTTCAAGTTTTACACCACAAACAACCACTCCGAAACAAGCCGACCCAGGGAGGCTTTGGCTCGACCTGTCCAAAATTCGAACCCCAGAGTATAAGGTCAGGGTTCTTGGACCAAGTCAGCCCAAAATATCCAGTATAAATGCAGAGGAGAGTGAATTATAGCCAGTTGCCAGAACTTGGAAGTAAATTAATACTAAAAGGTTTATTGTTAACCAAAATGTGAAACACTTAATCCTTCTGGCTTAAAATGAGAATTGAATCAACCAGGTTAATCTTGAGAAAATGAAGAGCACTGTTTCTTATTTATTTTAAGTTTTTTTTTTAATATATATATATATATATATATATATATATTTTATTTTTTTTAAATCTTCAATTTTCTCTGGTCAAGATTGATATTGGTTGACCTACGCTCGGATTTAGTGGCCTCATGTCAGCTTACTACATGGTTCAAATGGACATCTTTGCAGATCAAAGACTTGTTAAGTACAGATCTGATTGGGTTTCTTCTGGGGGGGGGAGTCTGGGGGGGTCTTTTTTTTTTTTTTTCTTTCTTTAATTTGATTTTGATTTGATCAAGTCTCCCATTATGATCTGCAGCCATTAAAATATCCAGTAAGTCTGTTCACACTCTCAGCTGAAATATTGGATCAATGCCTCTTTGACCCCACCCACCACCAAAAGCTATTTCTCCCCTCCCCTTAACCTGAATCTGCTATATCGTCAGAATCAATGTAAAGAAAAAATAATAATAATATATTGTTTTGTAGAATATTATGTGTCCAGACAGATTGCCTGACAAAATTAACTTGTTGTTATTAACTTATAGTTCTTGGTATCATATTTTTGTTTATCTGTCTGTCTAACTTTATATATAATTTTTTTTTTTTTTTAATATTGATTATTAATATACTGTTTATCATTTTATGTTGAATGTGCTGCATTGTAAATTGTCTCCCTTAAAATAAAAAATAAATGAAAATTTAAACAAAAATATCTGACCAAAAAAAAAAAAAAAAGAGAAAACAAAAGGAAAAGGCTCTCTTGACTCCCTCATCCCATCAATTTTTTTTCAAGTGGGAAAGGGTGAGGATGAGGGTGTCACAATAACTTGAAGGTTTCTACTAGAATACCATCCCCATCAATAACTTTATTGGTACTTTTGTATCAGCAAAATGTAACCTTTGACTAAAACAAAAGGTAATATGGTTAGAAAGATCTTTTGACAGCTTCTCTATTTGACCTTTGACAGGCTGTGAAAATAACATCTATGATTTTGACATTGGGTTGCCATGAGATACAGAGAGATCTTAAAAAGAATACAGTAAACCTCATTAGAAAATGAATTAACTAATAAGGTTGTTGTTTAACTCTTAACATCCTGTTGAGAATTTTTTTTTTAAAGTCCAGAGCCCCATTCCTCTGAGGATTTATTAAAAAAAAAACTTTTTATTTAAAGTTACATAAATTATTTCCCCTTAAATAAAAGACTTCTAAATATGTTTAATATTACCTTTAAACAAAGGCTATCATTTGGGGTAGATTAGAAAAATGAATATGACTTCTGGCCGGGTGGAATGAGGTGGTATAGGATGTTAAGAGTTAATATATATATATATATATATATATATTTATGGGAGTAAGATATAGAAATAAATTCAAAAGTATGTAGAAAATAGAAAAACAAAGTATTCCGAAAAAGATGAATTTATTCAAGATGGTGAAGTCGACGTTAAAACGTTTCGGTTTTTGTCAGGACTTTTAGATGGAAAAAAAGTGTTGTCTGAACAGTGATGGATGATTTTTCAAAATAACGGGAGATGAGAAACTGTATAGAGAAATGTTTATAACCGTTTGACAGCATTCCTCTTTTCTTTTTTTTCTTTTTTGAAAAATTGTGACGAGATTGGTACAAGTGAAAATGTTTGAAATATGTGACGTATTTCCTTAAAAAGATGAGAAAAGTATTATTTGTCTGAATTTTTTTTTAAAGTAGAGGAAAAAGAAAACTAGCAGATCATACGTAATTAAGTTAAGTATACACCTTATTGATATCAAACATATGTATAACATTACTAGATGATGGTAATATTATACATACTTCACCATCTAGAATAAATACACTTTTTTTTAATACTTTGTTTTTTCTATTTTCCATATATATATATATATATATATATTAAACAGCCATGTAACTTGAACATGACTGGAGAGCGTACAAATCAAAATACTATACTAAAAGAAACAAAAAAAAAAGAACTACAAATATGAAAATGTTAGTATGAAATACATTGTCTCTCACCCCATCTTCTAATACTAAAGGGAAGCAACTGGAGAAGGAAAAAAAACATGATATTTGCAGACTTTTTTTTAAAATCATTATTCTTATTATTTCCTTTTTGGCTTTAAATCAATTAAATTAAACACATACCACAACATACTGTAATTACTGATTCATTACACTCACCTGAGTGTGGTCTATATCTAAAAATTCAAAAATATTGACTTAAATATACATGCTTTTCTTTTTTTTTTCTTTTTTTTTTTTGGTAATTTTTTGGCCTTAAAGTAATTTCACTTTATAGTTTAATAGATCACTGTTAGAGATTAAAAAAAATCTATTATTTATTCATAAATTGTATCACTGGAGCCACTTTGGTCAGGATGACTTCTGCCTGTTTTTTTAATAAGATTTTAACTTTTTACAAAAGAATTAATAAAGCAATAAATTATAATACCCATCCAACGCAAGCATATTACCTTACATCATTCATATATATATATATATATATATATATATATATATATACACACACACAGACATATGCTAACTGGCTAGATATATATAATATGTATATATAAAAAAATATATATATATATACACATACATATACACACAAATATATGCTAACTGGCAAGATGTATATATAATATAAACAATATATATATATATATACATACATACACACTCCATGAATATAAATTGACAGTTTCAGCCTGTAATAAATCAGTCTGAATATCATCACTGGTAGATATTTTATATATGAATCTAACTAGATAGATAAGTACATATTACAACCAGTGTATGCTTATATGTGTGAATGAATGAAATATATATACATATATAGGTGAATGGTATCAATTGTTTCCAAGATTGGATTCAACCAAAATTGAGAACTCATTAAGATTTTGCATATATACATATGAATATCAGTGTATGTGCATAGTTTTACATATACAGTGTATATCATAGATAAATAGAAGTCTGATTTTTTAATAGACAAAATTTGCATATCAGGTTTATCTAATGATTTGAATATACCTGATATCTAAATTTTGGCCATTAGAAAATCAGACTTGAAGAGGCAAAGGTAGCTGAAATGAATTTATTTCTGATATATTAAGGTTTTCATATATATATATATATATATATATATATATATATATATATATATATATATTCATTCACCAGCTATGTAAACTGAGTTTCAGTTATTAATTCATTACAGTTATTATTCACTACAAGTTCAAAGTTTGAATATCACCTCAGGTAGGTGTTTCTGTGTGTGTATGTATGTATATATATATATATATATATATATATATATATAGTGTGTGAACTAATTTTGAACTTCTCCTGAGGCCACCTTATTCAACAATATTTATGGCACATTGTATATGTTTATATATGATAAATATTTTGGATAAGGATATCCAATAACATAATTAAGAAATATGAATGTAAAAATGAAAAGCATATTGTTGAGAATAACAATTTATTCATATGACCTCTTTTGCTTTCATAGGTTCTGCAAAAACTTTCAAGAATTTTGTTATCATTCTTAATAGAAAATTTTGTAGCATCTGATGAAGCCGTAAAAGCAAAACTTGATTGTCATTTTTTAATTCATCTTTCTTAACCATTATACGCACACGCACACATTCATTCATTAGAAAATCTTAACTTAGTGGGTTGTAGAGGCACCTTCGGGAGGACTCTTATCATACTTTTGATTGTTTTTCATGGGCAATCCCAAAAAGAAAAAAAATACCATCAGTAGATACCATAGATTTGATATTATTTTACTAAGTATCTTTCTGTGAATATCTTTGGCAAATATTATTCTGAGCTAAAAATATTGAACAAGGTTTAACTGTGCTCTACCCACTGAGCTCAATCTACTGGTGCACTTGTAAAATCCATTTTATAAATATCTATTTATAAATAGTCATATAATCTCTGTCATGTAAATATAAATATGTATGGATGCATTATACATGATAAATACAATTGGATTGCGCCTGAAATAAATACTAAACAAGTAATTTTGAAAACGTTTTTGCCAGATTCCCTTACCTCATTTATTAAGGAATCAATAAATGTCTGTGGTTTGACTCCAAGTGTGGAGAGAATAATCTAAAAATTGAAAACTTTCAAATATTTAAGATTATTGGAGAGAATCAAAGGGGAGATAACTTAGTTTTCGTCTGTAAACTTTGTGGGAAGCCATTTTTTTTTTTTTTTTTTTTTTCAACTAAACGGCTATTTATTTTTAATCTTCAATTTTAACATTGATTTAAATAATCAATGTAAAAATTTAAGTTACTAAATTTTTTCTTTTATTATTTTGTTTGCTGTTTGGATATAATTTTAAAATTCGAATCTTATCAATTTTTATTTTTACTAAATCCATCCAGAATATAAACATAACATATTCAGATGAAAAAAAAGATGAATAAAACACACCAGTAAAACCACAGACATCAGGAAATGACTTATCAGTAAAATGCATAATAACTATATTTAATTTGTGTGTAATTATGATTTTTTAAAATTTTATTTGATGAAGTATTATCAACAATTATTAATTTTTGCCTGATATTCCTTTTATCTTAATTTCTGTTGCTTTTCATCACGACTATTCAGACATTTTCTTTTTTTCTCTCTCTCTCTTTCTGATCCAATTGTTTCACTGATCAGTTTGCCATTAGGCATCCCATCATGGTAGTCTAGCAGATACATTACTACTGTACTGAAAAGGGAGTTTGATCCTCACTGGATGCCCCCACACTTGTGACTTTGTATCGCATCCTGTCTGTGGCGAATCGGTTGGGTAAATAAGAGTGTACTATCATGGTGTAATGGTTAGCAAGCATTACCACTGAAAAGAGTTCAATCCTCACTGGATGCCCCATATTTGTGACCTGTCAAATCCTACCCGTGGTGAACAGGTTGGGTGAATATTCATTTCATTCATTCATTGGCAATTCAGTCTCGAAAGACTATGATAAAAGTTTTGTGTGCCCCTGAAGTTGCAGCACCTCCTGTGACTATGAAGTCCTATGTTTGAGAAACATTCTCGACCACAGATTTTGCATTTGTAGGTTGTCCCTGTAGATGATGATGTTCCGATGCTTTGTTGCCGTTGCTTTCTTATGGACCTCTTAGCTTCATGATGTTGTATCAGAGTGACTTCTGACATGTACAGTCCTCTATGGAGATTCTGCCGCCACCGAGGGCGGTCCTGAGCCAAATTTTCCCAGCTGGAAGGGACAATGCCAAAGCACCTGAGATCATTTTTGCGGAAATCCTTGAATCGCAGTAGGGGGCGACCAATCTGTCTTTTACCAGATGTTAGCTCTCCATACAGATATATATATATGTGTGTGTGTGTGTGTGTGTGTGTGTCTTGTTAAAACACAGAAATAGACATGTTAAACCTTAGGAAAGAGATTTGCACTATTCACATTGAGTTCAGTTCAATTGTATGCTTCTAAAATCTGCTTATTTAATGGTATGTGGTAATAAAGGGGAAAAAATATAATTGAGTTGAATGCCTGTATTTATTCATTAAACAATGGGTGACTTCATTTTATCAGTTTTCCTCTGGTTATTGTCACAGGGTGTGCAACTATTCTGAATCAAGTACTTTGGCATAAAAACTAATATTCAGAAATTTCTCTGGAAATCTAAGATTTTCTAGAACAACAGAAATTTCTCATAGTCAATGGTTGAGAGAGTTTGATATTTGTCATGAATTTACCAATTTTTCTATGTATGAGTGACACTCACCTAACACATTCAGGATATATGACCCACCCCATCCCGTTATTGATGACTGTAGACTGACCGTTTGAGTAGTTTCGATGAAAAGCAACGAAAATAAAAGAAATGCTCGTGAAAATTAATAATGATGAAAATCACAGTTACAACATAATTTTTATTTTATTTTACTTCAATTTTGCTATTTACCAAATTTATATCTAGAATGTAAGCAAAAATTATTATTCAAATAAAAAAAACTCTGTAACACACTGGTAAATACCACAGACATCAGGAAATGAATTCTGAGTGCAATGCATTATAACTATATTTAATTTGTGTGTAGAAAATGGAAGACACTGAAATAACATGTTTTATGTAATTTAATGTTGTTTTTTTTTTTGTAGTTCTTGTCAGAAGTATTTCTTATAAAAACAAAAAACAAAAAAACTGACTTGTATTCCCAGTGCAATTTATTAAACCAAAGCCCCGCTTTAATATCTTCAATTCAGATAATTCTGTTACTATCAGTAATACTCCTGATGATGAGTTTAAGATGATGGCTGAAACATCGAGGATTTAAAAGAAAAAAAAAAAAGAAAAAAAAAATGGAAATTTTAGATGAGATTTTCTTTTAAGGAGAAAAAAAAAATTAATAATAATAATAATAATAAATATCTTTGACTTTTATAAAGTTTGACAATTTTCTCGGAGATATTTGAATAATAAAAAAATAAAAAAATATGCTTCAAATATCAAACTTTTATGACTTTTCTTTTTTTAATTCTTTTTTTTTTTTTTTTTTTCCTTCAAGGGAAAATTATTCTTATGTAACTTAAACTATGATTAATTATATTTTAAATTATTTATTAAAGTATAAAAATGTAAACTAACCCACCCCCTACAACTTCAATTTTATTTACATGCAGATTATTTGAATAGTATCAAACTTCTCTAATCTTTTTTATTATTATACAGTGATATACTCAGACTAACATTCTCATCTTGATGTCAACAACATTTTGGCTTTTGCACTCTCCTGCCTTCTTCAGGTGTATGTCATAGTTGCCAGTTGGGAATTTCAAAAACAAACCCTCTATTCAGATCCACAAGGGTAGATTGTACTCATTCTACTGTCAATGCTTAGAGTTCATCTTTTATCAATTAATTTTTCCAAGTTAATTCATCCTTATGATGTCACTTGTCTGAACCAGAATATGTGACTATTTGCACTACCCAACCTAGGGATTGAAACCACAACTACCAGGTAAATAGATACGCTTTTAACTTTGAGAAAAGCCTTAGTCACATACAATGCCCAAAATGTTGTGACTAACAACCGAGATGAAGATACTAGTCTGAGTATATTAGTGTAATTCCTTAGTTTTCATTTAAACTTTTTTGGTTCATAAGTGATTTCTTGTTCAACTCAGTTTTTGCCGAGAAAAAAAAAAGTCTGTTAAAAAAGGGGGAGGGGGGCTACAGATTTTAAAAAAAAAATTTGATCTACAAATCTGAAGAGAAATCTGTAACTGTAAAAGTCATTCCATTTGTATACTTGTAAAATCGGCATTACTCAGTCATATAAGTAGATATTTTATTTTTCTGGCCTCCCACCAGGCTGGATTGAAACCAGGTCTTTTTAACATGGGTGCCACACACAAACCGAAGCTCATGTGCTGGCTATTGCAAAAAGTGTGTGATTGCTTCGACATTCCCCTTTTGTGGCACCTCTGGCACTGGACAATTAACCTGGTCCTACCTCTTTTAGATGAGGTGCTTAATTTTACTATCACTTACTGTGAAGCCCTTGGATACAAGGCACAGTGATATAAGTATCTTTAAATACATATAAAATTAAATTAGCTCATCAGACAATTCTTTTTAAAAATAACTTTTATAATAGTGTTCTGTGGATTATTTCACTCAATACTGAATACATAATTATATAGCCACATTTATCTAATAAATTTCTCTATCAGAATGTTTTTAAAAAATTATAAAATGAAATTTAAATTTTTTTAAAAAGACATTATCTGAAGATATCTACAAATTAGAGTTTGAGAACAAAGCCAGAGGTATAAGCCAACTAGTGAGAATTAGTCTTACTAGTTAGTGTCTGCTAACCTAGCTCTATAACCAATACACCATGCAAGATGGCCTTTGTTTAACAATAATAGCTTAGGTGTGGCACAAGGCTGAAAGATTGGGGTACCTAATGAGAATAGGTGCCCTTGAAGATGTTAAATAAACACTGAAATATCAAGAAAATTCACAATACTTTTGTCATTTAATCAAAAATAAGTGTTTTTTTTTAAGTTACTTTCATTCATTACATATATATATATATATGATAAGTTGTAAACACGGTTTGTTTTGGAATGGCTTTTTGCCGATAATTTTTGGGAGAATAAGTGCTTAATTGGAGTCGTACCTAATTTTGAAAATTAATTAATTAATAATGATTTAATAGGTATTCCCGCCTAATTCATTATTAATTAATTAATTTTCAAAATTAGGTACGGACCTTCAACCAATCTAATTTACAATTAACCCTGATGACCCTATGTCAAATGAGTAGGTTATATATATATATATATATATATATATATATAACCTACTCAAGTTTGACCATAAAGGGTCATCAGGGTTAATTGTAATGAATTAAGATATTGATTAACTACAGGCAATTGTGGAAATGAATAGTTAGCTCAGTCGGTAGAGCGTTCGGCTAGAAACCACAAGGTTCCTAGTTCGATACCAGTCCTCGCCAACACAGCGTTATGAGTAGCACAGGGATCTGTGCGGTAAAGTAAGGAGCTGATGGTAGGTGTGGCGCTCCACCTCAGACGCTAAAACAATCTCCTTGGTCTAGCGCTAGTGAAAAGGGGATAGACTCCCTCGCTGTCTGGCTGATACCGACATTAGGCCACCCCGACGACTTTACTTATATATATATATATATATATATATATATATATATATATATATATGTCTTGTTAAAAAAGAAATAGACATGTTAGATCTTAGGAAATAGATTAGAACAATGCACATTGAGCTCAGTCCAATTGTATACTTCTAAAATCTGCTTATTTAATGGTATGTGGTAATAAAGGGGAAAAAAAAATTATTGAGTTGAATGCGTGTATTTATTCAGTAAACAATGGATGACTTCATATAAGCCAGTTACAAGTAAAGCACATACATCGGCCATATTTTTTTAGGTGGAGTTTCAAGACTAACTCTAGGTTATTTCTCTCCTCTATTCACTGCTATCAGCAGCAGTTGTAGAAATATCACAAATACAGATGTATACAGACTTACAGACAGGCATACAGAGACCCATACCCCACCCCCATTCACCCTGTAGAATCTATTATCTGCCTTTTTCTATGGCTGAAGTTTTCATACTTCAGGTTTTGATATAATAAATCCTTTCTTAAAAATCTATTAATACAGTTTTTTTAGATTTATGTCAAAAAAAAAATTAAATCAAAAAATTTCATTTCACATAAATGTATTTCTTTTTTTATGTTGTTTCTTTATTGAAACCAAAATTCAGATACCAAACCTATCATTTTGTTTGTATATATATATATATATATATATATATATATATATATGCACCCAGTATCACCCACAAATAAATACACTTCTAACAAATTTTTTTTAATAAAAAAAGTCAATTTTCTTCCAAACCAAACATATCGGCAATTTTATTATTTATAGTGGAACACTGTTGAGATTTTTTTGTGGATATAAGGCGTGTGATAAATGGTCACTTCTACTTATAGACTCGCCGATAACCATGTGACCAACCAATCAAAATGGGTATTATCTATCATCAAACTTGATATTTTTGGTTAGTGTTTGAATGCTGCAGAGTTTGGTCATAAATAATACCTAATAATATCTGTTTTGATTATATTATGTTTAACTATAAATAATAACATACTGATATCTTTGGTTTAGGGGAAAAAAAAAACTTTTATAAAAAAAATTGTTAGGTATGTACTTGTTTATGGGTGACACTAATATATATATATATATATATATATATATATATATAAGGTACCTTTGCATTGTTTTTTTTAATTTATTGTCTTTGTGAATATCAGTTTCTTTTGATTCAAAAGAAAAGAAATAAAAGATTATTATTAAAAAATTTATCACTTATTTAAAGATGTGTGTTTATATCAAATTTATGTATAGACTTCCATAGAAATTCATTCCCACAAAATATGACCTTTCAAGACGAAAAAAAAAAAAAAAGAGAATCCCAAGTCTTCCATGGGGTTGAATGTTAAAGAGAGTTGAACAATTAAATTATTTTGTCTCTCTTTTGAATTTTTTTTTTTTCTTTTTTTTTTTTATTTGGTATTTTTTATTTCAATTTAGAAAGAAAAAAAAACCTCCACTTTCTTTTATTCCTTTATTTATTCACTAGGTTAAGTCAAAGGTTTTGCAATATCTTGGTAACATGAGACACAATTCAGGAGCTCCAGATACTTTTTGCCAAGGTCATGAATGTGACAAACCACACTGGACTGTGAGAATGTTGACTTCGCCTGTCTGATGAGCTAATTTAATTGTATATGTATTTAAAGATACTTATATCACTGTGCCTTGCATCCAAGGGCTTCAGCCTCTGAACCAGTAAGTGATAGTAAAATTAAGCACCTGATCCCTCATCTAAAATATGAACTACATTTTATCTGAGTTCACATAGAGGCCAATATTGTATTAATCTCTATATTTGGTTTACTTAAGAGTAGAGGCCAAACTTATTGCCAACTTCTCTAGGTTATACAGCAATGATTCTGCTTGTGTTGATATATTTGCAAGAAGCACTAGATTTTTTATGTCTAGTATTATTTTAAGATAATGTTGAGGAACTCTGAGGTGGGCAAATGGAGGTTGGATTTATGGATCCCCATGTCCAGAAGTGAGAGGAATCAGAATTTTAAGATAATGATGCTTTGGCTCTGAAACTATAAGTGACACCAGCTCCATCATCTGAAAACTTTGTTGACTGCACTGGCCATCAAAATAAGGAGATTATGTTTGCTACCCAATGCTCCATGAGCTTCGGTTTGTGCGTGGCTCCCCATGTTAAAAAGACCTTGTGTCAATCCAGCCTGGTGGGGGGGTCCAGAAAATAAAATATCTACTTATATGACTAAGCATTTCACTTAGCGCTAATACCCTTGGGAAAGGTATGAATCCTACTCTCCCTCCAGCTATGGGCAAATAGTAGGGCAGACTGGGCTCTTTAACCTTGGTTAGGCAACCGGTCTAGGAGAAGGAAAACTCTGAATTCAAACCTATTAAACTCCGCTTAAGAAATTGACCTTGTGTCGCATCCTGCTCGTGCGGAGGGGTTGGTAGATATATATATGACTAAGTAATGCCGATTTTACAAGTATACAGATGTATTGACTTTTACAGTCACAGCTTTGCCTCTATGGCTTGGTGCATAGTCCCGAAATCCACAGTTTTAGGCCTACTTCTTGCAAACCAAGCAATATTTTTTGGTTACTATACAGCGATCAACTGCACCTTCACCTTTTGCACAACAAATGTTTTTAGTTGCTTCCGCAGCACTATGGCCCATTTTTGAATATTAAAAACATAAGTTCCCAAATATACACATTCATCTGTTTGGCTTTCAAATCACACAATGCACAACATGACAGCGCACCAACTACCATAATACTACCAACCACAGCTTAAAATGCTTTGGTTATGTGAACTAGCAAATACCAAAATAATGCAAAACTTTTGACTCACCCTAGTAATTTTCTTTCCCCACTGTGTCTATGGCTGTGAACTGAAAATTCCAAAAGGGGAGAGAATCTTGTTTTTAGGCAAGTGGGCTTAATAGAGAGGGCACGACCCAAGACAAGTCAACCTCAATCGTGTTAACTCCTTACAACCAAAATTTGATTTTGTAAAAAAACAAACAAAATAAAACATTTTACTAATTCTGTCCCATAATATTGTTACATTTAGTGTATGAAATTTATATGAAAATGTACCAACTATTATGGGACAGAGATAGTATTTCATAGCTACAATGGCTCATAACAGTTGTTACATTTAGTGTATGAAATCTATATGCACATTAGACAAACCATGCACCCATTGGGTTCCCAGCATAATTGCAGTCCATAATGATACTGATGCTTCTATTTAGGAAGGAGTGGAAGATTCTAATTACCATTTTATAGTTGTCTCCATTGTATCAAGAATTTGAACGATTAAAAAATGATGTTCAACATGAATACACCACAAATTATCATTGACTTGCAAATTAGACATTTGACATGAAGTTTTATGCGGATCACACAATCATCAGACAGAAATATGAGAAAAATACAGTTGATTACCCACTGTTTATCATATTTCCATCTGATAATTGTGTGATCTACATGAAACTTCAAGTAATGGACTTTAAGAATTAATGATTTTAATATTTTAAGTTATATATATATATACATATATATATATATGTGAAATTGATATGTTGAAAAAACAAAAGATGTTTACAAAAGCATGGGATCATCAGGAGAGAATGTGCAACCGTTTCGGGGCCTTCCTCTCAACGGTTTTAAAAAGCAACATCGCCCCCCACCACCCCTCACTGATGTGAGGTCCCTCGGAATATCTGTATCGACCGCATGTGGATCGGTCTTCAACAAAAAATAAGACGGGATGAAATGACTGTTAGAAGAAAGAATGCGCAAAATAGAACGCTGCTAATGAGGGGGGGGGGCGATGTTGCTTTTTAAAACCGTTGAGAGGAAGGCCCCGAAACGGTTGCACATTCTCTCCTGATGATCCCATGCTTTTGTAAACATCTTTTGTTTTTTCAACATATCAATTTCACACTGTCGGATTAAGTTCCATTTTTATTTCATATATATATATATATATATATATATATATATATGGTAAAGAATAGAGGGGAAAATGTGGACAAAGGAACAAACTCAGACAAGTATATGTCGGAGATATATTTCACAGTGCATTGAGCACGGCTTCATCAATTGTTTATTTGAACATTAGTGTATCATACATGTGTTTTATAGAAGAGAAAGTATGTATGATGCACTAATGTTCAAATAAACGACTGATGAAGCCATGCTCAATGCACTGTGAAATATATCTCCTACATATACTTGTCTGAGTTTGTTTCTTTGTCCACATTTTTCCCTCTACTCTTTACCACATTCTGTCGGATTTATTCCAATCCTCCTATATATATATATATATAAAGGTAATCCAAATGACTGGTAAGTAAGGGATGATTCTATTTGGGATCATCAAAATCTCACTGTACAACCATACTATATGCTCTTGTAGGTGCAAACATATATACTCATGCAAGGATTTTTATAAGTCCCTAAAAAGAGCTCAATGTATAATAATCAATAAATTAAATTATATACAGAGCAATATTTAACTTTCAAAGAAAGAAAAACTTAACAAACCGTCATCCCGTTATATTTTTATTTTGACCAGAAACTAAAAAAAATGAGTTCTAGCCTCATCAGATGGGTTTTGCTAGACCCATTTTTTGAGTTTCTGGTTGAAATAAAAATATTACAGGATGACAGTTTGTTAAGTTTTTCTTTCTTTGAATATATATATATATATATATATATATATATATACAGGGAGATTCAAAAACAGTGATATCATTTTATAATCTAATAATTTGACCAATTCTCGTTCAAATGATATTAAATTTCAACAGCATGTGAAAAAACAATTAAAAATTCAATATGTTTAAACACCTTTTCTTTTCCAGTTAATGGCATTTCTATACCTAAAAAGAAAATAAACATTAAACATAGAATTTTAAGTTGTTTCTATACATGCTGTTAAAATTTGAGATCATTTGAATGAGAATTGATCAAGTTATTAGATTATGAAATTATGTCAATTTTTCTGAAACATTCTATATATATATATATATATATATATATTAGTTGGGAAAATAAGTATTTCACCTCCTGTTGATTTTCTGAATTTGACACCTTACAAAAATAGGAATGGTGTATAATTTTCAGGGAAAATCCATCTTGAAAGTGAGAGAAAGTATATAAAAATTTTTTTTTAGAAAATCACATTATATCAATTTTTGAACATTTATTTGTATTTTATTGAAAAAAATAAGTATTTTACCCCATAGCAAAATATAACTCAGTACATGGTGAAGAAACTTGTTGGCAAGCACAGCAGCCAAGCGTTTCCTGTAGTTGGTTTCCAAGTTTTTACAGATTCTAGGGAGATTTTGGCCCACTTGTGTTCGCAGATCCTCTCCAAATCCTTAAGGTTTGTAGGTTGTCGTTTTGAAAAAAATACTTATTTTCCCCACTATATATATTATATATATATATATATATATATATAAAATGTTGTTCTGGTTCCAATGGGAGAAAATTCAATATTTTATAAAAAAGAAGGTCCACAAAATGTATTATGCTTTCAGAAAAAATTTTTTTTAATTCTTTTTATCTTACATATGCAACACGTGTTTCAGATCTTCTGGTATCTTCTTCAGGCTTTGATTGATAATATGAAAATGAATTCTTACATGCGTGTATCTATATACACGCATGTAAGAATTCATTTTCATATTATCAATCAAAGCCGGACCTTCTTTTTTATAAAATATATATATATATATATATATATATATATATGAATATTTTAATAGTATATGTAACAATTATCATGAGATAGATAAACATACTAATCAAATAGAAAATATCTGATTATTTCTCTTATTATTTTTGCAGTTGTACTTAATTTAAAAATCTATTAAATTTTACTTCATTTTTACCCCCTCCCCCATTTCTATGAACTGGGAATTTCCAGAAGGAACTAAGCTGTCTTTAGTCTACTCGACTTATTAACACTCCCCGACACTTGAGACCTACCAACCTTTTCCCCCTCTTCTATCATATCCTGTAGGGAAAAAGTAACCATTAACTACTTGCATTTTACTACCTCTATCCCATAATAGTCATTATTCACCTAAAGTTCAATCCCTCCTCACCATGGCAGGGTGGTAACAATATGGTAGTGTCAGAGCTATGCCGTCTGAAACTCAAGTTCTTTGTAGGGCCTCCCAAAGCAGATATGGCTGACACCCAGTGGTATTAGGGCCACAACCCGGCTAAAGGGGCTCTAATGAAAATCCAAAGGGCGTCTTCATAATTGTCAGGAGTCAACTGCTTTTGGCAAACTTATCACTGTGCATGTGGAAAATTTTCAACAAACAAGGGCATCTCCTTCCCCTGACTGGTGGTATATGCATGCAAGGTTTGGGGACTGCTTGTGAATTCCCTATTCTCTTGTTACTCTTTTCAGGAGTTCACTAACAACATCGAATATTGCGTTGGATTGTTGCGCATGGTTTGCCTTCATTCGGGATATGGTGAATTCGTTGGATGGGGCCTGCTCATCTGAGTCAGGGTGAATGCCGTCAAAAGAATAAGAATAAGAATAGTCGTCATGTTCGCTGTAGAAAATTTGGATGCAAATGTAACACTTATTATCAGACAAGAGAAAGGAAGTTATATTTGCGGGGTGACCCCTAAATGGTTTATAAAAAAAAAGTCGTCAGGGTGGCCTAAAGTCAGTATCAATAGCGCTAGACCAAGAAGATTGTTTTAGTAGAGCACCACACCTACCACCAGCTCCTCACTTTACCGGTACTACTCATTTGCTGAGTTGGCTGTTTATTAATAAAGGCCGAATTACTCTGAAGCAGGCTATTTGCCACTTATGAGGGCATGACACAACACAAGCAGGCTCAAGCAATCACTCCGATGTTCTCAGACAGCCGTGTATAAATAGTCCTGGACCAGTTCATTCACTCTCTTAAATCAAGGTGTTGCCTGGGAGGACGGCTCCCTGGGACCACACTGTTAATTTCATTAACAGACACAAGCCCAAACTCTCAAGCACCTCAGGCACTGGGCAATAAACCCAGCCCTGCCCCTTTAAATCAAGGTGTTGCCTGGGAGGACGGGTCCCTGGGATCAAACTGTTATTGATTATAATGTTTTGTTTTTAATGTCTCCTACCTTGTGCAGGATCGTAGTAGCAGGGGAGGAGAGCTGGCCCTAACAAAATTCATTTATAGCTTGTAAATACAGACAATTAAAAAAGATTGATTCAAAAAGTTTTATTTATCATGGCCTCAGATAAAAGATTTTAACATGAGATTTTTATCCTATATATTTACCAACCCCTCCACACAAGTGTGATGGGACACATGGTCTATTTCTTAAGCAAAATTTAACAGGTTTGAATTCAGAGTTTTCCTTTGTGACTGTTTGCCAGATTAATGGAATTTCAGTTTATTTCAATGTGGAAAATTGAATTATCCTTAAGACAAAGCAACCTGGAAAAAATGACAGCAGATATATAAAAAAAATCATTAAATCCGTCATATATATATATATATATATATAAATATGCTGATAGTTATGTGTCCTGCGTCCCTGATGCATAAAAATCTAAAAGGACGCAGTAAAATTGTATCCATGTGTCCCAGGGATGCACCTAAGTATGCAATTTTTCCATAAAAAAATCCTGATACATTTATTTTTGTGGTGGACTTTTGTAAAATTGACTACCATAAATTAAATTCTATCATTGCTTGTGTAGTAGTAATCTAAAAATACTGTATAAAATATATGCTTAGTTCACATTCTGTTAAAAAAAAATATTGGGTTATTTCCTATAAGTCTAACATGATCAAAGGGGAACCACTCTTGACTGATAAATTATTTATTTATTGATCTACTAGGAAAGATGGAGTTAAGGTTTAGGGTTAGTTTAATGGGAAAATAAATAAATAATTTATCAGTCAAGAGTGGTTCCCCTTTGATCATGTTAGACTTATAGGAAATAACCAAATATTGACTATTTTTTAAAGAAAAACTGGAGAAAATCTTTACTAAAGTTACCCAGTAAGTTTACTTAAAGGACAATCTCTGAATTTTAAGATGAAAAAATAAATATTTAAGAAACGAATTACTAAAAGACTATTAAAGAAAATGTTGGCATTTAAGAGTCTTTTAGAATCAAGGGTCAGTTTTGGGTTACTGGGCAGAGGATGTCTAGTACTGCAATGGCCCTTAAATTAAACAGCAAAAATCTTGGAAAAAGTAAACAATGTCTGAATAGTGGGTAGAGCTACGAATGTCAAGCAAAAAACTTTCACCTGACTTTAATAATTTAAACCCATTTATTTATTTTTTAAATGCTTGCTCAAATTAAGGTGTGCCTTATGTTATATGTTGTCAAATACGGAATATATATAAAAACAGTGTTTATTGTTTTGTAACGCACAAACATGTCATGTTTTTGTTTATATCTAAGAATGGAAATTAGAAACACGTTTCATATTCTGTATTCATAACCCTAAAATGTGTCCCCATAGAATATAATAATTTACTATAAACATTACAAATTGTTACAAAAATCATTTTTTTTAACATCTTTAAACAACTTAAAACAAATTAATTTCTAATTTAATGATAACTAGAAGTGGCTACCCAGCTTCACCTGGGTAGAAGAGGGGGGTCAAAAAATTAGTCATGCAGATCCATTATTATTGAATCTTGAATTTTGATCATCGCAGGAGGCCCCATTAAAATCCCTACGTAAAAAAAAAAACACACTTTGAAAAGAAAAATTAATGTCTCCTATTTAAAATACAACATGCAAAAAAAATTCCATGCTATTATCATTTAAATTCTATTTTTCAATTTCTTCATGAATATAAATCAAAATCTTCCTAATTTTTGCTCAAAAACCAAGCCCTGGTGATATTTAATGTATATATTTACTTTGTCGTTAATTGTTTTATTTTCAAAGTTTCCTCCAGACATACAGATTCACACAACTGCCCTTTATATATGTATAGATAATCATTTGTTTGCACACAGTTATATGGTTCAAAGTATTCCTATCAAACAATAATAATTTATACACAATTATATGGTTTCAAGTAACAATTCTGATTTAATGATAATAAATGAAGAACAGGTACTCCACAATGCCTACAGCTCCAGGACTGAAACCTCACCACTGGGTGCAGATTACTGTCATTCCTAGGACACCCCTTTTTTGGTGGAGTTTTTTTTACCCCTCTGCAGAGGATGCAGTTGGCATATTCCAAGCCCCACAACATGGCTAAGTGTGTTTTACAAATCATTTACTGGCAAAGAATCCAATTAACTGTACAAATCATTTAATGGCAAATGTATATAAAAAGATATGTACATGTCAACTTTAATTCAGAATAGAGCATTAAAATTGTGCATATACTTTAATATGTTTATAATAAGGAAAAGTACAAAATTTAGTTTTTAATGTTTACTGATTAAATAATATAATTCAATAATTAAAAATCAATTGATTTGTGGAACTCTTCAAAGTTTTTCATGAGTAAGTACAAAAACTAGTTTTTAGAAAAATAAAATTATGTTTCAAACCACTCATGAGTTTAAGGTTACATTTTTTTAAATAATGTAATATAAGGTGGAAAAAAAAATCAAAGAAATTACACGTAGATAATAGTGGAAAGATTTTTGGATGAGTCAGCACAACACTACCTGTCAATTTCTTATTGGTCGATAGATGCCAAGTTGCAAAGGTTGGAAAAGAGGTAGTGAAAGGAGAGAATGAGAGTCAGTTTGGACAAAGTTGTGGAAGGGAACAGATCCAAGATGCCTATCTGTTCTCCAAGGTATTTTGACTTGGGAATAAAATAAATCAGCTCATAAGAAAAAACAAGAACATCTTGTGTTGTTATTACAAACTATAAATGGCACAAAACAAAGATATCCTCAAGCGAATCCCAAGTTGTTCCAGACTAAAACAGCGAGAATACCATCCAGCCCAAATACCAACCAAGAGAACAGGATAAGAAGAAGATAAATATATTATGATTACTAATAACACATTATCACTCCTTTCAAATAGAGACTGCAATGCTACAATAATATTTTAAATGTAAACAAAAAGAAAAATTTCTGAAATAAACAAACACTATAATAATTCTTAGCTTCTTTTATTATTACAATTAATTTCTCTTAATCTTCTTATTACTCTTTCTCTCTCACTCTCAGCTGATCCTAAAATTCTTTTAGTTCAGTCTTGAGCTATATATTAGACAAAACATGACCCGTTGGGTCACCCACTGAGCTCTGGCTAGATAAGTGGGATTAGGTAAAAGTGAGTTTGCAAAGTGAATTAATTTTTTTTTAAATAAATACAGCCAGAGAATTTCTAAAAAGAACATTAAAATCATTTTGTAAGATTTCTAAGAAAGGGAACATTTGACCTAATTTAAATTTAAATGGACCCGATTAAGATGTAGAGAAGCTAGCTGCTTCTGAAACATAACATACAAATATATTTCACTCTTTCTAATCACTCTCTTTACACTCACAGAGAAACTAATACAAATAACGAGAAGATATACAGAGAGAAGAGGAAAGTGACAGGCAAAATGTAGTGTAAGAGACAGGTCAGTTTTTGACTTAATTGCAAATTACGACTAATTAGAACCAATTAAAATGATTTTTTTTTTCAAACATAACTCAATCCTAGAACTAAGGAATATTTTTACATGAATTTTGTGTCATTAAATTAAATAGGAAAAAAGCCTTTAGTAAACAAGTTGATTCACTCGGCTTTGATATGATAATAGATATATTATAATGAATAAGTTTTTTTTTTTTTTAAATGTAGTTTTAAAAAAAATAAATATCAGATGACAAAGCAGGATAAAACTTAAATATAAACAAGGTTTATTTATCCCTCTTTTACTGCCCTATGACTAATAATACTACCACTTTGGGTCAGAGTAGACCTGGAAGTAATGGCAATGAAGGAGTGACCCCACCCTCTATTTTTCAAGACCAGAATTAAGTAAAAAGTAAAGTCAACAGAGTGGTCTAATGTCGGTATCAGCCAGACAGCAAGGGAGTCTATCTCCTTTTTCACTAGCACTAGACCAAGGAGATTGTTTTGGCATCGGAGGTGGAACGCCACACCTACCATCAGCTCCTCACTTTACTGCACAGTTGGCAAGGGCCAGTACCGAACCAGCAACTTTGAGATTCCTAGGCAAGTGTTCTACCAACTAAGCTAAACCGGCCCTTTAAAACAGCACTATTGATATGAAATCAGTAGGTGTTCTAAAGAAATCACCTGTTCTCTGTCTGTTCGTAGCTTTTTGATCAGAAATATGTTTTCTGCTGTTGACTGATAAATTGTGAATGAAACATGTTTTTGCAACATAAAACCTGTGAGCAGGTGGTTATTCTAATTAGATTCCACCCCCCACCCCTTATTCATTGAGGATTTGCAAGCACCTATTAGTCCACCGATTGATTTTTATGGCATGTCATTCTGCTTAGAGTTATTTGTATCTTTTGTTGCATAACTGATGGGTATCCTATTAATTATGCACAATTAGTGTAGTGTATTTATTCGAATTTGAAATAACAGTTAACAATAAAAATTGTAGCAAATACACTTGGGTTAAAATTTGTTACCAACTGGCATTGGTTTCATATATCTACGAGTTAAATTAGCATGGACATGGAGTCAACACTCGGTTACTGACAGTCTTTTGCCTATGCGATCTTCAGACAAATGTTTGGTCTAATGAATGTCAGTAACCAGGTGTTGACTCCATGTCCACGCTACCTCAATACATTATATATATATATATATATATATATATATATATATATATATATAATCAATGGTAATATTATGGTTTTACACTCATAACTTGAAGTTTCATGGTAATCCAATCATCAGATGAGTTCAATGGTTGAGATTTTAAAAACCAGTTGTGAAATGGTTGAGATTTTAAAAACCAGTAATATTTTAGCGTTTATATGAAGCGTTTTCACGTGATGGGAATTGTTTTTTTAAACTGTGGCTTGTTTAACGTTTATGTGACGTGGATCATGTTCACGTGATGTAATGCTATGACGTTAAATTTGTATTTAAAAAAACATTATAATCTTCAAACTTGCTTTGGTGTTAATGCACGCGGTTTCAGATGAATTTTTTTTTTTTTTTAATAAATAAAAGGAGAGCGAAAATTAAGGGATCGAAAAGGAATAAAAGGAAAGTGAAAATTAAGGGTCAATTAGGTCAGTAGTAAGTGACGCAGTAAAAATTTGTTCAAATGCCTACATTTCGAAACGAGTCTTCTCTTATTTAACAAGTTATTGCTTGTATCTTGTAATATACACAACTTTTCTTCTAAGCAGAGATCGCATTTACGTTGTCCGCCTTTATATATATATATATATATATATATATATATATATTTGGGTGTGTGTGTCTGTACAATTATTGATATGGATAATAAAGTTTGGTATACTTATAGTGATCAATATCAGTGATATATATATATATATATATATATTATATATATATATATTAAAAACTTAGGTTATCAGAAATTAAGTTAATGTCAACAGCATTTGGGAAATTGACAGGTTCTCACCAATGTGATTATCGAACCATATATATAATTAATAAGTAATCACAATTACTAAATGTGAAATAACCAAATAGAGGTTGGAAATGAAATGGAATCTTTATAACATTAACAAAATACTCTCCAGTGGTGTGAAGAAGGGTAAATCACTGCTGGTGGTATAAGACTACCCAGTCAGCATAATACTCCCATATCTATGAGGATTGGGACATACCCATTAATGTTCATAGGTAGGGTATATACCAAAAATACAGGGAATTTTAATTGGCATAAATGTAAACCGATGCTAACCTTTTCCTGTTCACCAGGCAAGCGTGGGAGAGTTTAGATTTTAGTTTTGGCTCAGCCAATAAACAAGATGGACCGCAATGGCAACTCTCTTCCAAATAGCCAATTCTCGCACATGTGGTTGAATTGATTTTGGGACTTATAAAAAGACTAATAAAATGTGAATTCACCAAAAAGAAAATGTTGAGTTATTAATCAAAAGCAAAATAACAACAGGGCATCCAAGTATCACCCAGAATCTTAAGAAGACACCAGCTAAGAAGATAGACAGACCGACCAGATAGCAAAGGATCGACTGATAGCTACTAAGCACAAGCTAAGAAGAAATACAAAGACAAGATAAGTATATGTGAATTTTAAAGTAAGTATGCAACACTTCTGGCCTTAGTGGAAAGAAAATGCTCTACATCTCATACTGACACTATCAAGTTTATTTAATAAATACCATGAAAACTGTACAAAGGAAGAAATATATAACATTCAATAAAAGATAATACATTTCAATAGAAATGGAAACACAAGAAAGAAATGGACATGCAGAGTCTTAAACAAGAGGAATGGTATATATGGATTCTTTGGTTCCTTTACCCATTTCATCTTTTAATCTTATAGTCCCAGTACATTTAAGGGGTCAGCAGCAACTGATAAAATGGGATTTATAAAATTCAACTAAATTATTCTAAGACTAGGTATTGTGGTGGTAATTACATTTGTAAACAAAAATACCTATATAAAAATGAAGTATAGCTAACAGGCCAATTTAGTGACCATTACATTATTTCATGCCAAGAGGTTAGAGAATTGCATTCATATTTACATTTTTGTGTAGTTGTTAAAGGGTTTGTTGTTGTTTTTTTTTAATACAATCCTATTGAATACAAACAATTTTTAAACAGTTCTATTTGAACCATAGAGTGAATCTGGGAGTAATGGCAATGAACAGGTACTCCACACTCTCTAGAACTGGAGCCTCACCATCAGATGTAGTTTAGTGTCATACCCAAGATATCTTTACCCCTCTGCAGGGAATACAGTCAGCATATTCTAAGCCCTGCTGACAGGTCGATGAAGGCAATTTGAGGATTTCAAGGAAAAATAGGGATGACAGACTGCTGGATTGAAATTGTTAAAATATTAATCTTTCTACCATCTATATATTAATACAGTTGTTCCTTAATCTTCCAACCGTTATCATCTTGCAACACCCTCTGGTTAAGAGTGAGCCCGTCCAAATCATACAAGATGAAAAGCAAAAATGTAAATCCTGATTATCTGATGTCACGTATCCGCTGAATTCTTATCTCTTATGAGTGTCGTCACCTCAGCTAAATAATGAACTATTCCGTTTTTATTATAAAGAAAGAAAGGACATGCTACGCAGAAAAAATATAAGAAAGAAAGAGAGTAGGAGAAAGATAATGGGAAGGGGTGAGAATATGAAAACAATAATGCTAATCTGTTTCAATCAATGATGAAAAGAAAGAAAGAAAGAAAAAAAAAGTTAAATCAAGATTATCATACTTTTTATCATATTGACCTATTTTGCAATAGCTCTTAAGTAAACAGATCAAACGTATTTTAATGGACCTTGTGTCTGACTGGCATGGCGGGGAGGCGGAAAATAATGAGATCGTCCAAATCGTCCAAAATGAAATGCAAAAATTCTTATGAGTGTCATTACCTCAGTTAAATAACGGACAATTCCATTTTTATTATAAGGGAATTAAAAGGATATGCTACACAGAAAAATATAATAAGAAAAAAAGAGAGAGAGTAGGGGAAAGATTGAGATAGGGGTGATAACGCTAATCTGTTTTAGTCTAACAATGAAAAGAAAGAAAAAAAAGAGTGAGAGAGTGTGTTAAATTAAGATTATTATACTTTTTTACATATTGAACTATTTAGCAATAGCTCTTAAGTAAACATATCAAATGTTGTAATAATTAAATTATCATACTGTGGTATATCCACAGGTCCTGCTAGTCTTTCTAGAATTCTATATTTATAATTCTTGACTAAGACAATCTTGAAAGTGAGGAATAACATTTTGAAATATGTCCGAAAAGGGTGCCTATGGCTGAAAATGGTTGAGAACAGCTGAAATAGAAGGAAGAAAACGGTGCAGGTTTTAAGAAAATGATGGAAAGAAAGAATTTTTTTTAAATGAAATAAAATGCAAGAAAACTGGTGAATGAAAAAAAAAGAGAAAAATGGAAAACTGAAGAGATGAAAATAAAGGAATGAAAGAAAGATAAATGATGGGAAAAGATGAAAAGAATAAACCAATAAGAATAAGAAAAAAAGAAAAATAATGGAAGTAAAAATAATAAAATACAAAGAATTTACATAAAAATGAAAGAAGAGAAATGAAGAGAAAGAAAAAAATGGTTGAAAGGAAGAATAAAAGGGACAAATGGGAGAAATAAATAGAAATAAAAAAATGGAAGTATAAAAAGATAATGATAGAAGGTAAAATGGAAGGAAAAAGAATTTATAAATGAAAGGAAGGAAGTATAAGAAAGTAAAGATAGAAGGAAAAAAAGAAGGAAAAATAAGAATAAAACATGGAAGGAAATATAAAAAAAAGTAATGATAGCAGGTAAAATGGAAGGAAAACTAAGAATAAAAAATGGAAGGAAGGAAGTATAAAAAAGTAAAAATAAAAGGTAAAAAAGAAAGGAAGGATTAAAAAAGAAGGAAAATATAAAAAAGGGAAGAAGAAAGGAAGAATAAAAAGGAAAATGTAATGGTAAGAACAAAGAATAAAAAGGAAAAAGGAAAAATAAAAAGGAATGAAGAATAAAAAATAAAAAAGTAAAAATGGAAGGGAGAAAAGAAAATATAAACAAAAGGAAAGAAGGAAAAAACAAAAAAGGATTGAATAGAAGGAAGGAAGAATTGAAAAAAGAAAAAAAAAAAGAAATAAAATGGACGTAGGAAGAAAAATAAAAAGGGAAGAAAAAATAAAAGGGATTAAAGAAAAAGAAAACAGATGAAAGGGAAGGAAAAAAAGGGGGAAATAGGAAGTTTAAAAAAATTTTTAAAAGAAGGAAAGAAAGAAAAATTATGTAATAGAAGAAAGAAAGAAAGGAAATGAAAGAATGAAGAGAAATGAATAGGAAGAAAAGAAAGGAAGAAAAGAAAAGAGAAAGAAAGATAAAATGAAAGAAAAAAGATGAAAAGAAAGGAAAAAAATAAAAAATAATGACAAAAAGAAGTGTTGAGAAAGAAAAGAAAAAAATGAAGAAAAGAAAAAAAATGAAGAAAAGACAAAAAAAGAAATAGAAAAAAAAAAAAGAAAAAAAAAGAAAAAAAAAGAAAAAAAAAGTCAGGAAGACAATGTCAGGAAGGAACCAATAGGAAAAAGAAAGAAAGCAAAAGGAAAGAAAAAAGAAAGAAAGAAAACAAAAAACAAAGAAAAAACAAAAAGGAAAGAAAGAAAAAAGATAAAAGAAAAGAAAAAAGACAAAAATAAGAAAAAAGAAAGACAAAAAAGACAAAAAAAAAAGAAAGAAAAATGTCAGGAAAACATGCTATCAAGAAGGAATCACTAAGAGAAAGAAAGAAAGAACAAGAAATGAGAAAATTAGAAAGATCCACTGACAAATTTAATCAGAGCTGATATATAAAATGAGAATATAGTTGGATACTGACCAAGTAGCATGAAGGTCACTTCTGGTCCACATTGACTGGACATTTCTCAATCCAATTCTGACCCTGTCCAAATGTCCAGATACTTCTGACCTGTCTATTGATCGGTCAGTGATTAATGCATTCCATTCCAACCAACAAAGAAAGTTGCCAGACTCTTGTGGTCAGAATTCTGCATTCTATGGAACTGTCACTTGCACAAATATCTACGTACAAACTACTGTCCTCAAACATTGTATAATTGACAGTTATTTTTGCAATACATGATCACTAATACCAAACCTGTTATTTTAAGACTTTTAGATGACACGTACCCACCCCACCCCCTCAGTAGGTAGAACATCAGCCAATGAACCACAAGGTTTCCAGTTCGATACCGGTCCCCGCCAACTTAGTGTATGAGTAGTACAGCTTAAGAGGAATTTTACGGTCTTATGGGGAGTTCTTATTCTCCCAGTTGGGCAAATTATTCGGACAAAAGAAGACAATACAATGGAATTTAACACATATATTGACAAAGGGTACAAAAAATATTGTTGCAAATTTTGTTGGCATTTGCTACCAGACTTATCTGAGAGGTGAAAATCACAGTTCGTTGGAGAAGTGGCTCTAGCAATGGATTCTGGTTGCCGTAGTTTGTAGAGTGCTGTTAGACATTTCTTTTAGGAGTTCTTAGAAAGTTAAGTGTTGGGAATTGCTTGCGTCGTGTCCGTGCAGCCGGTTCTCTGGTGCGATAAGTAAAAGGTAGGGAGTGCTTATTAGAAGCTACACACCTGGGTAACTACCCTTTTTATGGGCTAGGTATTGGAAGTGCTTATTTTAGTGACTCGTCTCAATGCCAATCTCCAGATAAGTGATGAGCTTTGATTCTCCCGCCAACCTCATGTTGGCGATTCGCCCCCTAGCGGCAGGGGAAGATAATTTAACTATCAGATTTCCAACAAGCTTGGGTAATTTAATCTGTGCGGTAAAGTGAGTAGCTGACGGTAGGTGTGGCGCTCCCCTCCCCCTTAATTAGTAGAGCACCAGCCAAGGAACCACAAAGTTTCCAGTTCGATACTGGTCCCTGTCAACTTAACGTATAAGTAGCACAAGTTGGGTAATCTGATCGGTACGGTAAAGTGGGTAACTGACAGTAGGTATAGCGCTCCACCTCAGCACAAATAATCTCCCTGGTCTAGCACTAGCAAAAAGGGGATAGACTCCCTTGCTGTCTGGCAGATACCAACAATAGGCCACTCTACCAACATTACTTTACTTTCACTTAGATGATATGTTCATATTTGAGATGAAGAGTGAATGAATACAATGGTATATTAGAGTCTAAATGGGAATACTGTAATTATTTGTGTATAACAACACATACTCATGTATAACACGCACCCTTAACATTGGACTACGAAATTCTGCAAAAGAAAATTTATTGTATATAATACAAATTGACTTTTTAGAATTTGTAGCAGCTAAATTGAACCTAAATGTAGCATTTCTCCAATATGTCAAACACGAAATTCACACAGTATCTAGAGACCAATATTTTATTTTTCAGGTGGGCAACCCTAATTGAAAAGCCAAGATTTTATTCATTTGTAAATGTCTGATTATAATCATAACTATTTGTTTTCTACTACAATCATTTTCATGCACTTCTATTTAATATAATTTAAAATTATATAATAGAGATTATGTGTGTCTGTAACAGAAACAACCTCGCCACTAACATCATAACTGCCTTAGTTATTCATGTCTCATTACGTTTCAATATTGGAGTTAGACTCGAGAACGTTTCAATCAAATTAGATTCATTTCAAATTAGTGTAAAATCTGCATTCTGGATGGAGTTATTTTTTTTTTTTTTTACATCTATGTCAAACTCAAGAATGTTTCGATGCCCAAGTCGGACTCAAGGTCATTTCAACACCCAAATCAGACTTGAGAATATTCCAATGCTGGAGTTTTTTTTTTTTTTTTTTTTTTTTTTTTACATCTGTGATGGATTTTAAGACATTTCAATGCCCAAATCAGAATCAAAGATATTTCAATGTCTGAGTCAGACTCAAAGACGTTTCAATGCCTGAGTCAGACTTGAGGACATATTAATGCTCAAGTGAGACTCGAAGATGTATCAATGCCTGAGTCAGACTTGAGGACATATTAATGCTCAAGTGAGACTCGAAGATGTATCAATGCCTGAGTCAGACTTGAGGACATATTAATGCTCAAGTGAGACTCGAAGATGTATCAATGCCTGAGTCAGACTTGAGGACATATTAATGCTCAAGTGAGACTCTCAAAGATGTTCAATGCCTGAGTCAGACTTGAGGACATATTAATGCTCAAGTGAGACTCGAAGATGTATCAATGCCTGAGTCAGACTTGAGGACATATTAATGCTCAAGTGAGACTCGAAGATGTATCAATGCCTGAGTCAGACTTGAGGACATATTAATGCTCAAGTGAGACTCGAGGATGTATCAATGCCTGAGTCAGACTCAAGGGCATATCAATGCTCATGTCTAACTCGAGGATGTATCAATCAGATTCAAGAACATTTTAGCATTTGCGTTGGACTGAAGAATGTTTCTGTTTAATTCCACTTAGTGAATAAAGCAATTTCCTGTCCAATTTGCTTTCTGAATGATAATTCTTTTAAGCCGTTTTCATACTGGATGTCATTTTTAATCATCCAAATTTTCAAAATACTCCAAAATACTAATTAGAATTCTTCACTCCTTCCTAAATAAATTTTTTTTTTTTTACATCTGTGATGGATTTTAAGACATTCCAATGCCCAAATCAGAATCAAAGACATTTCAATGTCCGAGTCAGACTCAAAGACATTTCAATGTCCGAGTCAGAGAGGACATATTAATGCTCAAATGAGACTCAAGGATGTATCAATGTCTGAGTCAGACTCCTTCCTCCTTCCAGACTCCTTCCTAAATAAAAACTAGCTTGTGGAGTGGCCTTTTGTGAGAGAATCTATCTCCTATTTACTAACACTAAATCAGGGAGATTGTTTTTTGTTGAGGGAGGTGCCACACCTATCATCAGCTCCCAGATCTTTTACAGCATGGATCAGATTACACAAAATGTGATAATCATGCAGTGAGTTGGCAAGGACCAGTATCGAACCCAGAACCTAACCATTCATAGATGGATGCTCTACCAACTGAGCTAACAAGCCCTTCCAAAATAAAAATAAAAAGTATAATGATACTCATGTTCCTAAAAAATACAACAGTTATCATCTTGCAACAGACTCTGGTTAAAAATGAGTGTTCAAATCGTCCAAGATGAAATGCAAAAATGTAAATCCTGATTATCTGATATTGCTTATCTGCCGAATTCTTATTTCTTATGAGTGTTGTCACTCAGGCTAAATAATAGAACATTCTGTTTTTATTATAAAGAAAGGGAAGAAAAAAGACATGCTACATAGAAAAAATATAATAAGAAAAAAGAAAGAAAGGAAAAAGTGAGAGGGGGCGAGTATGCTGAAGCGATAATGCTTATTTGTTTCAATCGAAACACAATGAAAAGATTTTTTAAAAAAAGGAAAGAAAGAAAAAAAAAGATGAGATAGAGTTACATCAAGATTATTATACTTTTTACATATTGAACTATTTTACAATAGCTCTTAAGTAAACATATCTAATGTCGTAATAATTAGATTATCATACTGTGGTATATCCACAGTTCCTACAAGTCAATATCCTCACTGACCACTGTAAAACCTAATGGGTTAATATTGATTAACTCAAAATAATAAAAAAATAAAAAAACAAAACGGAAGCTGTAATTATTTACTTGCTTTACTTTGGGGCTGATCACACTAATCTGTTTCAATCAAACACAATGAAAAAATAAAAAGAGGGAACGAAAGAAAACAAAAAGAAAGACAGTAGGAGAAGATAAAGAGAAGGGGTGAGAATACGAAAACAATAATGCTAATCTATTTCAATCAATGATGAAAAGAAAGAAAGAAAGAAAAAAAAAAAAGATTATTATACTTTTTACATATTGAACTATTTTACAATAGCTCTTAAGTAAACATATCTAACTTCATAATAATTAGATTATCATACTGTGGTATATGCAAGTCAATATCCTCACTGACCACTGTAAAACAGGAACCTAATGGGTTAATATTGATTAACACAACAAAAAAAAACGGAAGCTGTAATTATTTACTTGCTTTTACTTCAGGGCTGATCACAGATAAAGTTTGTTCGGATATAATCAGGTTAGCAGATGACTTTTTTTGTATAGGCTAAATGAAAATGACAGGCAAGAGTACCTAGGTCACCTGCTGACTAGGTGGACCTGAAACCTGTTGAGTTCCTGTAGCAACAGCAGTCCATGATGATATTAATGCTTCTATTTAGGAAGGAGTTCTAACTGGCATTTAATAGTTATCTCTTTTATATAAAAAAAATTGCTGATTAGAAAATGACATTTCTCTGAATTTTTGAGATGAGGCTTGATAATTAGTATTATTTGGATTATTCGGACTAGGCTGCAGGTTCAATCCTGGTCATGGGCAACAGTAACATAGAATGATAATTAACACAGCTTAATACCTGTACCCCAGCTATGGTTAGCAGAATGAGAACAGGATAACACTGTGGACTGAATAAAAGGTTAGGTTCAAAGTTCCGTGATGGCTCCCAATTACGACAAGAAGGTTCTCGAGTTCAAGAAGGCTCCCAAGTCTGACAAGAAACACCTGAAGAAGGCTGGAGGGCACATAGGCTGAAACATTATACAGATAACAATGAAGATGAGGACAAGAGTCCAAATAATCTAAATAATACTAGAAAATAACATTCAGCACAAATGCAGAGAATACAAAATTATCATTCAGTTGCAAACTGAACTGGAAATTGCCTTATTCTCTAAGTTAGAGTATTTTAAGTTCATTGCTCTAATAAAAAAAAAAATACTGTGATAATGTGCATTTTTTTTTTAAATTATGATTACATAAGCCTAAAAAATTTGTGGACCAGTTCACATACTTAGGTAGTAATATCTCATCCACAGAAAGCAATGTTAATGCATCCTTAGGAAAAGCATTGACTGTTATAGACAGTTTATCAATCATATGGAAATCTGATATTGCTGATAACTTAAAGAGACAATTCTTCAAAACTGTAGTTATATCAGTGCTACTCTTGGACCCTAACGAAGTGCCTAGAGAATAAGCTAGATGGGAGTTGCACAAGAATGCTGCGTGCTGTCTTAAACAAATCTTGGAAACAGCACCCGACAAGAATGCAGCTGTACAGCTACTTGCCCCCTATCACACAAACCATCCGAATTAGACAAACAAGACATGGTGGATTCTGCCTAAGAAACAAGGATGAACTGATAAGTGATATTCTCCTGTGAAAACCTACTCATTGGCATGCCAGTGTGGGCCATCCAGCAAGGACCTAGTTGTGAGGAAACAAACACTAACCCACCCACTTGACCTCTTCTCCCGTCCACCCACCCCCCGTCCACTTCCCCCTCTATAAAACACTTGTGTGATACTTTTGATAATCAATAAAACGACTGATGATGCCGAGCTCAAAGCTCTAGCGAAATATATCCTACATACGTTTGTCTGAGTTTTGTCCTTGTGTTCCTCATATCTCTACTACATTCTGTTGGATCTATTCCAATCCTCTTTCCTCATACCTACATATATACACACCAACTGCCCTTTATAAATGTATAGAAGAAGATAGATTTAAACCATGGGTAAATAACAAGATATGATACCTAGTCATAAAATTTCAGCTAATTTCAATAATATTAAGAAATCCTAATGGGGATTAACCCCCCCCCCTCCGTCTTAGACGGAATCTGGTTGTAAGGTTCTTGAGATAAATGGACCCTGTTTTGGGGCTAAGTGAGTGAGAGCGTTTGTTTTTACGTCTCTCGTTGTTAATGGTTCCCTGGTAAGTACGTCTGTCCCAGACGAGGGCCCACAAACTAGTGCTGGGGTTTTGATTCTCGCGCCAATATCACATTGGCGATTTGTCCCCTAGTGGCAGGGGAAGATAATTCACATGGAATTTCTGACAAAAAGCAAGAACCAGTGATATTTAATGTGTATACATATTTACTTTGTCATTAATTGTTTTATTTTCGTATTCTCATCCAGACATACATACCTACATATATACACACCAACTGCCCTTTATAAATGTATAGAAGATAGATTTAAACCATAGGTAAATAACAATATATGATGCCTAGTCATAAAATTTCAGCTAATTTCAATAATATTAAGAAATCTTAATAAGGATAAACCCCCCCTCCTCTGTCTAGAGATTTTCATTATAGATAATGAAAATCTTTGAAGCTCATAACTTGATTATTGAAACCTCTATTAGGTTTTTCTATTAATTTAACGTTAATCAACAACAAAAATGACCTCTTTGTTGAAATTCACTTTAGTCAGTACAAATTAACACTAACAGACTCTAATAATAATGAGGGTCAGAAGTTATCTGCCCTAATCCATTTATTGTATGGGTGAGTTACTTGCCCTTTGACCTATTAATTTCAGTCATTGTTTTTAAAATAAATAAAACACCTTGTGTTATGAAAAGCAGTCGTAATGTGTTGCCTCGTTAATACAATGGAAGGTATCTCAATTGGAATATGTCTCAAGGAATAACTGTGCTTGCTAAAGACAAAAAGGTATGTCTCTTTTTTCTGTGGGATTAAGTTATTAAATTCCCAACACTCTTTTATATTTGGCTAATTTATACATTTTATTTATGGCAAAACTGTAGATGTAATGAAAGTAACGTACCTCGGAACACAAAGCGTGCGCAGACGAGTCTGGCTTGCATCGCAGGAAAGAAACATGGCTGCTGTAAGCACTACCTTTAATAATGGGCGATCTCGAACCGGCGAGAATGGTATTGCACGTATGCAAATTCTCATGAGATCGGGTGTGTATAAAAACATACGGCGACGGAGAGACAGGGAGTCAAGCGATTACGTACGACAACTGAGAAACAGCTAGCAGTATTATTTTGACTATTGCGACAGGTAGAGGCCTTTCGAGGATATATTTGTGACATCATTACTAGTGTTATTGAGAAGCGAGTTCGATTCCCACTAGAAGCTATTTCGGCATTATGGCCTTCGACCCCAAGTTGATACCCCTTTTTGACGGGACCGATTCTGGGCAATCGGTAGTTGAATGGGTAGAGAAGGCGGAACTAGTGTGTCAGCTGAGCGGCGTGAAGAGAATCGAGTGTGTGGTTCCGATGCGCCTTACAGGTGGTGCATATGCTGTTTACCAACAACTGAGCGACGAAAAGAGGGCCAACTTCGCCTGTATAAAAGAAGCCTTATACACAGCGTTTGCCCTTAACTCTGTGACAGCTTACAAGCAGTTTGCGGCACGCCGCTTGCGTCCGGGAGAAACGGTCGATGTTTTCTTGGCAGAGCAGCGCAAGCTTGCAGTTCTGTTCGGAGGTATGCCAGAGCGGGGTTTGATATGTGCGTTCATTGCCGGGTTGCCAGAACATGCAGAGGAACTTCTCCAGGCCACATCCCGGGTGGATGACCTGGGCATATCAGAAATATTGGCCCGCGCCCGAGCAATATTAAAAGACAGCTCTGCAGGTATAGGGCTGGCAGCAACACATCCACCATGTTGTCAGGCAAAGGAAACTGCTGCCCAAACAAAGTGTTACGCATGTAACGGACCCAATCACCTGGCTCGTGATTGTCTCATGCGACGTGAAAGTCCCAGACCGCGAACAACCCTCACCTGTTACCGGTGCAAGCGACAGGGTCACATTGCTCGAAATTGTCCGGGAAACGGAAAAGGGGACGATTCTTCAGCGCCAGTCTCCTCCCCAAACCTCAACTGAGTGGCGCGCTGCCTGTGATCGCTGTACGGATCAATGGGAGGATGCGTACTGCCCTCGTGGACACTGGTTGTACGCAATCACTGATACGCATGGCATGCTGTCAGACGTGGCGAAAAGAGAAGGTGCAGGTACTAACAGTGGGTGGAAGGACACTCAGTTGCTGCGGAATTGGAATAGTCCAACTTGGCGTAAGCAACAGGAACCCCCTCGACATTAAAGTTCTCGTCGTGGATGGGGGGTTACTAGGATTTGACTTGTTGCTAGGATTGGACGCAATCAAGCAGCTGGGCGGAGTGATCGTTACTAGCACCGGCGACGTCAAATTTCCCCAGTCTAGCGAACCGTTCTGCGCTGCCATCCGGATCAGTGAGCCTGACTTCTGTGCAGAGTATGATGCACGTGAAAGAATTTGGACTGCATCGTGGAAGTGGTCCGACAACCAGCCACCAGCCGCGTTGAAAAACAGGCTAGCAGGATATACCATCCCTATCCATCTCCAAGAGGAGTACAATCGCGAACTGCAGAGTTGGATAGACAATGGCTGGCTGCTTCCGTACCCTGAAGACGAGCTTGGACCCCCCAAGGGTCTGATTCCGTTGATGGCTGTAGTACAGGAGAATAAACACAAAGTTCGACCAGTCATGGACTATCACGAGCTGAATGCGTATGTGGATGCGTACACAGCCAATGCAGACGTTTGCGCCCAAAAGCTGAGGGAATGGCGACAGCAAGGGTCAAATGTCGCTATAGTGGACCTGCGCCGTGCTTACCTGCAAATTCACGTTGACAAGTCTTTGTGGCCATTCCAAACGGTGAAGGTTAACGGGCAAAGGTATTGCCTTACCCGTTTGGGGTTCGGGCTGAACGTGGCTCCACAGATCATGCGATCCGTTGTCAAAGCTGTGATCGGGCAGGATGAAACAATCAACAGCGCTACCTTGTCATACATCGACGACATATTCGTCAACGAGAGTGTATGTCTGGCGGCTCATGTGAAGGCGCATCTTGAGCTGTTTGGGCTGACCTGTAAGGATCCGGAGCAACTGAGTAGAGGCGCTCGTGTGTTGGGCTTGTATGTCTGGGAGGAGCACGGCAGACTCCAATGGCGACGAGACGGCGAGTACCCGACAGCTCCTGACGTACTTACACGTCGAAGCATCTTTTCAGTGTGTGGGCGGCTGACCGGGCATTTTCCAGTGTGCGGCTGGCTCCGTGTTGCAACAGCGTTCTTGAAACGCAGAGCGAACGCCGTAACAACAGGATGGGATGACGAAGTTGAAGACCCTCCTCTGCGTCGGATGATGGAGGAGATTATTGTGAGGACGGCACAAATTGATCCGGCACACGGTGACTGGTGCGTGAACGGTCGGGATGTCACTGTGTGGGTAGACGCAAGTTCCTTGGCCACCGGTGTGGCTATTGAATATGGCGGAGCCATAGTTGAAGACGCAAGCTGGCTACGACCAATACACTCAGATCAGCACATAAATCTGGCAGAGCTTGATGCAGTGTTAAGGGGTGTTAACCTGGCATTACAATGGAAGGCGAGAGTGATTCACCTGCGGACGGACTCGGCCTGTGTGCAGAGATGGATTTTGGACACTCTGTCTGGGAAAACGAGGATACGGACTAAAGCAGCATCAGAGATGTTAATAAGACGCCGGCTGAGCACGCTCCATGAATTAGCTGCGGAGTATGGACTAACAATCGACGTGGTGCTCGTCAAATCTCACGCAAACCGAGCTGATCCACTTACCAGAGTGCCCCAGCGATGGTTGGATGCAATCCGTAAAGAAACGGAACCCACTGAGCCAGTATGCGCCGCGTCCATAGGAGAACTGGATCCCGGTCGCATTCGGACTATTCACCGATCTTGTGGACATCCCGGCGTAAAACGCACACTCTACTTCGCAAGGTTGGTTAGTCCCAAGGTCTCTAAGGCAGCTGTGCGGGAAGTAGTCAGGGACTGCGAGGAATGTCAATCCATAGATCCGGCTCCGGTAAGGTGGAGGACGGGTAGACTGGACGTATGTGAGAACTGGAACAGGGTCGGGATGGACGTGACCCACCTTGAAGGTCGGCATTACCTAACGTTGATCGACTGCGGTCCCAGTCGATTTGCCATTTGGAGACAGTTACTGCGCCAGGACTCTGCCAGCATCATCCGGCAGCTAGAGACTATATTCTACGAAAGGGGGGCGCCTGCCGAATTACTCACGGACAACGCCACGGCCTTTTGTGGAGAGACATTCACTAACTTTGCCGAGCGCTGGGGTGTCCGGATGAGATTCCGATGTGCACACGTGCCGTCGGGTAATGGGATTGCAGAGAGATCCCATCGTACGATCAAGCGCATTGTCACAAGAACACGGTGTTCAGTGATGGAAGCAGTGTACTGGTACAATGTAACTCCCAAGGATGATACAACAATTTCAACTGCACCAGCTAATGCGATACATACATACACGGCCCGTATAAAGGGCATCGATGTTGCATCGATACCAGAAGACTCTGGTCCCAGCAAGTACAAAGTGGGTGATATCGTCTGGGTCAAGATCCCGCATGGGCGATGTACGACTCAGTTTGGAAAGGGACGGATAACCAAGGTCTACAGCCCACATTCGGTCCTTGTCGACGGGACACCTCGCCACATAAAGGATGTTCGTCCTCTGCGTGGAGCAGACGCCACTAGTTGTCGCACCACCTCCTCTGACGATGAAGCACCGAGGCTGTATGAGGATTTGACGCAGGAGGATTCAGCAGCATCTGAAAGCGATCACGAGTGTGGCCAGAATGGGCCCAGAAACATATCCGATGTTACAACTGAGGACGGAGATACCACAGAGAGAGACACATCCGATGATACAACTGAGGATGAAGATACCACCGAGCGTGTCCCGCTTAGACGAAGTAGCAGACTAAAGAGACCTGCTCCGCACTGCACTTTGTGTGATCCTCAGATCAGGGAGGAGTGTAGATGTAATGAAAGTAACGTACCTCGGAACACAAAGCGTGCGCGGACGAGTCTGGCTTGCATCGCAGGAAAGAAACATGGCTGCTGTAAGCACTACCTTTAATAATGGGCGATCTCGAACCGGCGAGAATGGTATTGCACATATGCAAATTCTCACGAGATCGGGTGTGTATAAAAACATACGGCGACGGAGAGACAGGGAGTCAAGCGATTACGTACGACAACTGAGAAACAGCTAGCAGTATTATTTTGACTATTGCGACAGGTAGAGGCCTTTCGAGGATATATTTGTGACATCATTACTAGTGTCATTGAGAAGCGAGTTCGATTCCCACTAGAAAAACATCACTAGAATTAGTTAACTAGCTTAAAAGCCGGTCTATTGGGTGGCAATTAAGCTAGTGTCAATAGAAAATAAATCACTTACGTTTCAACAGACAACATCCAGTCAGAATATCTTGATACCTGAAAAATAATCAGATAATTTTATTTTTGAATTGATAGAATTAAATTTTTAATTAATAAAAAATACAAGTTTTTATCTTGAGAAGCAGCTTATGTGTGCATTTGCCTAACTCTTCCACCACAGGCAGAATATAAAACAAGGTTAATGATACTATACTTTTTAGTTACCTCCCCTTAATTATTGTGGCTAACATATATTTTCCTTGCCTTCCACCAGGCTGGATTAATACAAGATCTATTTAACATGGGAAGCCATGCACAAACTGAAGTAAGGTTATTTATTCATACTAGCAAGTGTATGCACCCTCCGGGTGCAAGTATTTAAGTTTTAATGTAATAAAGTATCGTATTAAATTAGAAAGGCTAATGAAACTAAATAATAATACAGATAAAAAGATTTGAAACAGAGGGGGATATAATTGAAAAATAGAACAATTGAAACTTACTCTTCAATCACTCTCGTCTTTCATTGTTATTTTTTCTAATTCAAGTATTTAGTTTAAATAGGAAGTAAAGAATAAAATTACTGTTATTTTTTCTTGTTAATTGATTTCTTTTAAGATTCATTGAAGAGATTTTTGCTTATATTCATTACGATAAAACCAAACAATTAGAAATCAGTAATACTAAGCACATATTTATTAAAAACACATTTTTAATATCAATATGCAAATTAGCCTTCCCGTTCACGCTGTAAACTGCTATTTTGTTGTATATATAAATATAATTGCATGTTGTTAGTATGTTGATATGGTCAACAGTATTAATAATGTAAAACAATTTTATTAATAACTGTGGTTAAAATAAAAAATAAAATTATGAAGAATGTGATGTCAATAACTAAGGGAACTGTGAATTGAGTAGTGATAGAGTTTCGGTTACAGACAGAAAAACACACAATCTCCATTATAATAAGATATTATCAGTACATCTTCAAGAAGCCAATATCTGAATTAAGTTTATGTTTGTATGTGTGTAAGTTGTGACAATTCATGCAAACTCCATGAACAAAAAATGTGTCTTGTGCAATCTGTAACAAAGTCTGTAAGTCAGCTTCTGGTCTTAAGAGATATATGGTGGCACATAAGCATAAAATTTTATCATCTGATACAATGGGAAGGACGTCCTTATTGTCATATTTGTATCAAACTTTGTGGATCTGCAGCGGGTTTGATGAGTCATTTGAAGGCTCATGAGAGGAAAGGTTCTGGTGGTGGAGTTATAGGATTGTAAGAGACGGCAGTGATCTGTAAAGATTATGCTATTGCTAAGTTGTGAATCCATTTGATCTCTTATTTTCTATGTGTATATATTTACCAACCCCTTCGCACAAGCAGGATATGACACAAGGTCAATTTCTTAAGCGGAGTTTAACAGGTTTGAATTCAGAGTTTTCCTTCTCCTAAACTGATTACCTAACCAAGGTTAAAGAACCTAGTCTGCCCTACTATTTACCCATAGCTGGAGGGAGAATACATGGATTCACACCTTTCCTAAGGGTATTGGCACTATGTGAAATGCAAACAGACTCGTCCATGATTTGAACTCTGGTTGACGTGTTTATTTCCTACAACTCTATGTGTACGTACAGAACAGAACCCTGTGTCAATTAGAACACATTTGATGTTGTCCAGAGTGTGTACAGGGGGATTAAAATGCTTGGCCACAGGGGGTATGGGAATTTTTGGTGTATATATATATATATATATATATATATTATTATTTATATTTTTTGAAGGCAATTACAATGCGTATATCGAATAAAATTTGTTAATTATTGAAAATAATCATGACAAGTAAACTCGGTGAATAACATGTGCGACATGGAACACCGTAGAGCTGTTTCAACTTTGAAGTTGAAGTTAAAACAGCTGTACGGTGTTCCACATCACGCACGTTATTCGCCAAGTTTGCTTGTCATGATTATTTTCAATAATTATCGAATTTTATATGATATACGCATTGTAATTGTCTTCAAAAAATATAAATAATATACTTTACTTAACAATGCTTCAAAAGCAAATTATCAAATTCCATTATATGTATATATATATTGAATTGAAGCATCCAAATTTTAAAACAAGATAATTTTCCAATATTTTGAAGAACCTATCCTCTTCATCAGGCCAAAAAAACAAAACTGGTGTGATGCCTTCAAGTTCTTTCGGAATCAGTTGCTGATATGTATCTTGTGTTTTTTTTATTATTAACAACTGTAGCATCTTATTTTGGCGTCCAGACTACTTGGAGACTCTTATTGCTAAAGTATTTACATCCCTTTGAAAAAATATCATGATTCTATCTCTATATTAAGTCCGTGTTTGTATGAGTGTAATTTGTACACCCCCTTTGTTTATCTAATTAGATTGTAGTGAATATATTACATGAGTTGTATTGGGATATTCATTTATATATTATTGGTACCCTTTTAAGAAGCCAATATCTGAATTGAGTCCATGTTTGTGTGTATAGAATACTAAGTCCAATTACCGTCGAATTGGCAAGACAAAACGGCAAACAGTCGTAACTGAATACGATTCTGAGATGCCGTAATGACCACTGAAAAGTGGCAGGATTTATGGAGCCTCAGAGGACCCTACAAACCAAGCAGCCAATCAGGACTCATGGAATGGACTCACCCAAATGCGTGGGTGGACTGTTCTGAATTCCCATAAATACCAGTTGTCTTGACACTGGTGCAGTTGTGCTTGGCCAGTCACATTGCTCAAACCAATTGTTGACTGTCTGACTAACTTACTTCAATAGTGTGTATGTACTTTGTGAATCAATTTGATCTCTTGTATGTATGGGACAGAATCCAGTGTCTATTAGAATGCATTTGATGTTGTCCAGAGAGTGTATGGGCAGATTAAAGTGCTTGGCCACAAGGGAGTTTGGGGATTTTTCACAGATGGCTTGTTTGTGGTTGTTGAATCTTGAGAGAACCTCTGTTATCAAATTTAGTGCAGAAAATATTGTATATTATGTTGGGACTATTGCAAGAAAGTTCAATTTGGATTTTAATATGTGTTGGGTACAGTAAAAGAGGAATTTAAAACAAGGTGTTTATAAATTTAAGCAACAGGATTTGTTGCATGTGGAGTTACTCTGCTCAGGGGTGTTATGGAATTGATGAGAGAAGTGAAGATAGATTGGCTGGTTGTCATTTAGCATTCTCTCTCTCTTCTCCCTCTCTGATTATGGTCAAATCACACTGAAATTAATTGAGTGACTGTGGTATACTAAGAACCGGAAGCACCGGTTATACCATTGTTTGTATGAAACGGAAGTACTGTTTCAGCCATCTTGTTTTGTTGCAAATAAAAGGCGGAAGTGATCACTTCTCGCAGTTAACGTCAACTGGACTACATGTCTTATTATTCGCTAAGCGCGTTATGACAGTGACAACTTAAGCAACAGCAGGTACTGTAAGTAACCAAGTCCTTTGTTTACCAAAATGATTGGATTCTGCATTGAATAACCTGAAAAGGGTTGATATGCCATAAAACAACTTTCTCTCTCTCTCTCTCTCTGATTGTATCTTTTCTCTCTGTGTTGTCCTCCTCTCTCTCTCTCTGATTACGGTTAAGTCACACTGAACTCAATTGAGTGACAACTTAAGCAACAGCAGGTACTGTAAGTAACCAAGTCCTTTGTTTACCAAAAGGACTGGATTCTGCATTGAATAACCTGAAAAGGATTGATATGCCATAAAACAAAACAACTTTCTATCTCTCTTTCTCTGATTGTATCTTTTCTCTGTGTTGTCCTCCTCTCTCTCTCTCTGATTACGGTCAAGTCACACTGAACTTAATTAGGTGACCACTTAAGCAACAGCATGTACGGTAAGCAACCCAAGTCCTTCGTTTACCAAAATGATTTGGCATTAAATAACCTGAACAGATATGCCATAAAACAAAAGAACTTTTTCTCACTCTATGTCTAATCTCTTTCTCTGTGTATCTTTTCTCTCTCTCTCTCTTCTCCTTTCTCTCTCTGATTACAGTCAAGTCATACTAAACTTAATTGGGTGACCACTTAAGCAACAGCAGGTACTGAAGTAACCAGAGTCCTTTTTTAACAAAATGACTTGATTCAGCATTAAATGACCCAAAAAGTGTTGATAAACCATAAAACAAAACAACCAGCCAACCAACAAATTATATCAATATCATTTTATTTTATTTTTGTATAATAAATTAATTTCCTTGGATCTTATTATTAGAAGATTTGTTAAACTCTTTTATAAATCTAAATTGAAAGTCTTAACTATTTATAAATGACTAATTTCCCCTATAAATTTCCCCTATAAATCCAGTTGTGATTAAAGTCGGCCAGTCAGCAAGAATATTGTCAATATTACACTGTCTGAGTCGGTTGGGGACCGCAGCCTCCGGATATTCACCCCCTATCCCCCACCACGTGCAAATCTCTATACATGGACTGGCGACACAACAGGTTAGGGCTGAGTGGTGGGAAAGGAGTGAGGAGACATCCAAATCATTCAGACAAAATGACCATGCAATATTGTATTCCCCCCCCCCCACATGCCCTCACCCTTCTCCCCTGTCCTCTGGATCTCAATCCCTACCCTTCACCCCCAGTGCTTGTACTAGATAACAGAGTACCTGAAACTGTCACAATCACTTTCTGTTTGAGTGAGTGTTTTGTCAGATAAATACATAATGAACGAGGATTGGGTGAAATAATAACCACAATAACACAGCTAATAAATATTCATGATTCTAATTAAGGGTTGCCATGGCATTTTATTCAGGCATTTTAATTGGTTGATTGTTTGGGAATTTAAATTGTTGTCTGGTTAATTCAAGGGAGCAGGGGGAGACTAGACCTGGTTAAGTAGAATGGGTAATCAAATCTGAAGTGAACAGGTTTTTTTATTTTTAATATATATATATATATATATATATCAACCCCTCCGCATGAGTAGGATGTGATACAAGGTCAATTTCTCACTCAAGTGGAGTTTAACAGGTTTGAATTCAGAGTTTTCCTTCTCCTAGACTGGTTACCTACTCAAGGTTAAAGAGCCTAGACCTCCCTACTATTTACCCATAGCTGGAGGGAGAATATTTGGATTTATACCTTTCCCAAGGGTATTAGTGCTTTGTGAAATGCTAACAGCCTTGTCTAGGATTTGAACTCATCTTGCTGTGTCCATTTCCTATGACGGTAATCATTATACCATGCACCTCCACTAACTTATATATATATATATATATATATATATATATATATATATATATATATATATATATATATATATATATATATATAGGTGGCACTTGTGGTTATCATTGGAGGAAATGGACACAATGACCAGTGTTCAAATCCTGGATGAGGCTGTTTGCATTTCTTGTCCTGTCATGGTGTATTGGCTAGCAAGCTAATCTTGCAGATCCATTACAACTGAGTAACGAGTTTGATCCCCGTTGGATGTCCCATAAAAAATTTTAAAAACACACGTTAAAAAAAAAATTGTATTAATTGACCTAGTGAAAGGTCAAGGAAGATAATACATTTTTTATTATTGCCACAAATTTTAATGAAACTTCAATGGCTTAGACACACATAGGAAGTGATTATTTTTCCTTGATTATTGGTGTCAAAGTTTCCTTAGTTGTATGGGGTGGCAAAAGGTTTAAAGTTTTAAGGTTTAAAAGGTGGCTGTGGTTATTCTTGGTGTGTGTTCTTAGGGTTTGCTTTTAACCCCATCTTATTTAGTGGTCACACTAAAAAGGAAGGAATTCAAGGAAAGAAAAAAGGAAGAGACAAAGACAAAAAGTGGTTTTATGATTTAGGCTTTATTCGCGGGTTATAGCTACCACATGGTAAGAGAATTTCTCCTTGGCCAGTAGTAGTGTCTTGTCCGAGTTAAGGCCTAAGTCCTAATGGCCGAGAGATTCTCTTGGGGGTCGGAAGTGGGTCCTTTTTCTGCACATGCACAAAGGGTTTTCTGGTGAAGGTTCATGGGTGTTTGTTATTTTTTTTTTTTTTTTTTTTTAATCCCCACAGTTGTAGTGAAAAGTCTAATAAGAAAATTTTCAGAAATACCAAAAAATAGAAAATATCTTAGAATTTTCTTTTCCTTTATCTAATATCCTAATTTGTGATTAGCCCTTCAGTAATGGCTAGTAAGCAGTTGTCCTAGTTTGAAAAAGGTCAAATTGTGGCATACAATGATTATGGAGTGTCACTTTGCAATGTTAGTGGGCAAAGAGTTAAATCTTCACACTATCTTTATTTATCTACTTATATCTACACTGAAACTGTTTTTTCCTCTTTAAAACTGAGTGTTTATTTATAGTCAACTTGACTGACAGCTCAGAACCAATTTTCTTCAACATTGGCCATATTACAAATGTCCTTACAACAGTGAAGTCAACCATTTTCTTTTTTCTTTTTTTTCTTTTTTTGTGAAATGCTGGGTTGATTGTGTGTTCAAGGAACCAAAGTTGCAACATCATCTTTGACAACAAAAAAAAGTTCGAATAAAAAGCTAAACACTAAATCTTTGTATTCCATTAATAATCAAGAAGAAAGATTATGTGCAGTCAAATATTGATACAAGCTTAAGAGATAGAATAGGAGTTTTGTTTCCTTCAATATTATTATTATTATTACTAGAAAAAAAAACATAACACCCTCTAGGCGGTGTAAAACTTTATTTTTGCAAGATATTGCCTGACTGGGGTAGAGTTAAAAATTCAATGTCAGAGGGTTTTTTATCATGTATAAGTAAAATCTTAAAATTTATTAAAGGAGTAAAAGAAATAAAAATATTTAAAATGAGTTCTGTCCACCTCAAATGAAATGTTGCACACATCTATTGATTATTAATTAAATAATTATTTTGAATATTTTACACATAAATTTTATACAAAATCGTAAGTATCTATTTATTTGTAAACTTTTAGTTAATTTCTTATTACTGAAAAATGGATGAGAATGAAAAATAATTCTAAAAGTTGATTACAAATTTTGCAAATAATTTTTTCCATTTAAAGTAATACAATTTTTTAATTAATTTCATAGTTTATATAGTTTATTCATTTAGATAATACATAGTCTATTTATTATAATGTAAAAGAGTCAAACTTTGAATAAGGAACAGCTTTTATTTATTTTATTAATATTAATTCTTCTTTATTCTATGTATTAACAACTTTGGTAATTGTGACGTAAGCAGTGACATAGTTTTGGTTACAGACAACTAGAGACCAAATCTCCATTATTAATAGAATTGAGTGCAAAAAAAAAGTGTTACATCTTGTGTTGATGTGTTGTCTATCCAAACTTTATAGTATCATTTACAAAGCTTTTTTTCCACTATTATTGATTTTATATTATGCTTTAAAGTATTATAAAAAAAAGTGCTATTACAATATGATTTAGGGTAAGAAAAGGAAAAGGAAAGGGGGAAAAAAAAGAGATTTTGACCAAATGCATTAATATATTGGCATTGCATTGAACTTGCCCCTAAATCTGCCAAAGCAGATAAATACGGAATTTGATCTCTTATTCAGTAGAAACTATTCCGATGAATAGCCGAATAGTACGCTTCCTTCGTTAATGTACAAGCTCGTCTTTCAGGCTGTTAAGAACAGCAAACGTGACTTTGAGAGCGTTCAGTCAGAGAACGGACTCTTGAGCACTCACTCGGCACTTGTTAATAGGCACCATTCAAGCAAGTGCTTCTTCTGGTTCAAAAAGAATCTCTTCAAACACGGCAGCATCGTTCTTCTTGTTCCTCAAGAAATAAATAACCCAAAGCCAAGAATAATGAGGCAAATTTGTTTGCTTATAGAGACCGTCATTCAAAGCCTCTTGTTGAAAAATATTTTCATTTCTTTCACTCTTTGACTCAAGATATAGCTCAGTGGTTAGAATAAAAAACTCGAGTTTCCAACTTATAAAGAAACAATGTGGAGGCATGTGGTGTAATGGTTAGAGTTGGGGGAAATGGACTTCTCAACTCAAGTTCAAATCCTGGACAAGGCTGTTTGTATTTCACATTCCAAATGGTCTTGTGTTGCTTAAATGCCCAACATAAAATTAAAATGAATTTTTTTAAAAAGTTACGTGTTTGTTTTATTTGTAATATTAAAATTGTGAATTATGGAAGATATTTTGGTTTGGTTTGGTTTGGTTTGGTTTGTTTTGTTTTATGGCATATCAACCTCAGTGGGTCATTTAATGCTGACAAAGTTGTGAAATAAATTCATTCTTAATGCATAATACAATTTTGTTTATCAAGTCATGTTTTTCTATTTAACCCATAGATGGGACCCTAACAGGTACTACCACTCCGGGTCAGAGTGGACCAGGGAGCAATGGTGATGAAGGGGTGCTCCACATTCCCCAAACCTCCAGAACTGGAACCTCACCATCAGATAGAGTTTAACTTCATTCCCAGGACATATACACTGTACACAGAAGGCACCCACATACATACACCTTGCACACAAGGCACCCACATACATACACCATCCACATACATACACCATACACAGAAGGCACCCACATACATACACCATACACAGAAGGCACCCACATACATACACCATACACAGACTTATGTTAATAACATTAATTAATAGATTTGTTTGAGATAACTTTTAAAATGAATATAAACTTATTTTATTGGCTCTTAAAACATTTGTAATGAAGTATAAAGTGTTTACTTGTTTTATACGCCAACACCCAAATAAAAATCACACATGTTTACTAGACAGAAAACATTGAAAGAGACAGAGAAGGCTTGTAAATATATAAACACATTTTATTTACGACCAACTTTTAGATAAATAAATAACTGAAAAAAGGTTTCTCCTTGTTGTGAAAGTTTTCTTTTATATTCAACTTTGGGACCATATTACCCTAATAACCCTAACCCCTAACAAACAACCGGATATTGAATGTAAATGAAAAAAATGGCCTAATGACACAAAATCGAAAAAGGGGTGCCTTAAGGTAATATGGTCCCAACTTTGTAAGAGAAAATCCCTACAAGTTCAAAATTAAAAGGTCAGTTGCTGATATTCATTCTCATATTGACTCATCAAATAAAATCCTTATGCAATATCACACATAGCATTATAGTAAAGTAGGTGAAGTGGCCTATTGTCGGTATCACCCGACAGTGAGGGAGTCTATCTAATTTTCACTAGGAAAAATATTTTGATCTCTCATTCAGTAGAAACTATTCCGACGAATAGCCAAATAGTACGCTTCCTTCGTTAATGTACAAGCTCGTCTTTCAAGCTGTTAAGAACAGCAGACATGACTTTGAGAGTGACCAGGGAGATTGATTTTGCATCAGAGGTGGAGTTCCACACCTGCCATCAGCTCCCCACTTTACAGCACAGATCCAAGCTGTATCCTTTCACATACAGCTTGTTCATAGGACAACATATGCATACTTTATCTGTTGGGAAATGTTTGTGCATTCTTTTCAATACTACTTATATATATTTTATTTTTACTTATATATATTTTACTTATATATATATATATATATTTAATTTTACTTAAGTATATATTTAATTTTAATATATTTAATTTTACTTATATATATTTTATGTAGATATTAAATATTTCTGTATGTGTAAATGAGTTTGTCTTGTCTTTCCTTTCTTTTATTCAGTGTTTGTGTATTTTGGATATACTAATGGTAGTATTGAACCTTGGTGAGTGGGGACTTGACTAAATATTCTCCCTATCATCCAGTAGGTCATCCACTCTTTAACATGTTTTTAATCCTGCTAGGTATCTAGCAACCCTCCACATCAAGTAAGCCTTGTTGGGTGGGGTGAATTCAGAGTTTTCCTTCTCCTAGACAGGTTGCCCCTACAAAGGCTCGATAGCTTAATCATCCTTATATGAATAATCTAACTCAGAGGTCACCAATCTACAGCCCACGGGCTGGATCTAATCTATGAATGCATTTTATCAGGCCTGCCAATGGTACTTGAATTTGTTTGTTAAAATGTACAGAACACAAGATGTTCTGATACCATTTAAATTTAAATATCATGTTAAGCTTACTAAATCTTCATGCATCTTTTGCATTCAAAAACTGAATAACTACACAAACTTGACACTTTTTGTGGAAACATCAATCAGGAGCTCCATCAGAAGAGACTGCTAAGCCAAGCATAGGGGCAGATGCATAAACAAGAAACAAGTGTTGCCAATAACCGCACAAACATTTTTCCTGTGTCCCCAGCATTTTGGAGACCTTACTTTTGGGATTAACCGCATCGTAGGGGCAGATGCATGTACTGCAAACACCATAGTGTTGCCCATAGCCACGCAAAAAGTTTTCCTGTGTTCCCAGCACTTTAGTGACCTTACTTTTGGGATTAACCTCATACAAGGGGCAGGGGTAGGGGCATGTACCGCAAACACCATAGTGTTGCCCATAGCCACACAAATAGTTTTCCTGTGTTCCCAGCACTTTAGTGACCTTACTTTTGGGATTAACCTCATACAAGGGCAGGGGTAGGGGCATGTACCGCAAACACATAGTGTTGCCCATAGCCACACAAATAGTTTTCCTGTGTTCCCAGCACTTTAGTGACCTTACTTTTGGGATTAACCTCATACAAGGGGCAGGGGTAGGGGCATGTACCGCAAACACCATAGTGTTGACCATAGCCACACAAACAGTTTTCCTGTGTTCCCAGCACTTTAGAGACCTTACTTTTGGGATTACCCTTGTATATAGCCATTCTTGCTATATTTGATTTCTTAGTTAATTTTTCTGGCATTTTCACAATACTTTTGTCTGGAAGTATACCCAATCGATCTGCTAAAAACATATAAAGAAAACCCCCCAAAAAACAGCATTAGCTTAAAATAACGCCAAAAAATTGTACATGTCATACATTTTCAATCAATCTTTGTCTCTGCTGTTACAATGGTGCATGCAGAAAATAAAACCAAATAATTTGATGAATAGAAAAAAAAAAGCATGGATCATAATAGCGACAACTTGTCTCAAATAAAGTACACTTTCAATCAATGCTATTCTTCTTTTTTTTTGTTGCTAGTTAAGATGGCCTCTTAAGTAGAAATCTGGTTTCCGGACACAAGAGAGTGAAGATCAATTGTTTAGATAATCTATTGACTGTATTTGAAAGCACATATTTATCAGCAATAATCCTTTTATTTATATCTCTAATTTTACCAATTAATATTTTTATTGCATGTCAATTATTGGGTTGATTGATTTTAATGGCATGTCAACTCATTTAGGTTTTGTATTATTTTGATTTTTCAGACTGCTGTCCTCATCTCTATTGTTATATACACAAAATTTCAAATGATGTGTCCTTCAGCCTTCTTCAGGTGTTTCTTGTTAAACTTGGGAACTTTTATACCATAATCATGAGGGTGGGAATAGCCTCCTGGGATTCATACTGATATTATATTCCTTACCAGTTCCTTACCAGTCCAATGGCTGAAGCCACTGGGCACCAAGGCCCGAAGGCTGGGTACCTTGCCTCATATTTCCATCACACATTTTTGGTGCATTTATTGACAAATCCGTGCATAAAATTTAGTAATCTTCAACTTCGTAAATTCCTACTATAAAATAAACTGAACCCTCATTTTATTTTCATGTTTTTGCAATAAATGTTTTAAATATGTATGCAATAAATGTTTTTAAATAAAGAAAATATATTCAGTATTGTAAAATAACGGGTGCAAGAAAAATAAAACATTTATTGAAAAAACACGGACATAAAATGAAGGTTCAGTTTATTTTATGGTAGGAATTTATGAGGAACAAGTTAAGGATTACCTAAAATTCTTGTATTCCTTTACAGAAGGGTTTCTATTTTATCATTATTCATTTTATCTTTTATTTACTTATATATTTAAAAAGCTGTTTCATTGCAATGACTAAATAAGTAATTGTTGTTGGAGTTATAGCGCCTTTTTAGAACTTTGAACCGAGCCTCTTTATTCCCTCCACCTGGGTAGACTGTTCTCATTCCATTAACCATGACCGGGTACAAGTGTTAAGCTATATTAAGTACTAGCAAAAGTACCCGGTCCATGACCGGACTATAAAAATGTTAACACTTTTTTAAAAGTATGTTTAAAAATGAATTAGAAATAATTTGAATACCCAGTAATAATGAATAAAACAAATATGACTTCAGCATATAATCGATTTAAAATACATATGAGTATCATTTGCCTTCCTACGACCATATTCATAGAAGTTCAAAGCCTAAGGAAATAAAAGTTATTTGAGGTAGGTGCAGGGATGTACTCAATCCAAATATTAAGCCTGTACCGATGAGTTGGGTGGGAGTTTGTTTTATTTTGTTTTTTTCAGTTTTAGAACTGTCTTTTTTGTTACAGTTATGAATTGTGTTGACGCTACTTCAAAGATGAATTGCGAAGGGAGACAGGATGGGTGTGTGTGTCAGCTTAACTGAGTCTTCTGTCTGGGAAGTTTAAAACTAAACTCGTGTCGACGTGAGTAGGGTGGGTGGAGGGTGCGTATACTGTATTTTTTAATTTTTTGTTAATGATTGTATTATATCGTTTAATTATTATAAATCAAAACTTAAATTTTCTGTGTTTCTTAGTTATAAGCATATCAAGTAGTATGCGAGATTTCAAATCTGAATGATCTCTCATTTGTGAGTTATAAGTCGACACGTACATATCAAACTTCCTTTTATATATATAGATTCTATGTTAACCCCCTTAGTCAGTATTGAACCTGCAACCTACAGATGATTGTCACTTAGAACTGTATTAACTCAACCCCTATATCAGTTGCACCATGTGTCCAGTTTTTCCTCAGTATTTTGGTTATTCCATAGTATTTTCTGCTGCATCACTTGGAAAATGATTATAATCTTAGTTTAAATAATCTAATCTTGCTTGTTTAAGGCATATTCTATAAAGCTAATATGTTCAACTATTAAAGAAAAAATATTTTGCATCTTATCTGTTATTAGTTTATTTACTGCTAAATTGATTTAGCTCAGTCCGTAGAGCATCTGCCTAGAAATTGCAAGGTTCCAGGTTCAATACCTGACCCCACCAACTCAGCACATGAATAGCACAACTTGGGTAATCTGATCTGAGCAATAAAACATCTGAAAGCTGATGGGTATTTGTCTCATACCCCACTTGTATGGACTGGGCACAAGGCCTCGTTTTAACATGGGCCCACCCACAAACCGAAGCTCATGGGTGGGAAAGAACAAAAATTGCATCGTTGCCTGGGGGGATAGCCCCCTGGGATCGACGCTATTATTAAACTCTAGGCAAGTCCAGCGGCCGAAGCTCGCTGAACCCCCGGTGTGCAATGAGTTCATAAAAAAAGATTCTGAAAGCTGATGGTAAGTGCGGCACTTCACCTCAGCAAAAACAATCTCTCGCTAGTGAAAAGAAGATAGATTCCCTTGCTGTATGGTTGATACTGACAATAGGTCACTTTGCAGACTTTACTCTAAGAGAAACTTATCAGCCATTCATTATGAAAAAAAATGTTCAGCTATTAAAGAAAAAATGTTTTTCATCTTACCTGTTATTAGTTTATATACTGCTAAATAAAGTTTTTTTCCAATATTACTACTCCCTCTAAGAGAAAATTATTGGCCATTGATTATATTAAAAGACAGAAAAAAACAAATACTATTATGATGAATTTTATCAGTCCAGTTTTTAATATTAATTTTTCTTGTTTCCAATAGAAGTGCTTCAAGAGACAGGCTGCCTGATGGGAATTATTTGTGACAAGAGTTTTAAAAAGTTTGATTCCTGCAGAATCAAAATCAATAATGCAGTGTTTTTGTCAAAACAGCATTCATTTTTTTTTTTTTTTTGCTGTACTCTATGAATTAAATGTACACATACATATAAAGTATTACCCACATATTTTTTCAAATGAATTTGAAATGAGGCTTTCTTAATTACTGATCCATGAGGTTTGATGCAATATGCAAATGCATTTTATAAAAAATGATAAAAATTTATCTGTATTTCGAATGTCAGTAAACCTTATAAAGGAAAATGATTTCACACTAAAAGAAGGTCGTTCTGTTGATCAATCAATGTTGTATATTCAATTCTATTTTTCAAACTCAATTCTTTTTTAAACAAGTTTTTAATACTCATTTTTTTATCTATTTAACCCATAGATGTGATCCTAGATTAGCAAACCATTGTTAGTGAGTTCGATTCTCACTGGGTGCCCCATTTTTCTGGCCTTGTGCCACATATAAGCTATGCTTAGTAAATAACTAATAGGTACTACCACACCAGGTCCAAGTGGACCAGGGAGTAATAGTGATGAAGGGGTACTCCACACTCTTCAGTGCTCCAAAATTGGAAAATCATCATTAGATGCAGTTTTACATCATACCTAGAACTCTAAGATCCTCAGCCACTGCTTTCTAGCACATATATGATTAAAGGGATGGGTGTTGGCATAAGGGCAATAGGGTAGGTGCTAGGGCTTGACATGACCAACCAATTGATTGGAGTGGGCCTCTTCAACTGTCCATCTAGCCTAAGTAAGGTCCAAAGTGGAGTGTTGCAATTCATGGACTGCTCAGCCACCAGGATTCCATCATTAAGCATCATGGATTGCCACCCACGGCCATCAGGTAGCCCCATTGGGGGGATTTTATCTCTCTACAGAGTGCACTTGGCATATTCTATAGCCCCAGCAAACAGCACGGTTTACCAACGGCATCAAAGCACTGCAACACTGATGAAAGAAATGTGTAGACAACATTCCATTATAGTATATTGGTTAGTCTATGAACTTTTCAGCCAACCCATGTACAGACTAGTAAGAGACTAAGTGAAAAAAAAAGGAGCACAATAGAGGAAGTGAGAAAAAGAAGTGCAAAAGAAGGAGTGAGTGGAAGACGTCTAAGTTGATGAACATTGGAAGAAACAAACAAAAAGGACATAAGAAGTATAAAGGGCAGGAGACATAAAAGATATTTTAAGAAGGATAAATAAACATTTTCTATCCCACACAACTTCTAAGATGCTAAATATATCCAAACAAAAAGGGCGGCAGGTGTGATGTGTCAAAAAAAAGAGTTTTATGGGAAAAAAAAATAATATAATGAATAATTGGAACAGAAACAAAAGCACAAAGATAATTTGCAAAAATAGAAATAATTTATAACTAGCAACACCTGTGGATATACCACAGTATGATAATTTAATAATTACAATTTGATATGTTTACTTAAGAGCTATTGCAAATAGTCATGGAGGCGTATAGCATAATGGTTAGAGTCGTAGGAAATGGACTCGTCGACCTGAGTTCAAATCCTAGACAAGGCTGTTTGTATTTCACATAGTATTAATACCCTTGGAAAAGGTATGAATCCATATATTCTCTCTCCAGCTATGGGTAAAATAGTAGGACAGACTGGGCTCTTTAACCTTGGATAGGTAACCAGTCTAGGAGAAGGAAAATTCTGAATTTGAAAACCTGAGGTCAGTAATTGATTGGGTTTGTGGTATTTCTTGTGCACCAATTCTTTCCTATCGACTGTGCCAAAAAGTGTTCAACACAAACCTTTGCCATTATAAACAAAATACTGTGTGGGTTGTTCATTGGATGAACCCTCATGCGTCGAAATCGACGAGAAAGTCCATTTTTTCATTTCATTGCAAATAGTTCAATATGTAAAAAGAGTGAGAGTGAGTTAAATCAAGATTATTATTCTTGATTTAACTCACTCTCACTCTTTTTTTCTTTTCAACTTTTCATTATGTTCGATTGAAATAGATTAGCATTATCACTTCCATGCACTCACTCCTCGCTGTATCTTTCCCCTATTTGTTCTGTGTAGCATGTCCTTTTTCTCCCCTTTCTTTCTTCATAATAAAATTGGAATGATCCGTTATTTAGCTGAGGTGACAACACTCATGAAAAAATAAAACCTGGCGGATAAGCAACACCAGATAATCAGGATTTAAATTTTTTGCATTTCATCTTGGACGATTTGGATGGTCTCATTTTTAACCAGAGGGTGTTGCGAGATGATAATGGCCATACTTTTAAGAAACAGAAGTATTAATATATAGATTGCTAAGGTCCTTCAGTCATGTTAATCTTTCAAACTGAAAGCCATATCACCGTATCAGTACTAGTGTATGGCTGCACCACACAGACTTTAATGAAACACTTGGAGAAAAAGCTAGATAGAAACTATACAAGGATGATATGTTCTCTTTTGAATAAATCCTGGAAGTAACACCCCACAAAAAAAGCATCTGTACAGCCACTTACCACTGTTGGGTCAGTAAAATGGTGATTCCTGTATATAGAGTGAGTAAGGAAGAGGCTCTCTGTGATTGGATATACCAATCATGATGAGCCAGAAGTTTAGGCGCAAAATCCAAAATCCAGGCAGATTCCACCAGCAGTTCCACGAGGCAGCGATATTAAGGGCCCAGAAATCACCCTAAGATACCAGATATCTTCTCCAACGCGCTGGTAAGTCCCTTAAACTCAACTTTATATACAGGAAGGACTTTATATTGTTATCCATTGTTTCATTGTGCTGGTCAATAAATTATCAGAATTAAACAAAGTATTAATTCCTTTCTTGTTGTTTTTAGCCTTAGAATTAAATGCTATACTAACACAATACCACCTATCACAGAAACTATCCAATTAAGATGAACAAGATATGCTGAACACTGCTGGAGAGGTAAGGACACACTCATAAGTGACATTCTCCTATGGATACCTACACATGGATGCCAACACAGAAACACTCTGACCCGGAGTGATAGTACCTGTTAGCATCTTATCTATGGGTAAAATACGAAAAATGAGTTTTAAAAATGTCTTTAAAAAAATTGAAAAAAAAGGACCTATATTGACCAACTCTGCAAGGATACTAGGTACTGCGTAGAGAACCTCCCTGGGACAATGAATGATAGAGAAGGTTGGTGAGAGATTGTCATGGATATCCATGCTAATGATGATGTGAAGAGCCTTCAAAAAAACTAAATAAGAATTTAAAAATAAGTATAAAAATAGATTTATGTGACTAGCTTGTTAACCATGACAACCTGATAGAATGCTCCAGTTTAATATTGATATATACTTCTAAGTAGAAACATGGCTGCAAACTAAGAACCCCCACATGAACAACTTAATTTCTCATCTTTTACCCAATTAGAAAATAAAAGTTATGAAACCTTAGCTTTTGATAATAATATGACCTTCTACAATAACTTGGGATTTGTTTTCTTAAGGCAAGGACACTAATATTAGCAAACAATCTTTACCTTATAAGGAGTTAGTCACAATAGAGAACGTTTCACATGACATCAAAAACAATGCTATTGTATCTAATAAGAATTTCTTTTCACTTGAGAAAAGAAAGAATATATAAAAAAGAAGAAAGAAAAACTATTGTGCTAACATTGTGAGTTAAATAAAAAATGTCTGGACTTGCTTCATAATTTTGAATTCAACCTTTTTTAATTAATTTCACATTTAACGAGTGAGTAGAGAGACACATAATTAAAAATTCATTGATGTTTATTGCAAAATACTTGGTTGGTTGGTTGGTTAGATTTTAAGGCATGTTAACTCTTGTTGGATTATTTTATGCCGAAGATGTTTTTTAATTCATTCTTGATGGGTACTCAAATTTTTTTTTTTAACAATGTGATTCTGATAGATTTAGTGCATCCTGGGATACACATATTTGATTTGAATGAGTCTGGGAAAAATTATGGGTCCCAACTAAAGCCATCTAACTCCTAGCTTGTAATCTATCCTGTGTAATTCATTTCTAAGAAACTATTGGAATGTATTTACAGTTAGATTGAAATGGATAGGATTTTACTGCGTCCTTTTAGATTTTTATGCATCAGGGATTCAGGATACATACCTATCAGCATTCTGTAAACACGATTTTTTTTAAACACATTTTCTTAAATTCATGTTTTTTTCTATTTAACCCATAGATGGTACCCTAATAGGTACTACCACTCCAGGTCAGAGTGGACCTGGGAGTAATAGTAATGAAAGGGTATTCCACACACACCAAAGCTCTAGAATCAAAACTTCACCACTAGATGCAGTTTAACATCATACACAGGACACTAAATCCCTCATCCATCACCCTCTAGCACATACATAATAAAAAAAATATTGGTTTGGTTTGGTTTGGTTTGTTTTACAGCATATCAACCTCAGTGAGTCATTTAATGCCGACAAAGTTGTGAAATAAATCATTCTTAATGCATAATACAATTTTGTTTATAAACTCATGTTTTTCTATTCAACCCATAGATGGGACCCTAACAGGTACTACCACTCCGAGTCAGAGTGAACCAGAGAGCAATTGTAATGAAGGGGTGCTCCACATTCCCCAAACCTCCAGAACCTCACCATCAGATAGAGTTTAACATCATTCCCAGGACATGTAGACCCTCAGCCACCGCCTTCTAGCACCCTTATGATAAGAAGGACTAGGGGTTGCCATAAGGGCAATAGGGTTGGGGCAATCATATAGGTACTAGGGCTTGACATGGCCAGCCGATTGATCGGAGAGGGCCTCTCAGACCGACCGTCTAGCCTAAGTAAGGGTCTAAGTGGAGTGTTTCAATTCATAGGAATGAGGTTAATTATACATCGGATCAGTATTAACATTCTTTTTTTTTTTTTTTTAATTGTATCATTCCTAGTACTTCAAAAATGTAATCCAGTGGTAAATCCGTCATGGTCAATGATTTTAATAAACAATAATATTTGCTTGGTATAAAAAGCTAGTATTCCTAATCATTTTATTTATTATAAAATCTATTCACGACAGCATGCAGCCTCCTTGTGTAGCTCTCATCTATGTTTTTTTCTAAGAGCTTTGTTTGAGTCCAAGTGGTGCAACCATACAGTAGTAGTGACATGGCTAAAGCTTTGAAGAATTCCTATTTCATTTTATCAGGGAAATCAGATTTCCATATGGTTGATAACCTGTCAATAGCAGATCATAGCTTAACTAGTAGATGAGATATTGCTACCAAGTTATATGGACTCAGTGATGCTGACAGCTTTTTGATTTAGTGCATCCTGGGATGCACATATTTGCTTTAAATGAGTCCCAACTAAAGTTTCTTAATAGATTGTAGGGTTTTTATTTATGATCTGGGGAAACAACTAAAACTGTCTAACTCCTACCTTGTAAACTATCCAGTGTAAGTCATTTCTCAGAAACTATTGAAATGTATTAACAGTTAGCTTGAAATGATGGGAAAAGAAAAAAAAAGAAAAACATTGGGATGCATGGATATGATTTTACTGCATCCTTTTAGATTTTTATGCATCAGGATGCGTACCTATCATCCTCTGTGTGTGTGTGTGTATATATATATATATATATATATATATATATATATATATATAGAGAGAGAGAGAGAGAGAGAGAGAAAGTGATGTGTTTACACAGACACTAGATATTAATCTTTAACAGGTATTTATCAGTTCAATTTCTTGTTGATGAGTCAATGGATAATAAAAACCTACAAATATACCAAAAGACCCCAAAAAAATCAATTAAGAGAGAAATTGAAAGAGAACACCCTCCCCCAGCCATAGTTTCCCAGACAAACTGTAGGCAGCAGTTAACCTTAGAATTATGTACTGTGAATGTATAGAACTGGTGACTGAGTGAAGATACAATGTGCCTTCATCAAAAGAAGGTATTCTACAGGATTTCTTTGTGAGTAACAGTAATCAAAATCCCCAGACAAGATGTTACACACATTTTGTTCCTCCTCTTTTCTTTTTTTAAAAAAGGAAAAGAAAGAAAAAAAAGAGAAAAAAAAAAGAATCAGTTGAATCAAATATTTGTCTGTATTTTTGAGATGAGGCTTGAAGTGAATAATTTTGAATTTTTCGGACTGTTCTCCTCATCTTTATTGTGTCCCATCTATGGGTTAAATAGAAAAACATGAGTTTATAAACAAAATTATATTATCCATTAAGAATTGATTTATTTCAAAACTTTATCGGCATTAAATTGCATATGCAACAAAATGACCCACCAAGGTTGATATGCTGTAAAAGAAAATCAAACCAAAAATCATCTTTATTGTGGTAGTTATTAACACAACATCCCAGATGCTGTATCCTCCGGCCTCCCTCAGGTGTTTCCCAAGTTGTATCATCACTATAATTGAATACACTGGAGTCGGCGTTGTATGGTTTTATCAACTCCAACTCCAGTGACCCCTTAATTGCTTCTGACTCCATAACCCAGACTCGACAGTCCTGACTGCAACAATGGTCGAAGAAGTGTGTGGACTGCAAAAATTGAAAAAATAAACCTTTTTGGTCACATTCAATGAGAGTATCTTGGTCAACCTATGATCTTTTCAGCTGACCATCTTACATCACTAAACATGAAATATAATTTACTAGCTTTACCTATGTTTGGCACAAGGCCAGAAGTATGGAGCAACCCAGTGAAAATAGATGGATTGATTGATTTTAATGACATCTCAATCTGTAGGGTTATTTATAGAGGTTAGAGAATTGTGTTCATTGTATAATTACATTTTTGTGCAGTTGTTTCTTATGAGTTATTTTGCAGGGGCCGGGTTAGCTCAGTCGGTAGAGCGTTCTGCTAGAAACCACAAGGTTCCTAGTTCGATACCGACCCTCGCCAACTCAGCGTTATGAGTAGCACGGGGACCTGTGCGGTAAAGTAAGGAGCTGATGGTAGGTGTGGCGCTCCACCTCAGATGCTAAAATAATCTCCTTGGTCTAGCGCTAGTGAAAAGGGGATAGACTCCCTCACTGCATGGCTGATACCGACATTAGGCCGCCCCGACGACTTTACTTTACTTATATGGTATCAAGTAATTATTTCTATTTAATAATAGTCATTTGTTTGCATATAGTTATATGGTTTCAAGTAAGTAATAATAATAATCCTTAGTAAACAATTATTGTTTCAAGTAACTATTAATCTAAAAATATGCAGTTATAAGAATTCCTATTTAATACGAATAATTTTTAAACCTATTTGACTCAGAGCAAGCTGAAACAGGTACTACCCCTCCAGATCAGAGTGGACCTGGGAGTAGTGGCAATGAAGAGGTACTCAACATGCACCAGAGCTCCAGAACTTAAGCCTCACCATCAGATGCAGTTGGTAGATCTGCAGGATAGATCTGTTTGAGAAGATGAAGTGTTTATCGGTTTAAGATGACTGGGTGGATACATTTTTTTATAATTATTTATAACTATGAAGAATATGCACCCTCGGGTGTAAGTATCTAAGTTTTAATGTAATCAAATATATTAAATTAGAATAACTAACAAAATTAAATAAGAATGCATATAAAAAGATTAAACTGGTTTTAATTATATTTTAATTGGTTTCTATTTTATCGGAAAACCGATAGTAGAATTATCTTCCTCTGCCGCTAGGGGGCGAATCACCAACATACGGTGTTGGCAGCAAAATCAAACCCCATCACTTATCTGAAGGCTATCGACCTGAGGAGTCACTTTAACAAGGACTCCATCCACCACCCATTTCAAAGGGCAGTTAACCAGGCGAGTCGCTCAAAAAAAGCACTCCCCAACACTTTTACTTATCCTAAGAACTTTCACCTAGAGAGACGTCTCAACAGCACTCCAAACGGCAGCTTTGTTTAATACATGTGTATAATTTCCATTTGTGTTGTTTGTCTTATTTCATCCGAAATAATTGCCGACCACCGGGAGAATAAGAGCTCCCTATGAACCCCGTAATCCTCTTAATCTGCAAATTTGTTGGCTTTACTACCAGACTTATCTTGAGAGGTGAAATTAACAGTTTGTTGGTAAAGTAGCGCTAGAAAGGATTTCTACTCACTGTCGTTTAGAGTGCTGCTGAGACATCTCTCTAGGTGAAAGTTCTTAGGATAAGTAAAAGTGTTGGGGAGTGCTTTTGAGACGCGTCCATCCTGGTTGGTTCTCATCCGATAAGTGTTGGGGCTTGGTTTTGCCGCCAACATCACATGTTGGCGATTCGCCCCCTAGTGGCAGGGGAAGATAATTCTACTATCAGTTTTCTGATATTTTTTTAAAAAGCATTGATAGGATTGATTTTAATATGTTGGAGAATAAAACAATAGTATTAGAGATCAATAACACCAAGTAATTATTTATTAAACCCAGTTTTCTTAAAACTAGTATGCAAATTAACCACAATATATTATGTAAACCTTTATTTCATAGTGATATATAAGATACATTGCAGGATTTTAAACGCACTAATAACATGGGAAGTTTTGAGGCAAATCTAACTCAGATTTTCATAGATGTTCATAAATAAAATTTATTATATTATATATATGCTAACGATTTTGACTATAAATTAAAAACTCATTGATAAACTTAGGCAATTTCTGAGGGTACTGTGATGTAAGCAGTAACGTAGTTTCGGTTACAAACAGACAAGAAATGTCCATTATAATAAGATTGCAGACCCTAATTGTCAAACTGACTTTTAAATAAAATAACCTAAAAAGGGCCGACATGCAATAAACACCAACCACCATTGGCATTCAACATATTTAGTCAACAAAACTCCCTTATAGAATGGTGCAAAGATTTCTTTTAATATCATTGACATTTTCAAATATTAGTATAGTAAAGTAAGTAAAGTCGCCTAATGTCAGTATCAGCCAGACAGCAAGGGAGTCTATCCCCTTTTCAATAGCGCTAGACCTAGGAGATTATTTTAGTGTCTGAGATGGAGCGCCACACCTACCATCAGCTCCTCTACCGACTGAGCTAAACCGGCCCTTAGACTTGAGGTTAATTTTCAGCAGAACTGTGGAATTGAAGTTGGAGTCTGAAGCAATTAAGGGGTCACTGGAGTCAGAGTCAATAAAAATGAATCCGACTCCAGTTGAGTTTACACTTTATATGGCCCTAGTTTGTAGGAAGCGCGTGGTGCGATGGTTAAAGTCATGGGAAATGGACTCGTCACCCCGAGTTCAAATCCTGGATGTGATAATTGCATTTAACTTTGCGCTAATACCCTTGGGAAAGGTATGAATCCTACTCTCCCTCCAGCTGTAGGTAAATAGTAGGGCAGACTGGGCTCTTTAACCTTGGTTAGGCAACCAGTCTAGGAGAAGGAAAACTCTGAATTCAAACCTGTTGAACTCCGCTTAAGAAATTGACCTTGTGTCACATCCTGCTCGTGCGGAGGGGTTGGTAAATATATATATGGCCCTAGTTTAATGTGTTGGTTAGTTGAGTGGTTGGTTGGGTCATTTTATGCAAAAGACGTTTTTGTTTTATTCATTCTTGATGGGTTCAATGTTTTTTTAAACATTTTTTTAGCTCAAGTTTTTCTATTTAAGCCATAGATGGGACCTAACAGATACTACCACTCCGGGTCAGAGTGGACCTGGAGTAATGGTGATGAAAGGTACTCCACGTTCCACAGAGCTCTAGAATTGGAACTTCACCATCAGATAAAGTTTAACGTGATACCCAGAACATTAAGACACTCAGTCACAACTTTCTAGCATTTATATGATAAAAACCCCAGCCAACAGAGCTTAGTTTAGTCTGTAAAGTTATACAGTGTGCACTCCTTATAAATAGATTATAAAAAAATCACAATTTTATATTTATTATGAATAGTAATAAATCTTAACCTCTTATCTTTGAGGCCATTCCTCTCAACCCTCAAACTCTTTTTGCATAATACTGGCGTTCAAATTAATTCATAGACTGATAATTTTGTGTACTTATTTATATTACAAAATAGTTTTGTTTTTTTCTGTACTTATTTCTCATTTGCAAAGATATATATATATGTAAAAAATCTTACATTATAGCATTTTTATATTTATTGTTATTTCTTCTATATCCTTTAAAAGATTTTGTCTCTAATTCTGTTAGAAAATATTAAAGAATGAATCATCATCATCATGTTGCACATGCAGCACGGATATCCATGACAATCTCTCGCCAACCTTCCCTATCATTCATTGCACCTGGGAGCTCCTCTGCGGAGCAGCCAACATCTTCGCATAGCTGGTCAATGTAGGTCCTTAGTGGGTGCCCCATACTTGCATGTCCATGTGTTGGCTTCCACAGGAGAACGTCGCTTATGAGTTCATCCTTGCTTCTCCAGCAGTGTCCTTGCATGCCTTGTCCTGCTCACTCGGATAGTTTGTGAGATGGGGGGCAGGTGACCGTACAGCTGTTTCCTTGTAGGGTGCTGTTTCCACGACTTGTTCAAGACTGCAATGAATAGGTAACATATAAAAGCCACAATATCTTTATTCTTTGATATAAACCAGTTATAATGATATGCGCTTACTCAAGTTATGATCGTATACATAGGATTTATGAGATATGTAGGCCCATAATCACTTAATTACATCAAAAGAGTCAGAGACACCAAAAAGTAGAGGAGCCAGAAGTTTTGTGTTCTGACTCTACAGCCCTGATTTTCTTCTAAGAAAAGAAAATGTCACATGGAGTTAGGTGTGGCGAGTATGAAGCGAGCTGCACTTGTACAAATGAAGAATTTTTAAAAAATAAATAAATATATAAATAAAAGGTATCTGTTGTGAGGGTTTAAGGGGTCAAATAAGAACAAAACGATGGGTAACAAATATAGAAAAATGTATTAACAGAAAGTAGACAAATACAATAGAGATAAGTGGAAATTACATCCGACAATAGAGGCATTGGCTTACTCCCTAGCCACAATTATCCGTTACTTATAGTAACCCGTCGGCGCATTCCATTGGTCAATAGGGTATATCACCTATAACAGTATCAACAATTGGCAATGACCCATGTAGACATCAGTTGTTAAAATCACTATAAGAAATGGACATGGCAAACAGAGTTCAAATCCTGGACTAGGCTGTTTACATTTCACATAGTGCTAATAGTAATACCGTTGGGAAAGGTATGCATCTAATTATTCGCCCTCCAGCTATGGTTAAAGAGTAGGTTAGACTGGGCTCTTTAACCTTGGTAGGGTAACTGGTCTAAAAGGAAAACTCTGAATTTAACCCTGTTAAACTCTGCTTAAAAATTGACCTTGTGTCACATCCTGTTTGTGTGGAGGGGTTGGGTAAATACATATAAGTTGTTAAAATTGTTTAACAAGCTTTGCTTAGTTGTGACACAAGGCCAGAAGTATGGAGCATCCAGTGAGACTTTCTCACTAAGTTGTTTAGCTGTGTACATGCTTTCATTTAAATTTTAGATTTTAAAATTTATTCTATGACAATGATTCAGTCTCAATAATTTTGATTGATTTAAACGTCAAATCAACCCCTCGACAGTTATTTTATATCTGGAGGTTAGGGAATCACGTTCATTGTATATTCATATTTACATCTTTTGTGTAGCTGTTGATTCAGAGTTTTTTTTTCAGGGGAGGGAGTGCCCACAATCCTATTGAATAAGAACAGTTTTTAAACGGATGTATTTGGCCCATAGATAGTACCCTAACAGGTACTACCACTGGGTCAGAGTAAGTAAAGTAAGTAAAATCGTTCGGGTGGCCTAAAGTTGGTATCAGCCAGACAATATGAGAGTCTATCCCCTTTTCACTGGCACTAGACCAAGGAGATTGTTTTGGTGTCTGAAATGGAGTGCCATACCTACCATCAGCTCCACACATTACCACACAGATCTCTGTGCAACTCATACGCTGAGTTGGTGAGGGCTGGTATCGAACCTGGAACCTTAAGGTTCCCAGTCAAACACTCTACCGACTGAGCTAAACCGCCCTATTAATAGGGTCAGAGTAGACTTTATTTAATGTCGACAAAAGATACTCCACATGCCTTAGAGCTCCAGAACTGATCCTCACAATCGGATGTAGTTTAGTGTCCTACCTGGACACTCCCATTATGTTTTGGGAGGCAAGGGCGGGGTGGTGGTCTTGCATCTCTGCAGGGGATACAGTCAGTGTATTCTCAGCTCTGTTGACAGAGCAGTCAATGATTTTCTATCATATCTCTGACATCTAACAATAGCCCTATTCTAACTAGTAACACTTGCATTAATCTTCTTATTGATTTCCTATGCATTTCTATAAAATCATTACCAACATTCTGATGCACATATAACGGTGTCCCATCATAGTGTAAGGGTTAACAAGCTAACCTCACAGATCCATTACTACTGAATAGCGAGTTCAATCCTCACTGGATGTACCATACTTGTGACCTTGTGCGACATCCTACCCATGACGAACGGGTTGAGAAAAAATCTACAGCATCCTATCATGGTGTAAAGGTTAGCAAACTAGTCTCACAGATCCATTACTACTGAATTGCGAATTCGATCCTCACTGGATGTACCATACTTGTGACCTTGTGCGACATCCTACCCATGACGAACGGGTTGAGAAAAAAATCTACAGTGTCTTATCATGGTGTAAGGGTTAGCAAACTAGTCTCACAGATCCATTATTACTGAATAGCAAGTTCAATCCTTGCAGGATGTACCATACTTGTGACCTTGTGCGACATCCTACCCATGACAAACGGGTTGAGAAAAAATCTACAGCGTCTTATCATGGTGTAAGGGTTAGCAAGCTAATCTCACAGATCCATTATTACTGAATAGCAATTGTAGGATGCACCATACTTGAGACCTTGTGTCACATCCTACCCGTGGCAAACAGGTTGGGTAAATAAGGGCATACCATCGTGGTGTAATGGTTAGCAAACTTATTGTTTAACAAGCTTTTCTTAGTTGTGGCACAAGGTTAGAAGTATGGGGCACCCAGTGAGACTTTAACTCACTAAATTGTTTAGCTGTGTACATGCTTTCATTTAAATTTTAGATTTTAAAATTTATTCTATGACAATGATTCAGTCTCAATAATTTTGATTGCTAAGGGTTAGCAAACTACTATGGCAGATCCATTACTATTGAATAGTGAGTTTGATCCTTGCTGGATGTACCATACTTGAGTCAACAAATAATAACCAATGGAAAGCAGGCTACAATTAAATACTTAAAGATGATTGGTCAATAGCGTATGACATGGATAGCAAATCATTTTTTGTTTTGTTTTGTTTTTTTTTTTTCTTTTTTAATACAAAGCTGACCAATTACTGAAAAGTAAAGAGAAAGATAATAAAAAAATAGAGAAGTAGAACTGATGTATTATAAGTAGAAGTATTAAAAGTTGCAATAGTCTCTTTGTATCTCACACATATAGCCTGTCTGGTCTGCTTTTTACTTCCTGGTTATAAAGTAATCTTCCCACCCCCTCCCCACCCACTTCTAGACACCCACACTTTGTAGGTTTTTTTTGGGTTTTTTTTGTTTTTTTTCTCTAACCAGAATACATTTGAAATATTATTTGCTGTTCTGTGCACAAGTCAGTCTAGAAGCCAGCTACCACCTGCTGTCAAGCAAGACCAAATAATGATTTATTAGTGATAAAGAGAGAAGAAGAAGAAGAAAAAAAAGGTATTTTAAGGTAGAGAGAGTCATGAGTGTGATCTTTAAATCTTTGCTTTATAAAAAGCTTTATACAGAAAGAGATTAACAAGTTATTAAGGCATTTAGCTATTTGGGAAGTAAGGTTGTTACATGTTTCTCCTGATAAAGTTTAATGTTTAAAACTAGCAAGAATATGTACACTCTGGGCATTTAAGATTTTATGTAATGATTGTTTGAAATACACTAGACTTAGCGCAGGATGGCGTTGTCAGTTATGTTATTGGCTGGTTTCATAGGGGGGTTTCGGGTCTTTCAACATAATACCCCCCCCCTCAGCCAGCCAGACCCCGTTGGAGCCGATCAAACTCCAACACGCCACCCTTGTGCAACGCTAACAAAGAAAAAAAACTACGACAACGCAATCCTCGAACTCTTTATATCTGAATGGCCAATTCTTCAACCAATCAATGATAAGAGTAGTTGTTATAAACAGGATCGCGTGATTCAGACATTTTCTTTTAATAAATGCATTGGCATGGCTAGGATGTTACTAAGAAGAAAAACACGTTGGATATATGAGACTATATATATATATAAAGGAATGTAAGTTGTAACAATTGAGAAGTATTTTGTTTTTTGTTATTGTTTTTTTCCTTTTTTTTTAGGGGGGGGGTCCATAATAGCAATATACAAATTACTCCATATTCAATTTGGTCGAAGTTGAATACGGAATTTAAACTAATTTTTTTTTTTTCGCGCTGGTAATGACTAAATATATACATGTAGTTAAGGGGTAAAAAAAAAAAATTGACAAAGGTGTAAAATTGCGTAAAATATATGTACATTCTAATTATTGTCTATAAATATCTATATACGGTTGAAAACTAGTTTTATAAATTGATCAGTTTAAAATAACTAACATTGCTAAATATCAATTTATCTACTCAATAAAGAGGGTAAAAAAAAACGATGTTGACAAGTACGAATGAATTTAAAAAACAAAAAGACAACTAAACGCAACCAACTAGAACGAATTCATATGGATGGAATATAAGGCTTCGTTTAGTATTTGTACGAAAAAAAATAAATATATTAGATTAGAAAGACTAATGAAACTAAATAAGAAAGCAGATAAAATGATTTGAAACAGAGGTGAGCATGATCAAAAATAGAACAACTTTGAAACTGACTCTTTCATCATTTTCCATCACTCCCATCTTTCATTGCTAAATTTTACTAATTTAACTATGTAGTTAAATTAGGAAATGAAGAATAAAATTCAATAAGTTATTTCTTTTTGTTAATGGATTTCTTTCAAGATATATCCCTGAGATTTTTGCTCATTAGAATAAAACCAAACAATTAGAAATCAATAATACCAAGCACATATTTATTAAAATCAAATTTTTAATATCAATATGCAAATTAACCATCCCATTCACACTGTAGACCACTATTTGTTGTATATATAAATATAATTGCATAGCTGGGGGTCCAGTGGCTTCGGCCCTGGATTTTTACAAGTAATAGCTATCCCCCCAGGCAATACCTGCCCCCTTGGGGGCAGGGCTGGGTTTATTGCCCAGCACCTGAGGCGCCGCCTTGAGGGGGAATGCTGAGGGGATCAACGCAATTTTTGTTCTTTCCCACCCATGAGCTTCGGCTTGTGGGTAGGCCCACATTAAAACGAGGCCTTGTGCCCAGTCCATACAAGTGGGGTATGAGACAAATATCTCCAGTGGCTTTGGCCCTGGACCTTACAAGCTAATATATCTCCCCAGGCAACACCTGCCCCCTTGGATCTTAAACATTGAGGTTTTAAATTAGTAAAAATGCCACACACTGAAGTGGTTCATTGCTTTATTGACTTTGGGTTTTTTTTGGGGGGAGGGGGTAATCTACTGTAGTAAGTATGAAATATGCTGGAAAATTTGGATTATTTGGATTATTCGGACTATTGTTCTCATCTTTATTGTTATCTGTACAACGTTTCGGCTGATGTGCCCTCCGGCCTTCTTCAGGTATTTTTTTGTCAGACTTAGTAACCTTTTCAAGCTCAGGAACCTTCTTTTCGAGTTCGAGAAGGTTACCGAGTCCAAAAAGAAATACCTGAAGAAAGCCGGAGGACACATCGGCCGAAACATTGTACAGATAACAAGATGAAGACAATAGTCCAAATAATACAAATAATACAAATTATCAAGCCTCATCTCAAAAATTCAGAGAAATGCAAGACAATTTTGAACATTCATCATGATGGCTCCTGAGTTCAACAAGATGGTTCTAGAGTTTGACAAAAAACACTTGAAGAAGGCTGGAGGGCACATCAGCCGAAATATGGTTTATATAATAATAAAGAGGAGTCTGAAAAATCTAAATAATACAAAATACATCTCTTCTTTTTTTTTTTCCCAGGCCTACTGCAAACAAAATATCTAACCTTAAGTCTGTGATCATAATAACGTAGAACTTTGGCCGATGTCTAGAGCAAGGGTTCCCAACAAGGGATGCGAGCATCATTCCAAAGGGAGCGAGAAGCATCTGTTCAAATTTAGATTAAATTTTTTTCTTTTGTAATTAATATTATTTATATTTTCATTTCTTTATTTCAGATTATTATCATTACCGTTCATCATGTCGAAGAACAAATTACATATTATATTAGATTTAAAGAGTGAAATATATATGATCTTTTGATAAAACTGTAGTATGGATTCACATTCTATATTTTTGAACAAAAGTATAAATTGTAGGGGTGCGAGGTCAGAGCAAAACTCTTAAGAGTGCAGGAATAGAAAAAGGTTGGGAACCACTGGTCTAGAGGATTATTCATTGGAGAAAAGTAGCTTCCTCTCAAAAACAAATACAATAACAATTACAGTTAACATATTTCATTGCCTGAGAAAACTAAATAGAATGAATATAAATTAAGTTTTAAGAATTAAATGTAGTTTTAACTTCTATGGCTAAAACTGCTTCTTATGATATGTTTTATAATACGTTAGAAGGCTTCAGAGAAGTTTCTAATGTAGGTGAACATGTAAGTAATAAAATCCAACAAAGAGATATATATAACAACAATACAGACTTTATTGTCTGAGCATATGTAAAATGAAATATATAACATAGATACAAACAGGACAAAAGTCTTTAGGAAGTAAGAAAGAGTTCTTATGGAATAGAAGAGTCACTTACTATATATGACCCATACAGTTAGGGTCTATAAAGAGCGACATACATACATGGGTACAAGCCTATAGTGGTGGGGCAAGGCCTTCCACCTTAATGGACAGACACCACTCGTCTAGTGCATCTTTGTGGATGTCAGACCATAAGAGAGGGAGACAGCTTCCCGGGGTTAAGTTTAAATAGGTAGTAAAGCCACCTAGTGGTAAATCCTGGTGGCAAAAGAAAATAACCCTTTTCCACTCAAGTCCATCCTATCAAGGGCAGACAATTGCTACAAAGTGAATGAAGGTTGGTTGGATTTTACTGCATGACAACCCTTATTGGGTTATTTTATGCCAAAGATGTTTTGTTTTATTCATTCTTGTTGGGTATTCAAAATTGTTTTGTTTTTTTTGTTTAATCACAATTTTTTACAACTTATTTTTTCTATTTAAGCCATAGATTGGACCTTTAACAGTTACTGGGAGTAATGGCAATGAAGGGGTACTCCACACTCCCCAGAGATCCAGAATTGGAACTTGCCCACTAGATGCAGTTTAACATCATGCCCAGGACACTAAAGACCCTCAGGCACAACCTTCTAGCACATATATGATAAAAAGGGTTGGGGGTTTGACATAAGGGCAGTAGGGTCAGACAATCATATAGATGTTATCACTTGACGTGACCAGCCGACTGATCAGAGGGGGCCTCTCTGACCACTTGTCTAGTCTAAGGGAGTGGAGTGTTGCATATCATGAACTGCTCAGCCACCAGGTTTCTGTCCACAAGTATCACAGGTAGCCACCCACAGTCAACAGGTGGTCTGTAGAGGTGCAGTCTGTGTATTCTACAGCCCCAAACGAAAGGTCAGTTCATGATTTGGTTCTCAAGTCAAATAAGTTTCATTGACTCTTTTTTTGGTTTTGATTGGTCGATTTTAATTGCATGTCAACACATCTAGGCTTAGTAAAGTCGTTGAGGTGGCCTAAAGTCGGTATCAGCCAGACAGCGAGGGAGTCTATCCCTTTTTTACTAGTGCTAGACCAAGGAGATTGTTTTAGCGTCTGAGGTGCACAGATCTCTGTGCTACTCATACGCTGAGTTGGCAAGGGCTGGTATCGAACCTAGAACCTTGTGGTTCCTAGTCAGACGCTCTACCAACTAAGCTAAACAGACCCTCTTATACCTAGAGATAAGGGAATCGCATTCATATTTACGTTTTATGTATAGTTATTTCTTGAGGGTTTTTTTAGGGGGGGGTACAACCCTATAAAATATGAATAATTTGTAAGTAAACAGATCTAGATGGGACGGACTCAAGTAGATACTACCACTCCTGGTCAGTGTGGATCTGAGAGTAATGAAATTGACACTTATATTTATGAGGCAGCCAAACAGTTGTGAGTGAATTTTATCCTGTTCTACCGGACGGTATTGAAGTATTCAATTTTTTGAAACGTTCAAAAAAAAGAAAGAAAAAATACACAAAAAAGTGTTCATTCTGAAATTATATTAGGTATAATATACGCAATTTGTCGAAAAATCCGTGTTTTCACAAAACAAATTTAACCCTCCCGTTTAAAAAAAAAATTACCAAAAATCAGGGAATTATCCGATTTTAATGACATTTTCAGTGTTGATTTATCAATGAATGAATTTTATAATGCATCAGTTATTTATTTATTTTTAATTTCAGGTCACTTAACTTTGACCCCCCCCCTTATTTTCGCCATCTTTAAACAGTCTTTACGTCCATATTTGATCAAAATTGACCGATTAATGTATTAAAAATAAATTACATGTGTAATATTATTTTGCTTCTTTTTTTTTTTTTTTTACTGATGCTCATTATGTTACTAATTGTTGACTTATACACAAATTTAACCTTAAATCTAATTAGTTTTTTTATTCTTTTTTAAAATGAAAAGCAGGCGAAAAAATGGGTATCCTAAAATTATATATATTTGATATAAAGCTTTTAAAAGAATCTAAATATGCTTAATAACAAAGTTAACGGTGTTTAAAAAAAAAGCAACCATTTTGTTTGTCAAAAAACAAAATAGTAGATGCTTTATAGCATTTACTATTTTGTTTTTTTTTGACAAAAAAGCAATGGCTCTGAGTTTATAGTTACCAGGAAGACAGATTTTTATTGTTCTTTTATTTATTAACATTCATTCATTTTATTTTATGAATGACTAAAAGTTTTCACTTGTACCAACCAGCAAATAGTGTGGATTATACTAGGTCTTAAAAATTCAAAATTTTCAATATAAACAACAGTATATATATACTACAGTAATGAACGACTCCATTTTTTTTTTTGTCTTAAAAAGGTGTTTTAAAATATATTGCGTGTAATGAACTACACACACTATCTTTTTGCTATGCTCGCCTACAAAAATATTTCTAGTTTTAGAGGTGAAGAAATGGTTTTAAAAAGTCGTTCATTAGACAGTATATCTTATTTGCTGTTGTAAATTATGATTTTTTACTTTTAAAAAATCTATTAAACCAAAAAAAAGCTTAACATTTCATAATAATTATTACCTTATTGTGTTGATTTTAAAAGTACTGAACACTTCCATCTTGAAGACTTACTTTCTTTTCTTTTCTTTTCTTTTTCCAAGTTATTGAAGAAGGGGATGGGGTAGATTTATGCAAATTTCCAGTTGAAACTTCAACCAATGGTTAAAATTCTTTTTCTCTAACCTCATTCAATTGAGCACAAGAACAACAAACTTTTAAATCGCCTTATTTCATTGGGTAATGGTTTTGGATTAGTTTAAAACATGAGGAAAAGATCATAAGTTATCGGTTATCTTCAAGATACGCACTCCCTAATTTTTCAGCTTTTTTTTTTTTTTAGGAACGCTCCCTTCAAATTAGCAGCAGTAGCCAGTCTCATATGCTGTCTTGATTTGATTTTTTCGGGAAAATAAAATTATTTTCATCTGAATTCTTGAATTTTATTTTACGATATTTTGGGAGGGGGTATTTATTTTTCAATAGATATATCTAGCCATGTTCAAGGATTGCCATGGGAGATTTTTTTTTTTTAATTTCTTGATTTTAAAACAATTACCAAAAATCAAGGAATTGTCCAATTTTAATGAAATTTTCACCAAATTATTTTCCGACGACTTAATTTTATAAAGATTAGCTTATTTTATTAAATAAACTTCAAAAAAATTTTTTTTATCAATTCAGAATGTGGGGGGGGGTGACCTTTGACCATTTGAAGAAAAAGAATTCCTGGTCCCTAATTTTTACATTTCTTGAAAGATCATATCCTGAAGAATATATAGAAAAATTAAAAATTAAAAAATATAAATTCAATACCCTAAAAAAGTGATTGTAAATTTAAAAGTTATTTTCTTAGAGCACAAAAAATAAATAATGTAGTATGTTTTTTTTTTTGTTTTGTTTTTTTCATAGTATTAAAAAAATATTTTTCTTTAAATTGATGCAAAAAAAAGATCATTTTACCTTAAAAATTTCAAGGTCAATTTTACATATCTGGAAGCATCCAGGACTAACTTGAAAATTTAACATAAGATAGCCCTGAATTTTATCTTTGAAAAAATCTAAATTAAAAAAATTTGCTATGAGGTGCTGCATATTTTCCAAGAATTTTAAAGGTTTTTTTAAAAATTGTCAATTTTTAATTATTGATGACAAAACGTGCCGAAATCTCTCCCAGTCTAAATAAATATGTCAATCGCAACAGAGAAAAGTTTTTTTGGCTACACTTCCAAGAAAAAATATTTTTAAAGATATTGGATAGAAATTCCAATGTTTTATCTTTTACTTTGAAATACCCGGATGTGAAAACATATGAAATAGGAAAAAAATGGCTATTTAGGTCAATCATAAAAATTGCGCGGAGAAACACTATTATCATTAATGAAATGGGAGTTTCTAAGGGAGATAGGAGTTATGTCCCGTTTGAACATCCCTAGATATATCTCAATGAAATTATTTTGGGCATTTTTCAATTAAACATTAACTTTTTCAATAATAGAATTCGAAATTTTTTTTTTAATAAATGAATTAATTTTATTATCTTATTTCAGAATTCAGATAAAAAACAATTTTATTTTCCAAAAAAGGCAAATCAAACGAATTTACAAGACTGGCTCCTGCTGCTAATCTGAAGGGAGCATTCATTTTTAAAAAAAAAGGAGTTCGTATCTTGAAGATAAACCAGCATGCATACATAAAAATATGTGTGTTTATAATGTATTTGTGTAATTAAGTAGTTATTTTCCTGACTCCCCTCCGAATTAACACATGTGTAATTAATTAAGTGCTGTGAATAGGAGTTCTCACTTTTTGAATAATGAGAATTATAAGTCACAGGGCAGGAATTTAGAGATGTTTAAGTGGGGCGTGGCCAAAAAAGGTTGGGAACCACTGGTCTAATCAAATTTTATATAATTTATATATGTTGTGAGGGAGGGGGGGAGAAATGATTTTGAAATTTTTATTTACTAGAAAAAGAAATGTCAAACCATGCAAATGAGTAAAAAAAATTTTTTTTAATTAAAAAATGTATTTATACTTTGAAATATATTTGATCGTTAGAGGGGGGGGGGCTCATGTGTAATACGGCAGAAGAAAAAAAGAAGTTCACCGGTTGAAAAAATTGGGGGTGGGCAAAAATACACATTCCTTCACACCACCGGAGAACTCGAATCTCGGTCATCTAATGTGTGGGAGAGAAAGAGAAGCAAAGAAAAATGGTAAGGACTAAAAAAATAGAAACAGGGCTAATGAACTTACATACGCTAGCTAACTTTTGTTTTTATTTTTATGTACAAATAACCTAGTCTTACTTAACTGGGATGGGTTGTCATGTTTTGCCTGTTTTAATTTTTTTCAAGAACCCAAAATCCTTTATGTACATACTGTAAGCTATTCCTGTACCTGACATTAGCACATTATTCTATGTGCTATACATGAGCCTTTGATGAGTTGTGGGGTGTGGGGTGGCAAGAGGTTTATATTTTAGGCATAAAGATAGTTTGTTATTCCTGGTGTATGTTCCTAGGGTTTGCTTTTAACCCCATCTTATTTGAAGGTCACACTGAAAAAGAATTCACGGAGAGAAAAGGACGAGACAAAGACAAAAGATTGTTTTATGATTTAGGCTTTATTCACGGGTCATAGCCACCACATGGCAAGGAAGTATCTCGCTGGCCAGTAGTAGTGTCTAGACAGTATTATGGCCTAAACTCGAATGGCTGGAGATTCTCTTGGGGGTCGGAAGTGGGTCCTTTTTCCCGCACACGCTCGGAGGGTTCTTCCTGTGAAGGCTCATGGGAGTTTCTAATTTTATTTCTATTTGAATTTTATTTTAATCACCACAGGTGCACCTGAGCACTGAATGCAATAAATTTCATTATTATCATTTTATTTCAAATTCTAAGAAGAATTCAAGGTCAGTCCCTTCACTCACTTGACCCAAATGCTTGCCATTCATCCACCTTTCATGGAACTCTCTCAGAACTAAGTTGGTGTTACTAAAAGCTCACCTAATACACAGCCTCAGAATCTACAGTTTTAGGCCTACCTGACCTTGTCTAAATGTTAAGATTCTTGCAACCTCAGCAAAATTTCTTGAATTATCTGGTTACTGTAATGTGCTCAACTGCATTTTCACCTTTTACTCAACAAATGCTTTTGGTTGCTTCCACAACGTTATGGCATGTTTGAACTCATAAAGCATAAGTTTCCAAATTAGACAACATTGTGTTATATACCATCACTGAACACAGAACACATGTATATATAAAATATAAAGGTTTGAACTCATAAAGCATAAGTTTACAAATTAGACAACATTGTGTTATATACCATCACTGGACCCAACAAAGAACACAGAACACATGTATATATAAAAATATAAAGGTTTGAACTCATAAAGCATAAGTTTACAAATTAGACAATTGTGTTATATACCATCACTGGACCCAACAAAGAACACAGAACACATGTATATATAAAATATAAAGGTTTGAACTCATAAAGCATAAGTTTACAAATTAGACAACATTGTGTTATATACCATCACTGGACCCAACAAAGAACACAGAACACATGTATATATAAAAATATAAAGGTTTGAACTCATAAAGCATAAGTTTACAAATTAGACAACATTGTGTTATATACCATCACTGGACCCAACAAAGAACACAGAACACATGTATATAAAAATATAAAGGTTTGAACTCATAAAGCATAAGTTTCCAAATTGTTATATACCATCACTGGACCCAACAAAGAACACAGAACACATGTATATATAAAAATATAAAGGTTTGAACTCATAAAGCATAAGTTTACAAATTAGACAACATTGTGTTATATACCATCACTGGACCCAACAAAGAACACAGAACACATGTATATATAAAAATATAAAGGTTTGAACTCATAAAGCATAAGTTTACAAATTAGACAACATTGTGTTATATACCATCACTGGACCCAACAAAGAACACAGAACACATGTATATATAAAAATATAAAGGTTTGAACTCATAAAGCATAAGTTTCCAAATTAGACAATTGTGTTATATACCATCACTGGACCCAACAAAGAACACAGAACACATGTATATATAAAAATATAAAGGTTTGAACTCATAAAGCATAAGTTTCCAAATTAGACAATGTTGTGTTATATACCATCACTGGACCCAACAAAGAACACAGAACACATGTATATATAAAAATATAAAGGTTTGAACTCATAAAGCATAAGTTTACAAATTAGACAACATTGTGTTATATACCATCACTGGACCCAACAAAGAACACAGAACACATGTATATAAAAATATAAAGGTTTGAACTCATAAAGCATAAGTTTACAAATTAGACAACATTGTGTTATATACCATCACTGGACCCAACAAAGAACACAGAACACATGTATATATAAAAATATAAAGGTTTGAACTCATAAAGCATAAGTTTACAAATTAGACAACATTGTGTTATATACCATCACTGGACCCAACAAAGAACACAGAACACATGTATATATAAAAATATAAAGGTTTGAACTCATAAAGCATAAGTTTACAAATTAGACAACATTGTTATATACCATCACTGGACCCAACAAAGAACACAGAACACATGTATATATAAAAATATAAAGGTTTGAACTCATAAAGCATAAGTTTACAAATTAGACAAATTGTGTTATATACCATCACTGGACCCAACAAAGAACACAGAACACATGTATATATAAAAATATAAAGGTTTGAACTCATAAAGCATAAGTTTACAAATTAGACTGTGTTATATACCATGACCCAACAAAGAACACAGAACACATGTATATATAAAAATAAAGGTTTGAACTCATAAAGCATAAGTTTACAAATTAGACAATATACCATCACTACATGTATATAAAATATAAAGGTTTGAACTCATAAAGCATAAGTTTACACAATGTTGTGTTATATACCATCACTGGACCCAACAAAGAACACAGAACACATGTATATATAAAAATATAAAGGTTTGAACTCATAAAGCATAAGTTTCCAAATTAGACAACATTGTGTTATATACCATCACTGGACCCAACAAAGAACACAGAACACAGAACTCATAAAGCATATATACCATCACTGGACCCGACAAAGAACACAGAACACATGTATATAAAAATATAAAGCTATATTATAATATATTAGTAATTTGAAGGCAAATACAATGCATATGAAAAATAAAAACAAAAAGATGTTATTTTTGTCTTATCGATTTCGAAGCATGAAATGGACGTGCTTACGTTTTTATTTGTGTGGTTCAAATAAAAACGTAAGTACGTCCATTTCTGATACGAATCTCTGATGATGAAGTTCATGCTTCGAAATCGATAAGACAAAAATAACATCTTTTTGTTTTTATTTTTCATACGCATTGTATTTGCCTTCAAATTACTAATATATTATAACATACTTAACAATGCTTCAAGCAAATTACCAATTACTTTTATAAAGCTATATTTTTATTCTTCGATTGTATGTAGACTGAAATCGTCAGTAGGGGATGCACATACACAGGAGCCTTCAGGAGTTCTGACTGTGAGCATCTGGTTAGAATTGTAGGAAATGGACTTGTTGACCAGAGTTCAAATCCTGAACGAAATTGTTTGCATTTCACATTCTCTAATACTCTTCGGAAAGGTAACAACTCTCCCTCTGTTATGAGTAAATAGTAGGGCTGACTGGGCTCTTTAACCGTCAATAGGTAACCAGTCCAGGAGAAGTAAAACTCTGAATTCAAACCTGTTAAAAAATTTAGAATACCCATCAAGAATGAATAAAACAAAATGTCTTCAGCAACAGGGTTGACGTGTTGTAAAATCCAACCAATCAACCATTTTAGGTGTAGATGGCTCCATCATATTTAAAAAGTCAACGGAGTGGCCTAGTGAGGGAGTCTATCCCTTTTTATCTAGCGCTAGACCAGGGAGATTGTTTTTGTGTCTGAGATGGAGCACTGCAACAACCATCAGCTCCCCACTTTACAGCACAAATTCCTGTGCTAGTCATACGCTGAGTTGGCGAGGGCCAGTATTAAACCCGGAACCTTGTGATTCCGAGCCAGATGCTTTAGTGACTGAGCTAAACCGGCCCTTATCCATCATATTTAAAACAGATGAACTCTGTTTTATCTGAGTTTACATAGTGGCCAATGCTCCTTGCTGCTTGCTCCAGGCTGAGGATTTGCCAGGAGTGAAGATGACTGAAAGAGATGGATAGCAAGAAATGTTATATACTCGTTTGACAGAAGCACTTGGTGTAATGGTTAAAGTCATGGGAAATGGACTAGTCGCCCCGAGTTCAAATCTTGGATGTGGTAATTGCATTTCACTTAGCGCTAATACCTTGGGAAAGGTATGAATCCTACTCTCCCTCCAGCTATGGATAAATAGTAGGGCAGACTGGGCTCTTTAACCTTGGTTAGGCAACCGGTCTAGGAGAAGGAAAATTCTGAATTCAAACCTGCTGAACTCCGCTTGCGAAATTGACCTTGTGTCACATCCTGCTCGTGCAGAGTGGTTGGTAAATATATATATACTCGTTTGACTCGGGTATATAAATGGCAAGAGGAGAGGAGAGGAGAGGAGATGGGTTCTTACTGAATTCTGTTTTGTCAGCAGCCATCTTCTTCTTCTGGGCTGATTCCTTCCTTCTGCTGGGCTGGGTTGTCTATGCTCATATCTTGGTTTGTAATAATGAAGCAAGACATCTTTACTAGCCCAAAAGGGTTTTATAACCATGCGGTGAGAAGCTGGCATCTTGGGTGCAAACGACCCTTGCATCTGCTCCTTTCTATTAATGGCCAAAATCTAAGTCAGTTCCCTTCTCACGCACACCTTCAGCCAATCAGTAATCAGTGTCTAGGTCAGAGAAGGTGAACTGCCTGTCAATCACTTTTACAACTTCCTATAACAGTTAATGGTAACTTTCCTTTACCATACTGTTATTTGAATTTTACTACATTTACATACATAATTTGTAGGCTACCCACGAATTAAGTAGCACAGAGAGTCAAAGGAATCTATGCTGTGAACATGAATTGATGATGATGATGAGAATAATATCAACCATAAACAGATAGATGTCAGTAGACTGAGAAAGACAAAAAGAAAAAGACTGTGATAGATTGGTACACTGAGATTAATAGATTGAAAAAAAACTGATAGATAGATAGATAGATCTATATGGATATATGTATATATATAGAGAGAGAGGGGGAGAGAGGAGAGAGAGGATGGAGAGATTACTTAGATAACAGATAATAAAGAAAAAACCGAGAGATAGATAGATAGATCTATATGAATATATGTATATATATAGAGAGAGGGGGAGAGAGGAGTGAGAGGATGGAGAGATGACTCAGATAACAGATAATAAAGAAAAAACTGAGAGATAGATAGATAGATAGATAGATAGATAGATCTATATAAATATATGTATATAGAGAGAGAGGGGGGAGAGAGGAGAGAGAGGAGGGTGAGATGACTCAGGTAACAGATAATAAAGAAGACAGACAGGAAAACCGACAGATAATTTAAGGCTGATATAATTAAACAGATAGAATTTTAAAATCATGGTCACCAAATATTAACTCTTTAATTGAATAAACAAATGTCAAATGGTGGTCTGTGCTGTGTTAAAAAAAAAAACACTTGAAAAAAATGTTCTTCACACTGAAATCTCACAAGTAAACAAATATAATTTTACGTTCATTCTGTTAAAGTTGGACACTTCAACTTATCTTGGCAATATTTTTAGATCTGAATAAAAAGAAAAAGTCACATTTGTACTGACCTTCATCTCTGCCTTTTTTTGTTGAAATTCAAGTTAACAGTTTCATTTGAACTTGTTTGTGGAAATTGATGGCTGCTTTTAAGTTCTAGGTAAGTCAAGCTGAATTTATCAAAAATTGTATAAAAACTATTACTTACAAACTTAATTAGTTCTAATTGGGTTGGTTGGTTGGTTGGATTTTTATGGCATGTCAACACATTGGGTTATTTTATGCTGAAGAAGTGTTTGTTTTATTCATTCTTGTTGTATATTCATTTTTTTTTCCAAACCCAATTTTTTTCAAAACACATTTTCTAAAGTAATTTCTTTTTATCTATTTAACCCATAGATGGCTTAGTAGTTTGCTTGCTTGCTTGGATTTTATGGCATGTCAACCCATTGGGTTATTTTATGCCAAAGACGTTTTGTTTTATTCATTCTTGTTGTGTATTCAGTTTTTTTTTCAGACTGAATTTTTTTCAAAACACATTTTTAAACTAATTTGTTTCTATCTATTTAACTCAGAGATGGGGCCCTAACATATACTACCACTGCAGGTCAGAGTGAACCTAGGGATAGGGAACTATGACTGATGATAAATTCAATTCCAGCTGGAGGTGGCCTGCTATGTCTAGCCACACTGAGGAGACGTGATACGTAGAAACATAGTGTCTGTGAATGACTGAGTATATGTATGTATGTGTATATATATATATATATATATATATATATATATATATATATATATAAAAATGTTGTTCTGGTTCTGTATATATATATATTGTTGTTGTTCTGTATATATATATATATATATATATATATATATATATATATATATATATATTGTTTGGCATTAAAGTAATTGAAGAATACAGTTAAGACAACCATATAGGTGCTAGTGCTTGACTTGACCATATATATATATATATATATATATATATATATATATATATATACTCATATATATATATATATATATATATTCAATAGATAGGTAAGTTGGACATGATTCTATTTCGGATCTTCTTTGTCCTCTGTATATCTACAATCTATGCCCCTGCAGATACACACCTATATATTTATAAAAGGATTCTTTCAAGTCCCTAAGAGAGCTCACTGTAAGATAATTAATAAATTAATTATATACAGAGTAATATTTACACTTCCAATAAGAGAGAAAATCTCAACAGACCGTCATTTGGCTATCATAAATTTCTCTCTTTCTGTTTGTTTGTCTGGGGCTGAGATTTACCTAAATGTGTCACCAAAATAGCCACTTTCCTCTTATCCCACCTCAAAAGGTGTTTACCTAACCCCCAAGATAAGCAGGATGTGACATAAGCCCAAATTTTAGGTGGAGTTCCTCTTGCACACACATGCATGGTTGAAAGCAATACTAACAATTGCTTGACTACATTTGTATTCCACCCCCTGGGGAGAGGCTTCAGGAATCAATTATTTGACCTCACTCTTGACCTTTTTTAGATAACAGGCAGGTACTGCCTAGAGGCACAGATCTCTGGAGTCAACCTCTTCAGTGGAAAAGTGTGTGTGTTTGTATGTTTGTTTGTGTGTGTGTGTGTATGTGTGTGTGTGAGTGAGTGTGTGTGTGTGTTTGTGTTTGTGTGCATGTGTATGCTAACTGCAATGTTGGGTCATACCATCCGCATGCCTGCAGACAGACTACCCCATAAAATACTTTATGGTGAACTCACAGATGGCACTTGGAGGACAGGAGGCTCCCAAAAGCGGTTCAAAGACCATATGAAGACAACCTTCAAGCCTGGAAGATCTGGTCTCCAACAGACAGGGTTGGCGAGACACATACCGCACAGGAGCAGAGCAGTTCAATATCGAGATTAACAGGGCCACATAGCGGCAACGTCTTCATAGTCATGAACCACCAAATGCAGATGGAAATTTCCCTTGCAATGTGTGTGACTGCATCTGCCAGTCCAGAATTGGACTAGCTAGCGACCAAAGGGTCTACAACTGATGAATGACATGGAATGACGTCATCGTCGTCTGCAACAGACTTCTAAAAGGAAAGGAAAAGATGTGTACATATATATATATATATATATATATATATATATATATATATATATATATATTTAAATTTTGTAATCTTTTGTGTATTTAAGTTTTGGAGGAGTGTTAGTATTTAAACATACACATGGGCAACACTTACTCAATAATAAATACAAATTATGAAACTTAAAGTTGTGAGTATTATTTGGATTATTTGGACTATTGTCCTCATCTTTATTGTTATCTGTACAATGTTTCAGCCGATATGCCCTCCGGCCTTCTTCAGGTATTTCTTGTTAGACTCAGGAGACTTTGAGAACTTGGGACTCTTCTTTACGAACTCCGGAACCTTCTTGTCGTAATCGGGAGCCATCATGAAACTTTGATAAAAGATACCTGAAGAAGGCCAGAGAGCACATCAGCTGAAACATTGTACAGATAACAATAAAGATGAAGACAATAGTCCGAATATTCCAAATAATACTAATTATCAAGCCTCATCCCAAAAATTCAGAGTTAAAGTTGTGAGTTGGGCAATTTAAATATATATATATATATATATATATATATATATATATATATATGAAATAAAA
>CM042143.1:74543322-74547866 GCA_023376005.1 Doryteuthis pealeii
CATTTATTTTTTATTTGACTTATCTTATTTGTATACAAGAGAACGCATGCCTGGATTCAGTGAATGTAAATATTATCCAAAAGGTTTCTGAAATTTATTTTAAATCTATTTAACAGCTGATTCATTCATCTTGATGAATAATTTCAATTGAATGTCGTCTCGTGTGTTACGTCATCATAAATGCATAAGACGGCAAACGCTGGGTTTTAAAGAATTTAAAGAGGGGAAAAACGAGTAACAATCCAGTTTTCCTTGACCTTGCTAATGGCCAGAAGTATGGTCAAAAACTCTAGACCACCAAAAAAAGAGAGAAAAAAGAAAAAAAAATGCTAGCCGTTTTATCGTCTCTGTGTCAGTGCATGCACGTGCATCTTATGTGTAAAACAAGTGTATAAAGTAAATACAAAAAAAAAAAACATAAAAAAAACAAAAAAAACCTACATCTTAACTCCTAATTTTCACTGTCTCCTTCAAAATAAAGTTTACTTCGAATGGGTTTACTTAGTAAACCCATTCACCATTGGGTAAATATACAGGTGTCTCATAAAGGATGCTGCTCACAAAGGGTAGCTGCAAAAGACTGTACAACATTCAATTCGTGCCAGTGTTAAATACCCCTAACTTTTTAAAAGTAGGATTTCGCAAATGTTGTGTGTGTGTGTGTGTGTGAAGAGAGAGAAAGAGAGAGAGAGGGGGAGAGAGAGAGAGACAGGGGGGCAAGAAAAGGAAAGAAATCTGTGTTACAAATGATACACATACAAGCGCGTGCGCGCGCGCACACACACACACACACACACACACACACACACACACACACACACTCATATATATATATATATATATATAACATATATATATTTATCAGATATTCTCTCTCTCTTTCTCTTTCTCCCTCTTTCACTCTCTCCTCTCTCTCTCTCTGCTGGGTCGTGGCAGCCTTGGCGAAGGGTGGCAGGCGTAGTAAAGATGGCGACCGGGAAGGCTGATAAGCAACCCAGCCCTGGCAGTAATTCGTCTGGCATTGTCGATTTGGACCTTTGTCCTATATGTCTGGATGAATTCCGTGAACCTAGGGTACTGCCTTGTCAACATTCGTTCTGTACACAATGCCTACAGAACCATGTCGACAGCCACAAGTCGGACATCCTCAAGAAAGGGTGTTTCATTGTCCTTCGTGCAGGGCAGTCACCCCACCCACTACAAGTATAAGCCAGTCTCAGGTAAATTAACTAAAAAATAAACATTGCCTTCGTTTTCTTACAGACTCATTTAGACTTCATGGATTACAAAATTTATTAGTTTATTTCATCACATTTAAAAAAAAATGTTTGTGTTCCTTTCTTTTTATTGTCCATCAAACTAGAGAAAAAAGGAATTCGTTTTGTTATTACACGTTTCAAGTTATTTTTCTCCTGCAAATTTATGTCGTCTAACTCAAATCTTTTTTCATTAATTTCGAATACATTTCTCATAAGTTAAATAACATTTACCACACAAATACACGTGTGCGTTGTACATTTCATTTCTACATTTAAACAAACAAACATCTATTTTGCTGTTATCATCTTTCTTGTTTTAAAAAACTCGTCTCGGTTTGTTTTTGTTTTTGTTGCTGTTATTTTTTATATCGTTTTATTTATTTAAATAACAACAAAAATAAACGTCACCCTCAATCTAAGAAATCAAAATTAAGTAATAGTAAGTTTACACTCGATAAGATAAATCATTTAAAATAGATGTCATCTCAATAAGATAGGAATTTTCTTTTTCGTTTATGGTTGGTTAATGAATGAAAATTGTTACTACTATGAAGCCTTTTTACGATATTCGTTCATTCATTCAATCTTACATTCGGTCCCATTCATATTTCGTCATTATTATTATTATTATTAATAATAATAATAATTGCCTAAGAACCTTGATCAACATTTAAGTCGATATTCATTTCATCACCTTTGATTTCCCCTTTTTCGTCTTAAAATACACCCTTCGTTCTCACTACCTGGTCTCTTTATTTTTATTCATCTACTAATAATGCCATAATTTATCTTATTTTTTGCCACATTCAAATAAAAATCTACCTCTGAATTATAATAACGTAGTTGTAAAATGTAAAGTAAAAGTAAAAATAGTTGTTTCTTAAATTTTTATGGCTGACTTTAAAATTTACGAAAGAAGAAAGCTTTATTTCTTAATTTTTCCATGTTTGTTATTTTCTTGTCTTGATAGAAATTAATTGGGCCCACTTTGCGTCAGGGATTTAAAATTAAGTAAATTTAATTAATTAATTAAATAAATAAATAAAACTATAGCACTTCCGATCTCTTACCTGTACTCTACCATTGAGCCGTTATAGACGTAAAACAGTTTGAGAATTTCGTTAGTGTCGGAATTTTAAAAATTTATGTGAGCAATGAAAATTAAATTTTTATTTTTATATATATTTCACAAAATTTAAATTGAATAATTAAAGTTTGAATGAATAATAGGATTATATTTTTTATTCAGTAATTTTTTAAAGATTTTTTCTTTCTGGCAAAAAAAGATTTTGTTTTTCTTTTTGCCAATTTAAAATCTAAATCCTTCCGTATTTTCTTTTTAGACCTGTTCAGGTTTCTTTGTTTTTTAATTTTTTTTTATTTCCTAATTTCATTCGTTTATTATATTTTTTAAATCCGAAGTCAATCCTTTCTCTTACAAATTCAAAGTAATATTTTTTCCCTCATTAACTTTTTAAATATATTTTAATTGTGTTATGAAAAGAACTTTAACAGCATTACATTTATTCAAGGTCGTAAAAATAAAAATTAAATCACAAACATTAAACACTACCAAGAGAATTTTAGTGTGAGGTTTGGAGTCTGATCAGGAATAAAATAGTTTTAAAATTTAATATATTTCTAATTCTTCGTGGTAGATTTTTTTTTTTTTCTTTAATTGAAGCCAGGTAAAAATTTAGTCATTGAACTGTTGAGCTTGATTAAAATTGTTAAAATGTATTTAGCCTGGCCAGCCAGGTGAGGAATTGCTAATGTTTTGTATTTATTTTATTCACACTGTAAAATAAATTGATAAAGAAAAGAAGTAGATATAGCCTAGATATTAGCCGGGAAGAAAATGCTATTTTAATCCCTAAGAAATGAAAGAGAGAAAAAAAGAAAGGAAAAGCCCTTCATTGTTTATAATGCACCACAAAAAACAGCTGTTTCGTGTTTTTTTTTATTTTATTATTTCTTTGGTCCAAACAAAAATCTCCATCAAACAAAACACCATAAAGCACGTCTAACCCCCTTGGTTAAATTAAAATATGACAAAAATTTGAGTAATTGGTGACAGTATTATTATTAATTTAATTTCGTTGATAAGATATTAAATAAATATCTTTCTTTTTTTTTTTTCTAAATTTAACATTTAAGTTGCTGTTGAGATTTCATAGTAATAAAGAAAAAAGGCATTTGAAAATTTACTTTTCCACAAATTTCTGTTACAATATATCTATCGAAAATAGAAATCCAATATTGCATTTTTTTTTTTTTTTTTTTTTTTTTATGACCGGTAAACCTATTGTGTTACTGTTCCTGTTGTTTTCAACCGTCTATGATGATATTGATGCTTCTATTTAGGAGGGCGTGATTCTCTTAACAAATAATTCTCCATTATATTGTTATATCGAAACTTTTGATGATTGTACAATGTACAATATATACATTCAGTGCAAATGCTGACACCACAAAATATATCATTTGGTTACAAATTAGATTGATAGTTGCTTTCTCTTCTAAGGGAATTTTAGGTGTATTGCTCTGATTAAATATCGCTACGATGTGTTGTTATTTAAAGGCATGTTTGAGTATTATAACATTAATAAAATACCAAACAATATGAGTTTTAGTTAATTTTGAATGTAAGTTATTTACATTACAATCAATAAGAATATTGAAAATAAATAACTTAAAAAATCCATATATTTTTCCCCTGGTGTAGTTTTGTCATTGAAATAACTTTAGAAATTTTGTCGCTTGAGTTAAAAAAAAAGAAAGAAAAAAGTCTCTTCTGATTGCGAGTCTGTCGAAAATACTTTTTTCCTCTTTCAATCCATATTGATAAATCTAAAGAATTAAGATCAATGATTTATTATGTAAAAATCGATCGTCCATACAATAAAAATTGGGGTAATTATTGTTTTGTCTTTTTAAGGGCACTCGCTTTCAGTTTTTGTTTGGGTCGCTTTTACTCTAAAAACGACTCACAGTTCTAAAAATAAATGCAGCAGTAACAACAAAATGACTCACGTCGGTGTGTCTTAGTTTTTATTTACCACTTCTAATAATAGAACTTGTGACTTAACGCTATTTTCAGTTTTGGTATTAATTTATGTGTCCTTCTTCTCATTGTAAATAAGAAAAACCGGATTAACAATAGAGAACACAGTGTAATTTTCAAGCTGAGAAAGAGCGCGAAAATAAGCAGATTTATTTTTGAAGAGAGAGAATACATCACACAATAGAGGTGAAATGGATTATTTCTTTAATATAAAAAGAAAA
>CM042143.1:74548003-74638180 GCA_023376005.1 Doryteuthis pealeii
CTTGCGTGAAACTTGATCTTTTTTTTTTCTTTTTTTTTTGTGCTGTGTTCTATTGGCCGCAACACAGCCATTTTTCAAAACACACTGTTGGAATATTAATTTGCAGTAAGAGCGAGATTTGTTTTTGGAAAAGTCCAATTTGAAAATAATTAATAATGCCTAGGTTTAAGTTTAACACTTACTACACTTAACCTCATGAAACTGCGACTATGGTTGTGTGTGGACTTTCATGTCATAAAAATCGGGTTAAAATACTTATGTTCTTCTTTTAAAAGGACTTGGTTTTGTTTAAGTTATATATCTACATCACTTTGTTGTGGACACCAAGCGTGGTGTAAGTTAGCAAGCTAGATGGCGCACTATCACTAGTGAATTCGGTCTCACTGGGTTGCCTTGTTTTATTTTCCTGGCTTCCCACATTGATACAAGGAGCCATGCACAAACAAAGCTCATACGGATGGCCAGTGCAAGAAGTGTGTTGATCTTTGCGACATCTTTTTTTGGGGGGGGTCGTCTCAGGACACTGGCCAAGAAACCCGGCTGATCCCCTTTAGACGAGGGGTCACGTGCTGCCTTGAGGGGAAGGCTCCCTGGGATCACGTGATTAATTTTACCTTACAAACCAGATCAGAAGCTGAACCTTTAAAATCCAGCAAAGCTTAGTAAAATGACTACACCACTTTATTAGTTTTTCCCGTTATCCTAATGTACGAGCCAAATATTTTATTAAAAGAGAAAGGGGATTTTTTTTTTTTTTTTTTTTCAGCCTGACTTGTGGGTGATTTACTTCCTCTACACCACAGGTCATATTCTTAGTTCAAGAAAACCCATAGACGTTTTTTCTATGTGGTGTAAATGGTTAACGAGCTATGGCTAGCGTACCAGTTGTAAAATTTTGGATTCTCACAGAATCCTCACTCTTAGGGGCCTATGCTTAAGCTTTTAGAAAAAAAGTAAGTAAAGTCGACAGGGCGGCCTAAAGTCGGTATCAGCCAGTCAGCGAGGGAGTCTATCCTCTTTTCAATAGCGCTAGACCAAGGAGATTGTTTTTAGCATCTGAGGTGGAGCGCCACACCTACCATCAGCTCCTACTTTACCGCACAGATCCCTGTTGCTACTATATTTGCTGGAGTTGGCGGGGACCAGTATCAAACTAGGACCTTGTGGTTTCTAGCCCGACGCTCTACCGACTGAGCTAACCTGGCAACCTGGTTCGATTGGGGGACAATACACACGTAGCATTCTTGAATAAACTTGGTGAAGGCCATCCATCTCCAGGTCTACAACTGCGTTTGAATACAGAGTATTCCTTCTCCTACCCCGGTTGCCATTGTGTTACTTTTCAACCATGGATGAAACTGATAGACCACAAAAGTACGGATTTGTTTGAATCGCAGAAATGTGGGTCCACCAACATTGGTGGCTACATTTACTGCTGTTATGAATGTACCAAAGAAAAAACACCCCCACGGGGCAAAGGCAGATAACCCAACCTTCTGGGTCACTTGAGGGACAAAGGACTGTAACTCGTATCTTGTTCTAATATCATCGTCGTCTGGGGGGCCGTGAATGTTTTTTGGTATAGCCATACAGCGAGGGAGTCTATCCCCTTTTCACTAGCGCTAGGACCAAGGAGATGTTTCTGTTTCTGAGGCGGAGCGCCATGACCTACCATGGCCCTTACTTTACCGCCACAGATCCCTGTAGCTACCTCATATGCTTGAGTGGGTGAGGAACCAGTATGCGAACTAGGGAACCTTGTGACTTCTAGCCGAACGCTCTACCGGACTTATGATCTAAATTCTCCCTCCAGCTTGGGATAAATAGCAGGCAAGATAGGACTGGCTCTTTAAACCCAATTGGCTAGGTAACCGTGCTAGGGAGAAGGAAAACTCTTGAATCGAAACCTGAGTTAAACTCCACTAAGAAATTGACCTTTGTGTCCATCTCTTCAGGCTCGATCGCAGGCGTTCGGTTAAATAATATTATATATAAACTATATAAATATATAATATATATATAAGGATGATGCTACAGCGGCTCCTGTAGGGGACTAGAAGGCCTACAATAACTCCAATTCTACAATCCAAGACATACACAAACCACCAATCAAGTTGAACCAATTATGTCTAATCCCAAGTTATCAGAGTTTTCCTTCTCCTAGACGGTTACCTAGCCATGGTTAAAGGTCCCAGTCTGCCCCTGCTATTTACACATAGCTGGAAGGGAGAATTGGATTCATACTCTTTCCCAGGTATTAGCGCATGTGAAATGGCAACAGCTTTGTCAGAATTGAACTCGCCAGTACGACAGTCCATTCCTACACTCTAACCATTGAAACCACGCAGCCTCATTCTTATATAGTTAGATCGATGTTCATGAATTTTTCAGGAATTTCAGAAAACAACAAGAATTCCCAATTATTTGTAGTGTCGTCCACCTGGGTTGCTAGAAAGCCCGGGTGTCTGAGGGTCTTCATGTCCTGGGTATGACAGTAAACTCAACTGATGTGAGGTTCCAGTTCTGGAGGCCTGGGAATGTGAAGCATCCCTTCATCACCATTGACACCAGGTTCACTCTGACCCGGAGTGGTCAGTAACCTGTTTAGAATTCCATCTATGAGTTAAATAGAAAATGTGTTTATAAAAAAAAATTGTATCCGTTAAGTTGGAATTTATTTAAAAACTTTTGTCGGCCATTAATATGATCCAACAAGGTTGATATGCCATAAAACAAAACAAACAAAATAAAAACATGTCCTAATAATAGAATCAGTATAAATCCATGGGGACTATCTCTCAAGGCTGACTGGGATATTCCCAGCTATTGATAAAATTAAGTGCTGAAAAGTTTTCTCCTTTGGCCTGTTTTCAGCAAGGCCTCTGAAGGACTGTATATTGGTTTAGTTGCCAATTACAGACAAAAAATTGCACGCCACTTAATGTTTAAATCAATAGCTGGAATATCCCAGTCAGCTTGAGGAGTAGTTAATCCCATGGATTATACTATCTTTTATTAGGACATGTTTTTATTTGTTATGTTTTGTTTTTATGGCATATCAAACCTTGTTGGATTCATTTAATGCCGGACAAAGTTTTTAAATAAATTCATACTTAACGGTACTCAATTTTTTTTTTATTAAACACATTTTTCTATTAACTCATAGATGGAATTCTAACAGTACTACCACTCCGGGTCAGAGTGAACCTGGTGTCAATGGTGATGAAGGGTATGCTTCACATTCCCCAGGCCTCCAGAACTGGAACCTCACCATCAGTTAGAGTTTACTGTCATACCCAGGACATGAAGACCCTCAGACACCCCTTTCTAGCACCCAGGTGGACACACTACAAATAATTTGGGAATTCTTGTTGTTTCTGAAAATTCCTGAAAAAAATCATGGAACTGGATGGCATATATAAGGATTTATGGAGGTGCATAGTCTAATGGTTAGAGTCGTAGGAAATGGAGTCGTCAGTGCGAGTTCAATTCCTGGACAAAGCTGGTTGGCATTTCACATGGCGCTAATACCCCTGGGAAAGGTATGAATCCAATTCTCCCTCCAGCTATGTGTAAATAGCAGGGCAGACTGGACTCTTTAACCATGGCTAGGTAAACAGTCTAGGAGAAGGAAAACTCTTACTTGGGATTAGACATAATTTTCAAACTTGATTGGTGGTCTTGTGTATGCGTCTTGATGTACGAATTGGAGTATTGTAGGCCTTCTAGTCCCTACAGGAGCCGCTGTAGGCATCATCCTATAATATAAATTATATATATATATATATATATATATATATATTTACCAACCCCTTCGCACGAGCTGAATGCGACACAGGTCAATTCTTAGTTGAGTTTAACTGGTTTGAATTCAGAGTTTTCCTTCTCCTAGACTTGGTTACCTAGCCATGATTAAAGAGTCCAGTCTGCCCTGCTATTTACACATAGCTGGAGGGAGAATTAGATTCATTAGTCTGTAGAGCGTTCGGCTAGAAGTCACAAGGTTCCTAGTTCGATACTGGTCCTCACCCACTCAGCATATGAGTAGCACAGGGATCTGGTGCGGTAAAGTAAGGGCTCATGGTAGGTATGGCGCTCCGCCTCAGAAACAGAAACAATCTCCTTGGTCTAGCGCTAGTGAAAAGGGATAGACTCCCTCGCTGTATGGCTGATACCAACATTAGGCCACCCCGACGACGATGATATATAGAACAAGATACGAGTTACAGTCCTTTGTCTCAAGTGACCCAGAAGGTTGGGTTATCTGCCCCTTTGCCCCGTGGGGGTGTTTTTTCTTTGGTACATACAATAAACAAGCAGTAATGTAGCCACCATGTTGGTCGGACCCACATTTCTGCGATATCAAACAAAATCTGTACTTTGTGGTCTATCAGTTTCATCATGTTTGAAAAGTTACACTACAATGGCAACCGGGGTAGGAGAAGGAATACTCTGTATTCAAACCAGTGTAGACCTGGAGATGGATGGGCTTCACAAGTTTATTCCTAAGAAATGTACGTGTGTATTGTCCCCACAATCGAACCAGGTTGCCAGGTTAGCTCAGTCGGTAGAGCGTTCGGCTAGAAACCACAAGGTTCCTAGTTTGATACTGGTCCCCGCCAACTCAGCATATGATAGCACAGGGATCTGTGCGGTAAAGTAAGGAGCTGATGGTAGGTGTGGCGCTCCACCTCAGATGCTAAAACAATCTCCTTGGCTAGCGCTATTGAAAAGAGGATAGACTCCCTCGCTGATGGCTGATACCGACTTTAGGCCGCCCTGTCAACTTTACTTACTTTTTTTCTTAAAAGCTTAGCCATTAGGCCCTAAGAGTGAGGCATTCTGTGAGAATCAAACTTTTTACAACTGGTACGCTAGCCAAGCTCGTTAACCATTAACCACAAAAAAAAAAACGTCCTTGGGTTTTCTTGAATACAGAATACTGACCTGTGGTGTAGAGGAGTAAAATCACCCACCAAGCAGGCTGATAAAAAAAAAAAAAAAAAAAAAAAAATCCCCTTTCTCTTTTAATAAAATATTTGGCTCGGAATTTAGGATAACGGGAAAACTACAATAAAGTGGTGTGTAGTCATTTACTAAGCTTTGCTGGATTTAAAGGTTCAGCTTCTGATCTGGTTTGTAAGGTAAATTAATCACGTGGATCCGGGAGCCTTCCCCTCAGCAGCACGTGACCCCTCGTCTAAAAAGGGGATGAGCCGGGTTTCTTGCCCAGTGTCTGAGACGGACCCCCCCCAAAAAAACAAGAATGTCGAAAAGATCACACACTTTTTGCACTGGCCACCGTATGAGCTTTGGTTTGTGCATGGCTCCTTGTATCAATGTGGGAAGTCAGGAAAATAAAACAAGGCACCCAGTGAGACTCGAATTCATAGTGATAGTGCGCCAGTCTAGCTTGCTAACTATTACACCACGCTTGGTGTCCACAACAAAGTTGATGTAGATATATAACTTAAACAAAACAAGTCCTTTTTAAAGAAAAGAACATAAGTATTTTAACCCGATTTTATGACATGAAAGTCCACACACAAACATAGTCGTCAGTTTCATGAGGTTATAGTGTTAGTAAGTGTTAACTTAACCTTAGGCATTATTAATTATTTTTCAAATTGACTTTTCCAAAAACAATCTCCCGCTCTTACTGAAAATTAATATTCCAACTAGTGTGGTTTTGAAAATGGCTGTGTTGCGCAACACAGCACAAAAAAAAAAGAAAAAAAAAAGACAGTTTCAAACCAAAAAATAAATCTGCTTATTTTCGCGCTCTTTCTCAGCTTGAAATTACACTGTGTCTCTATTGTTAATCCGGTTTTCTTATTTACAATAAAGAGGACACATAAATTAATACCAAAACTGAAAATAGCGTTAAGTACAAGTTCTATTATTAGAAGTGGTAAATAAAAACTAAGACACACCGCGTGAGTCATTTTGTTGTTACTGCTGCATTTATTTTAGAACTGTGAGTCGTTTTTAGAGTAAAAGCGACCCAAACAAAACTGAAAGCGAGTGCCCTTAAAAAGACAAAACAATAATACCCCAATTTTTATTGTATGGACGATCGATTTTTACATAATAAATCATTGATCTTAATTCTTTAGATTTATCGCAATATGGATTGAAAGAGGAAAAAGTATTTTCGACAGACTCGCAATCAGAAGAGACTTTTTCTTTCTTTTTTTTTAACTCAAGCGACAAAATTCTAAAGTTATTTTCAATGACAAAACTTACACCAGGGGAAAAATATATGGATTTTTTAAGTTATTTATTTTCAATATTCTTATGATTAGTTAATTACAATAACTTACATTCAAAATTAACTAAAACTCATATTGTTTGGTATTTTATTAATGTATAATACTCAAACATGCCTTTAAATAACCACACATCGTAGCGATATTTAATTCAGAGCAATACACCTAAAATTCCCTTAGAAGAGAAAGCAACTTATCAATCTAATTTGTAACCAAATGATATATTTGTGGTGTCAGCATTTGCACTGAATGTATATATTGTACATTGTACAATCATCAAAAGTTTCGATATAACAATTATATGGAGATTATTTGTTAGAGAATCACGCCCTCCTAAATAGAAGCATCAATATCATCATTAGACGGTTGAAAACAACAGGAACAGTAACACAATAGGTTTACCGGTCATAAAAAAAAAAAAAAAAAAATGCAATATTGGATTTCTATTTTCGTAGATATATTGTAACAGAAATTTGTGGAAAAGTAAATTTTCAAATGCCTTTTTTCTTTATTACTATGAAATCTCAACAGCAACTTAAATGTTAAATTTAGAAAAAAAAAAAAGAAAGATATTTATTTAATATCTTATCAACGAAATTAAATTAATAATTAATACTGTCACCAATATACTCAAATTTTTGTCATATTTTAATTTAACCAAGGGGGTTAGACGTGCTTTATGGTGGTTTGTTTGATGGAGATTTTTGTTTGGACCAAAGAAATAATAAAATAAAAAAACACGAAACAGCTGTTTTTTGTGGTGCATTTATAAACAATGAAGGGGCTTTTCCTGTTCTTTTTTTCTCTCTTTCATTTCTTAGGGATTAAAATAGCATTTTCTTCCCGGCTAAATCTAGGCTATATCTACTTCTTTTCTTTATCAATTTATTTACAGTGTGAATAAAATAAATACACAAAACATTAGCCAATCCTCACCTGGCTGCCAGGCTAGATACATTTTAACAATTTTAATCAAGCTTCAACGTTCAATGACTAAATTTTTACCTGGCTTCAATGAAAAAAAAAAAAATCTACACGAAGAATTAGAAATATATTAAATTTTAAAACCTATTTTATTCCTGATCCCGACTCCAAACTCACACTAAAATTCTCTGGTAGTGTTTAATGTTTGTGATTTAATTTTTATTTTTACGACCTTGAATAAATGTAATGCTGTTAAAGTTCTTTCATTACACAATTAAATAATAATATTTTAACAAAAGTTAATGAGGAAAAAAATATTACTTTGAATTTGTAAGAAAAAGGATTGACTTCGGATTTAAAAATATTAATAACGAATGAAATTAGGAAATAAAAAAAAATTAAAAAAACAAAGGAAACCTGAACAGTCTAAAAAGAAAATACGGAAGGATTTAGATTTTAAATTGGCAAAAAAGAAAACAAAATCTTTTTTTTGCCAGAAAGAAAAAATCTTTAAAAAAATTACTGAAATAAAAATATAATCTCATTATTCATTCAAACTTTAATTATTCAATTTAAATTTTGTGAATATATATAAAAACTAAAATTTAATTTTCATTGCTCACATTAAATTTTTAAAATTCCGACACTAACGAAATTCTCAAACTTTTACGTCTATAACGGCTCAATGGTAGAGTACAGGTAAGAGATCGGAATGCTATAGTTTTATTTATTTATTTAATTAATTAATTAAATCTTACTTAATTAAAATCCCTGACGCAAAGTGGGCCCAATTAATTCTATCAAGACAAGAAATAACAAACATGGAAAATTAAGAAATAAAGCTTTCTTCTTTCGTAAATTTTAAAGCAGCCATAAAAAATTTAAGAAACAAACTATTTTTACTTTTACTTTACATTTTACAAACTACGTTATTATAATTCAGAGGTAGATTTTTATTTGAATGTGGCAAAAAAAAAGATAAATTATGGCATTATTAGTAGATGAATAAAAATAAAGAGAGCCAGGTAGTGAGAACGAAGGTGTATTTTAAGACGAAAAAAGGGGAAATCAAAGGTGATGAAATGAATATCGACTTAAATGTTGATCAAGGTTCTTAGGCAATTATTATTATATAATAATAATAATAATAATGACGAAATATGAATGGGACCGAATGTAAGATTGAATGAATGAACGAATATCGTAAAAAAGGCTTCATAGTAGTTAACAATTTTATTCATTAACCAACCATAAACGAAAAGAAAATTCCTATCTTATGCAGATGACATCTATTTTAAATGATTTATTCTTATCGAGTGTAAACTTACTATTACTTAATTTTTGATTTCTTTAGATTGAGCGGTGACGTTTAGTTTTTGTTGTTATTTAAATAAATAAAACGATATAAAAAATAACAGCAACAAAAACAAAAACAAACCGAGACGAGTTTTTTAAAACAGAAAGATGATAACAGCAAATAGATGTTTGTTTGTTTAAATGTAGAAATGAAATGTACACGCACACGTGATTTGTGTGGTAAATGTTATTTAACTTATGAGAAATGTATTCGAAATTAATGAAAAAAAGATTTGAGGTTAGACGACATAAATTTGCAGGAGAAAAATAACTTGAAACGTGTAATAACAAAACGAATTTCCTTTTTTTCTAGTTGATGGACAATAAAAAGAAAGGAAACACAAACATTTTTTTTTAAATGTGATGAAATAAAACTAATAAATTTTGTAATCCAATGAAGTCTAAATGAGTCTGTAAGAAAACGAAGGCAATGTTTATTTTTTAGTTAATTTACCTGAGACTGGCTTATACTTGTAGTGGGGTGGGGTGACTGCCCTGCACGAAGGACAATGAAAAACCCCCTTTCTTGAGGATGTTCCGACTTTGGCTGTCGACATGGTTCTGTAGGCATTGTGTACAGAACGAATGTTGACAGGCAGTACCCTAGGTTCAACGGAATTCATCCAGACATATAGGACAAAGGTCCAAATCGGACAATGCCAGACGAATTACTGCCAGGGCTGGGTTGCTTATCAGCCTTCCCGTCGCCATCTTACTACGCCTGCCACCCTTCGCCAAGGCTGCCACGACCCAGAGCAGAGAGAGAGAGAGGAGAGAAGTAGAGAGAGAGAGAGAAAGAGAAAGAGAGAGAGAATATCTGATAAAATATATAGTTATATATATATAATATATATATATGAGTGTGGTTGTGTGTGTTGTGTGTGTGTTTGTGTGCGCGCGCGCACGGCGCTTGTATGTGTATCATTTGTACACAATTTCTTTCCTTTTCTTGCCCCCCTGTCTCTCTCTCTCTCCCCCTCTCTCTCTCTTTCTCTCTCTTACCCACACACAACACACACACATTTGCCGAAATCCTACTTTTTAAAAAGTAGGGTATTTAACACTGGCACGAATTGAATGTTGTACAGTCTTTTGCAGCTACCCTTTGTGAGCAGCATCCTTTATGAGACACCTGTATATTTACCCAATGGTGAATGGGTTTACTAAGTAAACCCATTCGAAGTAAAACTTATTTTGAAGGAGACAGTGAAAATTAGGAGTTAAGATGTAAGGGTTTTTTGTTTTGTTTTCTTTTATGTTTTTTTTTTTTGTATCTTACTTTATACACTTGTTTTACACATAAGATGCACGTGGATGCACTGACACAGAGACGATAAAAACGGCTAGCATTTTTTTTTCTTTTTTCTCTCTTTTTTTTGGTGTCTAGAGTTTTGACCATACTTCTGCCATTAGCAAGGTCAGGAAAACTGGATTGTTACTCGTTTTCCCCTCTTTAAATTTCTTTAAAACCCCAGCGTTCGCCGTCTTATGCATTTATGATGACGTAACACACGAGACGACATTCAATTGAAATTATTCATCAAGATGAATGAATCAGCTGTTAAATAGATTTAAAATAAATTTCAGAAACCTTTTGGATAATATGTTACATTCACTGAATCCAGGCATGCGTTCTCTTGTATACAAATAAGATAAGTCAAATAAAAAATAAATGAATAAGAATTTCTTGTCTATGGCATTAACTTATATGAGCAAAATGAACATGTATGTACACACACACACACGCACACACACACACACACACACCAATAATATATATATATATGATAGGGCCAGTTTAGCTCAGTCGTTAAGAGCATCCAACTAGGTACCACAGGTCCTGGTTCAGTACTGTCCCTCGCCAACTCAGATATGAGTGCATAGGGATCTGTGCGGTAAAGTGAGGAGCTGATGGTAGGTGTGGTGCTCTGCCTTAGAGGCCAAAACTATCTCCTTGATCTAGAGCGAGTGAAAAGGGCATAGACTCACTCGCTGTCTGGCTGATACCGACTTTAGGCCAACCCCGACAACTTTATATACTATATATAATTATATATATATTATATATATTATATGTCCCAAAACCCGTTAGAGCTCTCTAGGAGTGATTTTAATTGACTTCCACTCCAGGATAAAGCGATGATCGCTGTTGTTTACAGATTTGATTTCTCTGGTGATTATAAAATATATACACAGAAGTATGTATTTAAAAGTTAAAAACAACCCTCCTTAATGGCAGCTATCGACGACCAAAAGTTAATGAACCGGGGCTGGTGAAAAGTCAATCGTGTTTCTGCTTCCTGGTCGGAGGTAGTTGCTGTGTCTAGCCACACTGATTAGACGTGAAACGTCGAGACACAGTGTCTAGTGGATGACTTATGTGCTTAATTGAATCAAACCTAATTTTGAAAATTGATTAGTTGATAATTAATGAATTAGTGAGGCATATCTGTTCAAATGTAAAGGCTAAACAAATCGAGAAAAAGTTCATTCTCTGTATGTACATTTCGGCATATTATGCCTCATCAGCAGAGTTATATATATATATTATATGTAAAATAAAGGATATTTTATCCGACAATGGAATTTGATATATTGAAAAAACAAATGATGTTTACAAATGCATGGGTCATCAGGAGAGAATGTGCACCCATTTCGGGCCTTCCTCTCAACGGTTTTAACTGCACATCGCCCCCCCCACTATTACATACGGTCGATACAGATATTCGGCTCAACGTGAGGGAGGCCAAGTCTAAACGTGGAGAGCCCGATGCACATTTGATGATCCCATGCATTTGTAAACATCATTTGTTTTTTCAATATATCAAATTACACATATATATATATATATTTATTAGGGCTTGAGCGGAAGTGGGGCAAGTCTGCTTGGTGTCGGAATTTTTTCTATGACTACAACTTATGAAAATCGAAATTGGTAAGGGGGGGCTCTGTATCATAATCGGGGATGATGGGTGGTGATGTATCAGATATTGGAGGTACTGGATCCTAGCACCAGCTCTGATCCACATAAGACACAGCAGCTTACTTTAATAAGTACTCTAACTATCGTGTTAACAGAAAAAAACATTGGGCAGTAAAATACTAAATGTCAGTTACTAACAGCATCAAATGAAGTGCTTAATACAACCCCCCCCCAAAAAAAAAAAACGCCCTGTTAGCTGTATAATGCCCTGACTGCACTTCTAAAGGGGTTATGTCAACCCCTTCCAATGGGACCACTGTGGCTTGGGATAGTACGGATGATTAGGATGGAATCCAATCAATCAGCTGGTATGGTCAACCCTAGCATCTATTTGTTTACTAACCATATTCTTCAATTGCTCTTACGGCAAACCCCCATCCTTTTGTTATATATATATATATAATATATTACAACACACCACACACACCCACAACCCTCCGCGAGCAGATGTGACCAAGGTCAATTCTAAGCAGAGTTTTCCTTTCCTAGACCGTTGCTAACCAAGGTAAAGAGCCCAGTCTGCCCTACTATTTATCCATAACTGGAGGAGAGAAGATCATACCTATCCCAGGGTATACTATATATGTGCATAGAAGACAGTGTCTGAGGGTTCTAAGGTCCGGATATGATTTTAAACTGCATCTAGTGTGAGGTTCCAAATTCTGAAGGCTGTAGGGATAGTGGAGTACTCTTTCCATTGCCATTAATTCTCACAGGTTTTACTCTGATCTAGAGAGATAGTACCTATTAAAGTTCCATGTATGGCTAAATAGATTAAAAAAATGTGTTTAAAAAAGAATGGAGTTTTAAAAAAAATTGAATATATCAACAAGAAAGAATAAAACAAAAATGTTCTTCAGCATAAAATTAACCCAACCAAAAGTTGACTGATAACCACCAATCACACAAAATATATAGTTCAAATATTCATTAATTATTTTATATATTATATATATAATAATATATTATATATATAGTATATAAAACAGGATGTTTCAAATGCATGCTCATAGAGCATTGCATTTGAAACATCCTTGTTTTTCAATCAATCAATTTACCTCGGATTAAGTTCAATTTATTTCATATATATATATATATAATATATATATATATATATATATTTTTAAATTGCCCAACTCACAACTTTAACTCTGAATTTTTTGGATGAGGCTTGATAATAGTATTATTTGGAATATCGGACTATTGTCCTTATCTTTATTGTTATCTGTACAACATGTTTAGCTGATGTGCCCTCTGGCCTTCTTCAGGTATCTTTTATCAAATTTCATGATGGCTCCCGATTACGACAAGAAGGTTCCGGGTTTAGTAAAGAAGAGTCCCAAGTTCTCAAAGTCTCCTGAGTCTAACAAGGAAATACCGAAGAACGGCCGGAGGGATATCGGCTGAAACATTGTACAGATAACAATAAAGATGAGGACAATAGTCCAAATAATCCAAATAATACTCACAACTTTAAGTTTCATAATTTATTTATTATTGAGTAAAGTTTTGCCCATGTGTATGTTTAAATACTAACACTCCTCCAAAACTTTAAATACACAAAAGATTACAAAATTTAAATATATATATATAATATAATATTATATATATATATATATATATATATATAGTATGTACACATCTTTCCTTTCCTTTTAGAAGTCTGTTGCAGACGACCGATTGACAGTTCACTCCATGTCATTCATCAGTTGTAGACCCTCTTGGTCGCTAGCTAGTCAATTCTGGACTGCAGATGCAGTTCACACACATTGCAAGGGAAATTTCCATCTGCATTTGTTGGTTCATGACTAATGAAGACGTTGCCGCTTGTGGCCCTGTTAATCTCGATATTGAACTGCTCTGCTCCTGTGCGGTATGTTGTCTGCCAACCCTGTCTGTTGGAGACCAGATCTTCCAGGCTTGAAGGTTGTCTTCATATGGTCTTTGAACCCTTTTGGGAGCCTCCTGTCCTCCACATGCCATCTGTGAGTTCACCGTAAAGTATTTAGGGGTAGTCTGTCTGCAGCATGCGGATGGTATGACCAACATTGCAGTTAGCATACACATGCACACAAACACAAACACACACACACACTCACTCACACACACCATACACACACACACACAAACAAACATACAAAACACACACACTTTTCCATTGAGAGCGTTGACTCCAGAGATCTGTGCCTCTCCTAGCAGTACCTGCCTGTTATCTAAAAAAGGTCAAGAGTGAGGTCAAATAATGATTCCTGAAGCCTCTCCCCAGGGGGTGGAATACAAATGTAGTCAAGCAATTGTTAGTACTGCTTTCAACCATTCATGTGTGTGCAAGAGAACTCCACCTAAAATTTGGGCTTATGTCACATCTCTGCTTATCTTGGGGGTAGGTAAACACCTTTTGAGTGGGTAAGAGGAAAGTGGCTATTTGGTGACACATTTAGGTAAATCTCAGCCCCAGACAAACAAACACGAAAGAGAGAAAATTAATAGCCAAATGACGGTCTGTTGAGATTTTCTCTCTTATTGGAAGTGTAAATATTTACTCTGTATATAATTAATTTATTAATTATCTTACAGTGAGCTCTCTTAGGGACTTGAAAGAATCCTTTATAAATATATAGGTGTGATCTGCAGGGGCATAGATTGTAGATATACAGAAGACAAAGAAGTCACAAAAATAGAATCATGTCCAACTTACCTATCTATTGATATTATATATATATATTATATATATATGATATATATATTTTATTATATATATATATATATATTATATATATGGTCAAGTCAAGACTAGCACCTATATGGTTGTCTTAACTGTATTCTTCAATTACTTTAATGCCCAAACAATATATTATATATATATATATATATATAATATATATATAAATGAAACAGAACAACAACAATATATATATATACAGAACAGAACACATTTATATATATATATATATATATATATATATATATATAATATATATACACACAACATACATATACTCAGTCATTCAACAGACACTATGTTTCTACGTATCACGTCTCCTCAGTGTGGCTAGACATAGCAGGCCACCTCCAGCTGGGATGAATTTATCATTCAGTCATAGTTCCCTATCCCTAGGTTCACTCTGACCTGCAGTGGTAGTATATGTTAGGGCCCCATCTCTGAGTTAAATAGATAGAAACAAATTAGTTTAAAATGTGTTTGAAAAAAATTCAAGTCTGAAAAAAAAACTGGAATACACACAGGAATGAATAACAAAACGTCTTTGGCATAAAAATAACCCAATGGGTGACATGCCATAAAATCCAAGCAAGCAAGCAAACTACTAAGCCATCTTATGGGTTAAATAGATAAAAAGAAATTATTTAGAAAATGTGTTTTGAAAAAAATGGGTTTGGAAAAAAAAAAATAATATACAACAAGAATGAATAAAACAAACCATTTTCACATAAATAACCCAATGTGTTGACATGCCATAAAAATCCAAACCAACCAACCAACCCAATTAGAAACTAATTTAAGTTTGTAAGTAATAGTTTTTATACAATTTTTGATAAATTCAGCTTGACTTACCTAGAACTTAAAAGCAGCCATCAATTTCCACAAACAAGTTCAAATGAAAACTGTTAACTTGAATTTCAACAAAAAAAAGCAGAGATGAAGGTCAGTACAAAATTGACTTTTCTTTTATTCAGATCTAAAAATTATTGCCAAGATAAGTTGAAGTGTCCAACTTTAACAGAATGAACGTAAAATTATATTGTTTACTTGTGAGTTTCAGTGTGAAGAACATTTTTTCAAGTGTTTTTTTTTTTAAACACAGCACAGACCACCATTTGACATTTGTTATTCAATTAAAAGAGTTAATATTTGGTGACCATGATTTTAAAATTCTATCTGTTTAATTATATCAGCCTTAAATTACTGCGGTTTTCCTGTCTGTCTCTTTATTATCTGTTACCTGAGCTATCTCTCCCCTCTCTCTCCTCTCTCCCCCCTCTCTCTATATATATTTATTATAATGATCTATCTATCTATCTACTATCATCTCTCAGTTTTTCTTTATTATCTGTTATCTGAGTCATCTCTCCATCCTCTCACTCCTCTCTCCCCCTCTCTCTCTATATATACATATATTCATATAGATCTATCTATCTATCTATCTCTCGGTTTTCTTATTATCTGTTATCTAAGTAATCTCTCCATCCTCTCTCTCCTCTCTCCCCCTTCTCTCTATATATATATACATATATCCATATAGATCTATCATCTATCTATCTATCAGTTTGTTTTCAATCTATTAATCTCAGTGTACCAATCTATCACAGTCTTTTCTTTTTGTCTTTCTCAGTCTACTGACATCTATCTGTTTATGGTTTGATATTATTCTCATCATCATCATCAATTCATGTTCACAGCATAGATTCCTTGACTCTCTGTGCTACTTAATTCGTGGGTAGCCTACAAATTTGTATGTTAAATGTAGTAAAATTCAAATAACAGTATGGTAAAGGAAAGTTACCATTAACTGTTATAGGAAGTTTAAAATGATGACAGGCAGTTCACCTTCTCTGACCTAGACACCGATTACTGATTGGGCTGAAGGGTGCGTGAGAAGGAACTGACTTAGATTTTGCCATTAATAGAAAGGAGCAGATGCAAGGGTCGTTTGCACCCAAGATGCCAGCTTCTCACCGCACGGTTATAAAACCCTTTTGGGCTAGTAAAGATGTCTTGCTTCATTATTACAAACCAAGATATGAGCATAGACAACCCAGCCAGCAGAAGGAAGGAATCAGCCCAGAAGAAGAGATGGCTGCTGACAAAACAGAAATTCAGTAAGAACCCATCTCCTCTCCTCTCCTCTCCCTCTCCTCTTGCCATTATATACCCGAGTCAAACGAGTATATATATATTTACCAACCACTCTGCACGAGCAGGATGTGACACCAAGGTCAATTCGCAAGCGGAGTTCAGCAGGTTTGAATTCGAATTTTCCTTCTCCTAGACCGGTTGCCTAACCAAGGTTAAGAGCGCCCAGTCTGCCCTACTATTATCCATAGCTGGAGGGAGAGTAGCATTCATAACCTTTCCCAAGGGCATTAGCGCTAAGTGAAAATGCAATTACCACATCCAAGATTTGAACTTGGGGCGACTAGCTCATTTCCCATGACTTTAACCATTACACCAAGTGCTTCTGTCAAACGAGTATATAACTTTTCTTTGCTATCCATCTCTTTCAGTCATCCTCACTCCTGGTCAAGCCTCAGCCTGGAGCAAGCAGCAAAGTAGCATTGCCACTATGTAACTCAGATAACACAGTTCATCTGTTTTAAAATAGTATGGATAAGGGGCCAGTTTAGCTCAGTCACTAAAGCATCTGGCTCGGAATCACAAGGTTCCGGTGTTTAATACTGGCCCTCGCCAACTCAGCGTATGACTAGCACAGGAATTTGTGCTGTAAAGTGGGGAGCTGATGGTTGTTGCAGTGCTCCATCTCAGACACAAAAACAATCTCCCTGGTCTAGCGCTAGATAAAAAGGGATAGACTCCCTCACTAGGCCACTCCGTTGACTCTTTTAAATATGATGGAGCCATCTACACCTTAAATGGTTGATGGTTGGATTTACAACACGTCAACCCTGTTTGCTGAAACATTTTTTTATTCATTCTTGATGGGTATTCTAAATTTTTTTAACAGGTTGGATTCAGAGTTTTACTTCTCCTGGGACTGGTTACCTATTGACGGTAAAGAGCCACGTCAGCCCTCTATTTACTCATAACAGAGGAGAGTTGTTACCTTTCCGAAGAGTATTAGAGAATGGAAATGCAAACAATTCGTTCAGGATTTGAACTCTGGTCAACAAGTCCATTTCCTACAATTCTAAACCAGATGGCTCGCAGTCAGAAACTCCTGAAGGCTCCTGTGTATGTGATCCCCTACTGACGATTCTCAGTCTACATTACAATCGGAAGAATAAAAATATAGCTTTATAAAAGTAATTGGTAAGTTTGCTTGAAGCATTTAAGATATGTTATAATATATTAGTAATTTGAAGGCAAATACATGCGTATGAAAAAATAAAAACAAAAAAGATGTTATTTTTGTCTTATCGATTTCGAAGCATGAACTTCATCATCAGAGATTCGTATCAGAAATGGACGTACTTACGTTTTTATTTGAACCACACAAAAAAAACGTAAGCACGTCCATTTCATGCTTCGAAATCGTAGAGTACAAAAATTAACATCTTTTTGTGTTTTATTTTTCATATGTGCACATGGTATTTGCCTTCAACCTTATTTATATTCACGTTTTTCTTGTAGTATGAAAACAACATGTCTAATAAACTTAGCTTTATGATTAGACTTTTATTTAATATACAGTCTGTTGTCCTTGTCTGTACAATTGTTCTAATTTTCTTTGTTTATGAGTCAACTTATTTTTTAATTTACATTTTTCTTTTGGTCATGATGGTATTATAACACACGTCCATATGTATTAACACAATTTAATTTGGAATTTATGCTTTATGAGTTCAAACCAATTTATATATCAGTTTTTTGTGGTCGTGAGTTATATAATGTGCTATTTTATATGTTATGAGACTTAATATATCAATTCTGTGTTCTTTGTTGGGGTCCAGTGATGGTATATACACACAAGCTTGTCTAATTGTTAAACTTTTATGCTTTATTGAGTTTCAAACTTTATATTTTTATATTATATCATGTGTTCTGTGTTCGTTGTCCATGTGATGGTAATAACAATTCTAGATTGAACTATGTATGAGTCAAATTATATTATTATAATGTTGTGGTTCTGTCCTATGTATAACACAAGTTGTTATTAATTATGCTTATGAAGTTCAAACCTTATATTTGTAAATACATTTTCGTTCTTTTGGTAGTGATATATACACATGTGCATTTTATCTTGTTCGACTTTATAATTACATGTTTGCTTTGTGGTTCCATGTGATGGTATATAACACAACGTTGTTTAATTTGAAACTTATGCTTTATGAGTTCAAACCTTTATATTTTTATATATACATGTGTTCTGTGTCATTTGTTGGGTCCAGTTGGATGGATAAACACAACATGTGCTAATTGAACTTATGCTTTATGAGTTCAAACCTTATATTTTGTATATATTACATGTGTTCTTGTGTTCTTGTTGGGTCCATGATGGTATATTAACACAATAGTGTCTAATTGCAAACTTATGCTTTATTAGGTTCAAACCTTTATATTTTTATATATACATGTGTTCTGTGTTCTTTGTTGGGCCAGTGATGGTATATAACACACATGTGTCTAATTTGTGAAACTTATGCTTTATTGAGTTCAAACCTATATATTTTTATAAACCATGTGTTTGTGTTCTTTGTTGGGTCCAGTGAGCGTATATAACAACAAACATGTCTAATTTGGAAACTTATCTTTTATTGAGTCAAAACCTTTATGATTTTTATAATACATTGTTTCGTTTCTTTGTTGGGTCCAGTGCATGGTATTATAACACAATGCGTTGTCTAATTTGTAAACTTATGCTTTATGAGTTCAAAACCTTTATATTTTTATATATACATGTGTTCTGGTTCTTGTTGGTCCAGTGATGTATATAACACAATCGTTGTCTAATTTTGTAAACTATGCTTTATGAGTTATAAAACCTTTATATTTTATATATACATGTGTTCTGGTTCCTTTGTTGCGTCCAGTGATTGTATATACACAACAATTGTCTAATTTGTAAAGCTTATGCTTTATGAGTTCAAACCCTTTATATTTTATATATAATGTGTTTCTGTGTTCTTTGTGCGGTCCAGTTGAATGTATAAACACAAAGTTGTCTAATTGTAAACTTATGCTTTATGTAGTTCAAACCTTATATTTATATATTACATGTGTTTCTGTGTCTTGTGCCTTGGGTCAGTGATGGTATATAACACAACTTGTCTAATTGTAAACTTATGCTTTGATGTCAACCTTTATATTTTATAATATAAGGTTCGTGATTGGTTGGGTCTCTGTTGCGTCCAGGTGTGTATATAACACAATGTTGTCTAATTTGTAAACATTATGCTTTATGAGTTCAAACCTTTATTTTTTATTATACATGTGGTTCTGTTTCGTTGGGTCCAGTTGTCCAGTTGATGTATATAACAATTGTTGTCTAATGTTGGAATTATGCTATTTGAGTTCAAACCTATGGCCATAATGTTGTCGAAGCAACCAAAAGCATTTGTTGAGTTAAAAGTGAAGTCAAGCAGTGGAGTACAACAGAACCAAGATAATTCCAAAGAAATTTTGCTCAGGTGCAAATCTTAACATTTACAGTCAGGTAGGCTAAAACGGTAGATCGAGGCGTGTATTTAGGTGAGCTTGTAGTACAGCACCAACTTAGAAATTAATATTGAGAGAGTCCATAAAGTGGATGAATGCCAAGCAGTTTGGGTCAAGTGAGTGAAGGGACGGACCTTGATTCTTCTATAGAATTTGAAATAAAATGATATAATGAAATTTATTGCATTCAGTGCTCAGGTGCACCTGTGGTTGATTAAAATAAAATTCAATAGAAATAAATTAGAAACTCCCAATGAGCCTTCACAGGAAGAACTCGAGCGTGGCGGGAAAAAGACCCACTTCCGACCCCCAGAGGAATCTCCAGCCATTCGAGTTTAGGCATAATACTGGTCTGACACTTTACTACTGGCCAGCGAGTACTTCCTTGCCTGTGGTGGCTATGACCGTGAATAAAGCCTAAATCATAAAACATCTTTTGTCTTTGTCTCGTCTTTTCTCTCCGTGGAATTCTTTTTAGTGTGACCTTCAATAGATGGGGTTAAAAGCAAACCCTAGGAACAACACCAGAATAACAAACTATCCTTTATGCCTAAAATAACTCTTGCCACCCCACACCCCCACAACTCATCCAAGGGTCTGTATAGCAACATAGTTAATTGCTAATGTCAGGTACAGGAATAATAGCTTTCAGTATGTACATAAGGATTTTGGTTCTTGAAAAAAATTAAAACAGGCAATCTCCTCTCTTGCTTGCAACTAATTTGCTTTAACTCACACGGAAAAGGATTATTATCTTAATAGAAAAGCTTGCAACTAATTTGCTTTAACTCACACACAACAAGGAAAGGATTATTATCTTAATAGAAAGCTTGCAACTAATTTGCTTTAACTCACACACAACAGGAAAGGATTATTATCTTAATAGAAAAGCTTGCAACTAATTTGCTTTAACTCACACACAACAAAGAAAGGATTATTATCTTAATAGAAAAGCTTGCAACTAATTTGCTTTAACTCACACACAACAAGGAAAGGATTATTATCTGAATAGAAAAGCTTGCAACTAATTTGCTTTAACTCACACACAGAGGTGAATGGATTATTATCTTAATAGAAAAGCTTGCAACTAATTTGCTTTAACTCACACACAGAGGTGAATGGATTATTATCTGAATAGAAAAGCTTGCAACTAATTTGCTTTAACTCACACACAGAGGTGAATGGATTATTATCTTAATAGAAAAGCTTGCAACTAATTTGCTTTAACTCACACACAGAGGTGAATGGATTATTATCTTAATAGAAAAGCTTGCAACTAATTTGCTTTAACTCACACAAAACAGTGAAAGGATTATTATCTTAATAGAAAAGCTTGCAACTAATTTGCTTTAACTCACACACAGAGGTGAAAGGATTATTATCTTAATAGAAAAGCTTGCAACTAATTTGCTTTAACTCACACACAACAAGGAAAGGATTATCATCTTAATAGAAAAGATTTCAACCAATTTGCTTTAACTCACAAACAGAGGTGAAAGGATTATTATCTTAATAGAAAAGCTTGCAACTAATTTGCTTTAACTCACACACAGAGCTGAAAGGATTATTATCTTAATAGAAAAGCTTGCAACTAATTTGCTTTAACTCACACACAGAGGTGAATGGATTATTATCTTAATAGAAAAGCTTGCAACTAATTTGCTTTAACTCACACACAGTGTTGAAAGGATTATTATCTTAATAGAAAAGTTTGCAACTAATTTGCTTTAACTCACACACAACAAGGAAAGGATTATCATCTTAATAGAAAGCTTGCAACTAATTTGCTTTAACTCACACACAACAAGGAAAGGATTATTATCTTAATAGAAAAGCTTGCAACTAATTTGCTTTAACTCACACACAACAGTGAAAGGATTATTATCTTAATAGAAAAGCTTGCAACTAATTTGCTTTAACTCACACAAAGAGGTGAATGGATTATTATCTTAATAGAAAAGCCTGCAACTAATTTGCTTTAACTCACACACAGAGGTGAATGGATTATTATCTTAATAGAAAAGCTTGCAACTAATTTGCTTTAACTCACAGAAAAGCTTGCAACTAATTTGCTTTAACTCACACACAGAGGTGAAAGGATTATTATCTTAATAGAAAAGCTTGCAACTAATTTGCTTTAACTCACACACAACAGTGAAAGGATTATTATCTTAATAGAAAAGCTTGCAACTAATTTGCTTTAACTCACACACAAACAAGGAAAGGATTATTATCTTAATTGAAAGCTTGCAACTAATTTGCTTTAACACACACACAAGGTGAAAGGATTATTATCTTAATAGAAAAGCTTGCAATAATTTGTTTAACTACACACAACAAGGAAAGGATTATTATCTTAATAGAAAAGCTTGCAACTAATTTGCTTTAACTCACACACAGAGGTGAATGGATTATTATCTTAATAGAAAAGCTTGCAACTAATTTGCTTTAACTCACACACAGTGTTGAAAAGGATTATTATCTTAATAGAAAAGTTTGCAACTAATTTGCTTTAACTCACACACAAGGAAAGGATTATTATCTTAATAGAAAGCTTGCAACTAATTTGCTTTAACTCACACACAACAGGAAAGGATTATTATCTTAATAGAAAAGCTTAACTAATTTGCTTTAACTCACACACAACAGTGAAAGGATTATTATCTTAATAGAAAAGCTTGCAACTAATTTGCTTTAACTCACACACAGAGGTGAATGGATTATTATCTTAATAGAAAAGCTTGCAACTAATTTGCTTTAACTCACACACAACAGTGAAAAGGATTATTATCTTAATAGAAAAGCTTGCAACTAATTTGCTTTATCTCACACACAGAGGTGAATGGATTATCATCTTAATAGAAAAGCTTGCAACTAATTTACTTTAACTCACACACAGAGGTGAATGGATTATTATCTTAATAGAAAAGCTTGCAACTAATTTGCTTTAACTCACACACAGAGGTGAAAGGATTATTATCTTAATAGAAAAGATTGCAACTAATTTGCTTTAACTCACACACACAGAGTGAAAGGATTATTATCTTAATAGAAAAGCTTGCAACTAATTTGCTTTAACTCACACACAACAGGAAAGGATTATTATCTTAATAGAAAAGATTTCAACTAATTTGCTTTAACTCACAACAGGTGAATGGATTATTATCTTAATAGAAAAGCTTGCAACTAATTTGCTTTAACTCACACACAACAGTGAAACGATTATTATCTTTTGCAACTAATTTGCTTTAACACTTGAAAGGATTATTATCTTAATAGAAAAGCTTGCAACTAATTTGCTTTAACTCACACAAGAGGTGAATGGATTATTATCTTAATAGAAAAGCTTGCAACTAATTTGCTTTAACTCACACACAGAGGTGAATGGATTATTATCTCATAGAAAAAGCTTGCAACTAATTTTTTTAACTCACACACAGGGGTGAAAGGATTATTATTTTAATAGAAAAGCTTGCAACTAATTTGTTTTACCTCACACACAACAGAAAGGATTATTATCTTAATAGAAAAGCTTGCAACTAATTTGCTTTAGCTCACACACAACAAGGAAAGGATTATTATCTTAATAGAAAGCTTGCAACTAATTTGCTTTAACTCACACACAACAGTGAAAGGATTATTATCTTAATAGAAAAGCTTGCAACTAATTTTCATTAACTCACACACAACACGGAAAAGAATTATTATCTTAATAAAAAGCTTGCAACTAATTTGCTTTAACTCACACACAACAATGAAAGGATTATTATCTTAATAGAAAAGCTTGCAACTAATTTGCTTTAACTCACACACAACAGTGAAAGGATTATCATCTTAATAGAAAAGCTTGCAACTAATTTGCTTTAACTCACACACAACAAGGAAAGGATTATTATCTTAATAGAAAAGCTTGCAACTAATTTGCTTTAACTCACAAACAGAGGTGAAAGGATTATTATCTCAATAGAAAAGCTTGCAACTAATTTGCTTTAACTCACACACAACAGGAAAGGATTATTATCTTAATAGAAAAGCTTGCAACTAATTTGCTTTAACTCACAAACAGAGGTGAAAGGATTATTATCTTAATAGAAAAGCTTGCAACTAATTTGCTTTAACTCACACACAACAGTGAAAGGATTATTATCTCAATAGAAAAGCTTGCAACTAATTTGCTTTAACTCACACACAGAGGTGAAACGATTATTATCTTAATAGAAAAGCTTGCAACTAAGTATATATATGTTAAAGTGAATTAGTTGCAAGACTTCCTGATAAGATTTCAACAGAGACTGCTTATGTATACTTTCTAATAACACTTTTGTTGAAGACATGAACCTAGTTTTCTTTGCACAAAAACGTGTTGACAAAAATGTCCCATCACTGGCATGTCATGATGTGCGAGAAAGGAGTATGTGACTTAGTGAGCATTTGCTTGAATAACTCTACATCCAGGCAATAACAGTAAATAAAATCAGTCACTCATTATCACCCTTGACAAGTGTTCACAAATATAGAAAGCTTTTTAGTTTCATACAAGTACTGAGAAAGTCTCTATGTCGCTATTACGTATCCCTGGGCCATTATATAAGAATTTAAGATCTATTTGTAAAATATATAGAGCGAATCTGGAAAGGAGGTGGCCTAATAACATATCAAGTCTACCGGTGGAACAGATATAATGTTGAGAAACCCGAAATCTGTAAGGATACTGGTGTAACATCACCAATTGTCCTCCTTTGATGCATCAAGACTTGAAATCGTTTTTCCTCTCCTTGAGTTGTACTAGTTTGGTGTAGAGACAAATTATGATATATATGACATACAAGGGTAATCCCAAAGGTTACCATCATCATGATGTTGCGCTTTCAGCGCGGATATCCATGACAATCTCTCTCCATCCGTCCCTATCGCTCATCATTGTCGGGAGGTCCTCTATGCAGCATCCTGCATCCACACAGAGCTGATCAACGTACGTTTTTGCTGGTCGGCCCACACTGACTTGTCCATGTGCTGGCTTCCACAGGAGGACGTCGCTTATAAGTTCGTCCTTGCTTCTCCAGCAGTGTCCCGCGTGTCTTGTCCGTCTTACTCGGATGGTTTGGGTGATATGTGGCAGGTGGCCATACAGCTTTTTTCTCATAGGGTGTTGCTTCCATGTCTTGTTCAGGATCACCCGCAGCATTCTTGTGCAGCTCCCATCTAGTTTATTCTCTAGCCGCTTAGTTAGGGTCCGGGTGGTGCAGCCATACAGCAGTACTGATATGGCAACAGCCTGGAAGAACCATCTCTTTAATTTGTCTGTGAGGTTGGATTTCCATATGATCGATAGTTTATTTATAGCAGCCCATGGTTTTCCTATACGTGCACTAACGTCATTTTCTGTGGAGGAGATGTTACTGCGTAAGTATCTAAATTGTTCTACAGAGTTTAGGAGTTTGCCGTCGATGGTTGAGAAACGTCTCCAAAATATTTAGAAATCACAGTAATGTTTTTTGTTCATAATCAATGATGTTTACTCCATTTTAAACTTTGAACATGTATCTATTTCTCAACATAATCGCTATTTCATATGTTTCATTTTTGTAGGTAATGTAGCAATTTCCGTATGCCCATGTCATACCAGCTCACTGCCATGTCATTGAGGAAGCATTGAATCTTGTCGTCGTTGCAAACTCCCACTTACACCACTTGCAGATATTTTTAGTACAAATCGTCCATTAATTGGAGATGAATTTCAATCAGTTTAATATTTTCTTTTTTATTCTAACTAAAACAGAATAATTGTGCAAGCTACCTTACTTGGTGGCATCAGAAATTGGTTTGGTTTCTTTTGTTTTACAGCATATCAACCTCAGTGGGTCATTTAATGCCGATAAAGTTTTGAAATAAATCAATTCTTAATGGATAATACAATTTTGTTTATCAACTCATGTTTTTTCTATTTAACCCATAGATGGGACCCTAACAGGTACTACCATTCCGGGTCAGAGTGGACCAGGGAGCAATGGTGATGAAGGGGTGCTCCACATTCCCCAAACCTCCAGAACTGGAACCTCACCATCACATAGAGTTTAACGTCATTCCCAGGACATGTAGACCCGCAGCCACCGCCTTCTAGCACCCATATGATAAAAAGGGGTTGGGGCTTGCCATAAGGGCAATAGGGTTGGGAAAATCATATAGGTGCTAGGGCTTGACGTGACCAGCCGATTGATCGGAGGGGGCTCTCTCTGACCACCCGTCTAGCCCAAGATAGGGCCAAAGTGGAGTATTGCATGTCATGAACTGCTCATCCACTTGGGCTCTATCCTTAAGCATCACGGGTCGCCACCCACGGCCAACAGGTGGCCCCATTGGGGGAGTCTTACTCAGAAATTGGGTATAATTTTGTATAAGATGCAGTGATGCTGATAGCTTTTTGATTTAGTGCATCCTGGGACGCACATATTTGCTTTGAATGAGTCCCTGGGAAAATTTATGGGTCCCAACTAAAGTTTCTTAATAGATTGTAGGTTTTATTTTGATCTGGGGAAACAACTAAAGCTGTCCAACTCCTACCTTGTAACCTATCCTGGGTAATTCATTTCTAAGAAACTATTGAAATGCATTTACAGTTAGCTTGAAATGGTGAGGGAAGAAAAAAGAAAAACACTGGGAGGCATGGATATGATTTTACTGCATCTTTTTAGATTTTTGTCCGTCAGTGATGCAGACACGTATCTATCAGCATCTCTGTAGATGTACTCTTTTTACAGATTTTTCAGCCTAAGTGTTAAAGATGCCTATCATACATGAGAACTAAATAATAACTTTTTTTATCCTGGCCATGTGTGTTGCCATATTAGGAATTGCTTGATCTAAAGTAAGTTATATCTATTGTCCAAACTAAGTAATGTATAGCAAATACTTCTGCTTTATAATGCTACAGATAAATAGCCACTGGAATGTGTTTGTTTATAATTTGTTTCTTCTATTGTGAATATGTCCTTGCCTTTGCCCTAAATGCCATGAAAATTTTGAAACATCATATAAACTATATAAAAGGCGCGTGGTCTAATGGTTAGAGTTGTAGGAAGTGGACTTGTCAACTCGAGTTCAATTCCTGAACAAAGCTGTTTGCATTTCACATAGCACTAATACCCTTGGGAAAGATATGAATCCAATTCTCCCTCCAGCTCTGGGTAAATAGCAGGGTAGACTGGGCTCTTTAACCATGGCTAGGTAACCTGTCTAGGAGAAGGAAAACTCTGAATTCAAACCTGATAAACTCCGCTTAAGAAATTGACCTTGTGTTGCATCCTGCTCGTGCGGAGGCGTTGGTAAATATATATATATATAAACTATATAAATTCTTATTTTTAATCAATACAAACCAGATAAAAAGTTGAACAAATCTTAAATTTAGTTTAAATTTCGCTGCTACAAATTCCAAAAAGTCAATACATATTATACACAATAGATGATTTTTTTCTCCAGAATTTCATAACTGAAAGTAAGGTTGGTTGGTTGTGTTTTATGGCATATCAACCCTTGGGTTATTTTATGCCAAAGACATTTTGTTTATTCATTCTTGATGGGTATTCAATTTTACTATTTCTCTGAATGTTTGAGATGAGGCTTGAAGATTAGTATTATCTGTGTTATTCGGACTATTGTCCCCATCTTCATTGTTATTTGTACAACGTTTCGGCCGATATGCCCTCCGGCCTTCTTATTTCTTGTCGGACTCGGGACTGAAGAAGGCTGGAGGGCATATCGGCCGAAACGTTGTACAAATAACAATGAAGATGGGGACAATAGTCCGAATAACGCAGATAATACTATTCAATTTTATAAACACATTGTTTTATCTATTTAACCCATAGATGGGACCCTAACAGGTTCTACCATTCCGGGTTAGAGTGGACCTGAGAGTAATAGTAATGAAGAGGTATTACACACTCCTCAGAGCTCCAGAATTTAAACTTCTCCATTAGAGGCAGTTTAGCTAAAAGCTAGGAGTGCATATTATTATTATGTGCATTATACATAACTAATTACAGTATGTCATATATATGTAACAATAAACGTTGCTGATCCAGTACTGAAGAAAGAGCCTCGGGAATATTAACCATCAGTTCCATGCTTTGCCATTGAGCCTTCTTAATGCCATGGCCAAAGACTGTAATTCTAATCTTACCAAAACAAGAGAGTATGTACAATTTGGTCAGTAAACAAATAGATAAAATTTATACAAGAATTAATCCAAAAATCTTTGGTAAATAGTACAAAACTCTTAATCACATATAGCTTTAGGATTTGGGTATGTTTGTATAACAAGATCTTTTGTATTTTTTATTTTTAAGGGTTATGATGACATACCTGTTTGCAATAACACAATGTACACATCTCGACAAGAAGGTCAATAAAACATGAGACAAAATCAATAAGAACAGTAATGTATTATAATAATAATAATATCTATAATGTCAAACAAGGATTGAGCGGTGCAGTAAATGAAGATTGAATAAAATGAAAGTGTTACTATGAAGGGTGTTAAGAAAGTATCAAGATTGAAAGTGTATCAAAAGAACAAAGTGTCCTCGATATGACACTAAACTGCATCTAGTGGTGAGGTTCCAGCACTGGAGTGTCCCAGAGTGATAGTACTTGCTAGGGTCACATCTATGGGTCAAATACATCCAAAAATGAATTAAAAAAAAAATGTGTGTAATGACAAATGATAACACCAATAGACTTTGGGTTTATTGCCCAGCGCCTGAGGGGGAATGCTGACGGGATCGACGCATTTTTTGTGCCTACCACCCATGAGCTTCGGCTTGTGGGTGGGCCTTGTGTCCTTGTGTCACGCCCTCATAAGTGGGATGAGAGGCAAATACAAATACAAACCTTGGAAAGCTTTATTCTACTTAGAATAATTGGTACACTTATTAAGAGTTTATATAGTCTAGTATTCCCTAGAGATTTCTCCAAAGTATGCTTTATTCATTCTTGTTGGATATTCAAACATTTTTTTAAAACACACTTTTTTAAAATCAATTTTTTTATCTATTTAGCCCTTAGTTGGGACCCTAACAGGTACTACCACTCTAAGTCAGTGTTGACCTGAGAGTACTTCACACTCCCAAGAGCTCTAGAATTGGAACTTCACCACTAAATTCAGTTTAACGTCATACCCAGGACACTAAGGACCCTCAGCCACCGCCTTTTAACACATGGAATTTGCCATTAGAGCAAAATGGTCAGGATCATTATATATGTGCTAGGGCTAGACATGAAGGGGCCCCTCTGACCACCCATCTAGCCTAAGCAAGAGCCAAAGTGGAGTGTTGCATGTCATGGACTGCTCAGCATCCAGGATTCAGTCCTTAAGCATCATGGCTCACCGCCCATGACCAGCAGGTGAGCCATTGGGGGTGGATCTTACCCTTCTGTATAGCAGTCAGTATATTCTACAGCCTCAGCTGACAGGGCTAGAGCTAGGTCTAGGGAGTATGGGGGCAGGGGAATGCACTTGCACAATCTTGTGTTTTTCGCCAAAAACAGCTCATACAAAAGGTATGATGACTAGCTCTCTATTGTCTTTTTCCAAAGTGGCACTGATTTGTCAAAACACAATTCCTGCTTGATCCCCAAAGTTAATCAGCAAGAATAGGAGGCAGAATAGTTGGAGGCATCATTTTGTCATGGCATTATTGTCATGTGAAAATAAAACAGGATTTGAACTCAGATCACTGTGTCCATTTCTTATGATGATAACCATTACATCTCAAATGCTTACTTGAGTGCATTATACAGAAATAAATACAGTAATCCTCCCACTTCAGTATCTATCTATCTGTCTATCCTAGCCACTTCAATATCTATCTGTCTATCCTAGCACTTCAATATCTCTATCCTAGCCACTTCAATATCTATCCATCTATCTATCTATCTATCTATCCTAGCCACTTCAATATCTATCCATCTATCTATCCTAGCCACTTCAATATCTATCCATCTATCTATCCTAGCCACTTCAAGCCACTTCAATATCTATCTATTAATCTATCTAGCTATTCCAGCCATTTCAATATCTATCTATTAATCTATCTATCTATTCCAGCCACTTCAATATCTATCTATTAATCTATCTATTCCAGCCATTTCAATATCTATCTATTAATCTATCTATCTATTCCAGCCATTTCAATATCTATCTATTAATCTATCTATCTATTCCAGCCATTTCAATATCTATCTATTAATCTATCTATCTATTCCAGCCATTTCAATATCTATCTATTAATCTATCTATCTATTCCAGCCATTTCAATATCTATCTATTAATCTATCTATCTATTCCAGCCATTTCAATATCTATCTAATCTATCTATCTATTCCAGCCATTTCAATATCTATCTATTAATCTATCTATCTATTCCAGCCATTTCAATATCTATCTATTATCTATCTATCTATTTCAGCCATTTCAATATCTATCTATTAATCTATCTATCTATCTATCTAGCCATTTCAATATCTATCTATTAATCTATCTATCTATTTCAGCCATTTCAATATCTATCTATTAATCTATCTATCTATTCCAGCCATTATCTATTAATCTATCTATCTATTCCAGCCATTTCAATATCTATCTATTAATCTATCTATCTATTCCAGCCATTTCAAATCTATCTATTATCTATCTATCATTTCAATCTATCTATCTATTAATCTATCTATCTATTCCAGCCATTTCAATATCTATCTATCCATAAAACTGATCTTGTGTCAGATCCTACTTGTGGTGGAGGGGCTAAATAAATACATCAATATGTCTCTAGCCTAATAAAAAAAAAAAAGTATTTCTGTATAAACATCATTAACTCTGTCTTCTAGTAAGTAAAGTTGGCAATGTGGCCTATTGTCTGTATCAGCTGAACAGCAAGAGAGTCTATCCCCTCTTTGCTTGCGCTAGACCAAGGAGATTGTTTTGCTGGGGTGGAGCGCCATATCTACCATCAGCTCTCAGAAGCTTTACTGCACAGATCAGATTAGCCAAGGTGTGCAACTCATGCACTGAGACGGTACCGAACTCAGAACCTTGTGACTCATAGGTGAATGCTCTACCAACTGAGCTAAACCTGCTTCTTTCTTCTAATCATTTTTTAAAAAAACACCTCATATTGCATAAAAATGTTATCTTTTAACATAATCCCAAGGTTTTAAGGTAATATTCGCGGAGTTCCATCCCGGCCTCCAGCCTCAAAAACTGCGAGCTGGTGGCTACTGAAAAACACCAGCTACGATTAAAGTCCGTAGCTGAAGCGGTGTCACTTGAAAAAAAAACCTACCCGCTTTGGGCATTTTTCCAGAAAACCCAACCCCAAATAGATAGAAACGTACTAGACAGATATACAGATAGATAGATAGAAATATACTAGACAGACAGATAGATAGATAGAGACGTACTAGACAGATATACAGATAGATAGAGACATACTAGACAGATATACAGATAGATAGATAGATAGATAGATAGAAACGTACTAGACAGATATACAGATAGATAGATAGATAGAAACGTACTAGATAGATATACAGATAGATAGATAGAAATAGATAGATAGATAGATAGAAACGTACTAGATAGATATACAGATAGATAGATAGATAGATACTAGATAGATATAGATAGATAGATAGATAGATAGAAATACTAGACAGATATACAGATAGATAGATAGATAGATAGATAGAAATGTACTAGACAGATATACAGATAGATAGATAGATAGATAGATAGAAATGTACTAGACAGATATACAGATAGATAGATAGATAGATAGATAGAAATGTACTAGACAGATATACAGATAGATAGATAGATAGATAGAAACGTACTAGATAGATATACAGATAGATAGATAGAAACGTACTAGATAGATATACAGATAGATAGATAGAAACGTACTAGATAGATATACAGATAGATAGATAGATAGAAACGTACTAGATAGATATACAGATAGATAGATAGATAGATAGAAACGTACTAGATAGATATACAGATAGATAGATAGATAGAAACGTACTAGATAGATATACAGATAGATAGATAGATAGAAGATAGATAGATAGATACTAGATAGATAGATAGATACTAGATAGATATACAGATAGATAGATAGATAGATAGAAACGTACTAGACAGATATACAGATAGATAGATAGATAGATAGATAGAAACGTACTAGACAGATAGATAGATAGATAGATAGATAGAATACTAGATAGATAGATAGATAGATAGATAGATAGATACTAGACAGATATACAGATAGATAGATAGATAGACAGATATACAGATAGATAGATAGAAACGTACTAGACAGATATACAGATAGATAGATAGAAACGTACTAGACAGATATACAGATAGATAGATAGAAACGTACTAGACAGATAGATAGATAGATAGATACTAGACAGATATACAGATAGATAGATAGAAACGTACTAGACAGATATACAGATAGATAGATAGAAACGTACTAGACAGATATACAGATAGATAGATAGAAACGTAGATATACAGATAGATAGATAGAAACGTACTAGACAGATATTACAGATAGATTACTAGACAGATATACAGATAGATAGATAGAAACATACTAGACAGATATACAGATAGATAGATCGATAGATAGAAACATACTAGACAGATATACAGATAGATAGATAGATAGATAGAAACATACTAGACAGATATACAGATAGATAGATAGATAGATAGAAACATACTAGACAGATATACAGATAGATAGATAGATAGAAACATACTAGACAGATAGATAGATAGATAGATAGATAGAAACATACTAGACAGATATACAGATAGATAGATAGATAGATAGATAGAAACATACTAGACAGATATACAGATAGATAGATAGATAGATAGATAGAAACATACTAGACAGATATACAGATAGATAGATAGATAGATAGATAGAAACATACTAGACAGATACAGATAGATACAGATATACAGATAGATAGATAGATAGATAGAAGACATACTAGACAGATATACAGATAGATAGATAGATAGATAGATACTAGACAGATATACAGATAGATAGATAGATAGATAGAAACATACTAGACAGATATACAGATAGATAGATAGATAGATAGAAACGTACTAGACAGATATACAGATAGATAGATAGATAGAAACGTACTAGACAGATATACAGATAGATAGATAGATAGAAACGTACTAGACAGATATACAGATAGATAGATAGAAACGTACTAGATAGTTAAAATTAACAGTTTTATTACAAAATTTGTGGGTTCTACCCAAACCCCAGTTTTTTTTTCAAGTGACACCGCTTTGGCTATGGACTTCAATCGTAGCTGGTGTTTTTTTTTTTCAGCAGCCACCGGCTAGCGTTTTTTTAGGCAGGAAGCCGGAATGGAACTCTGCGATTATATACCCGGTTTTAATTCTAGTTGATTTATGCTAATCTGTACCCTGACTTTTTGGTCATTCCTCACATAAGACTCAAAGAGATTTCATAAAATGCAGTGACTGAGAGTAAATATCTCAAGAACCTTATCCTTTTTGGAATTTCTCTATGGAATCAAATTCCAAAAATTTTGAGAATTTTTGCAGTGGAATAAAAACCTGGTCTTGACTCTCTTGATAAACAAGCAAAACATTCCAACCCAATCCAAAAAAAGGAATCTGAGCCGCACTCTGAAACCTAAATCTCCATTTATAGACTCTTTCATAAAATTAAAGAAAGAAAAAAAAAAAAAAAAAAAAAGAGGATTTATGCTAGATATGCTAAAAACATTCTCAAAGTTACAAGATAGAAATGTACTAGACAGATAGATAGATAGATAGATAGATAGAAATGTACTAGATAGATAGATAGATATGTACTAGATAGATAGATAGATAGATATGTACTAGATAGATAGATATGTACTAGATAGATAGATAGATAGATAGATATGTACTAGATAGATAGATAAATTGTGTGGATGACATACGTATGCATATGTGTGCAATCAAATATTCACTCATCTTAAATTAAGGCAGGATTATTTCTAAAGTTTAAAAATTTTATTCCTGACATTTCTAGGTTTAGCTGAATGATAAGAGCTTAGATATTAAATTTGAGATGTGTTTGAATAGTATGAAAACTAAAGCTGTATTTATTAACACAGAAATAAACAATGAATTAAACATGAATATTCATCAAAATAGTCTATTCTTAATGGATACTTCTAGCACCCATATGATAAAAAGGGTTGGGCTTGCCATAAGGGCAATAGGGTTGGGGCAATCATATATATATTTACCAACCCCTCCGTATGAGCAGGATGTGACACAAGGTCAATTTCTTAAGCGGAGTTTATCAGGTTTGAATTCAGAGTTTTCCTTCTCCTAGACTGGTTGCCTAACCATGGTTCAAGAGCCCAGTCTGCCCTACTATTTACCCATAGCTGGAGGGAGAGTAGGATTCATACCTTTCCCAAGGGTATTAGCGCTAAGTGAAATGCAATTACCACGTCCAGGATTTGAACTCAGGGCAACGAGTCCATTTCCCTATGACTTTAACCATTACACCACGCGCTTCCTTGGGGCAATCATATAGGTGCTAGGGCTTGACATGATCAGCCGATTGATTGAAGGGGGCTTCCTCAACCATCTGCCTAGCCTAAGTAAGGGTCTAAGTGGAGTGCTGCATGTCATGGACTGCTCAGCTACCAGGATTGTCCTTAAGCCTCACGGGTCGCCACCCACAGCCAACAGGTGGACCCCTTACTCCACTGCAGAGGTGCAGTCGATGTATTCTAAAGCCCCAGACAATAGGGCTGTCTTTTGTGGTCTTTATCAGTTTCAGCATGTTTGAACAGTATACTACAATTTGGTGACAAGTTAAATGGACAATGCTTATCCAGTGATGCTGATAGATTTTTGATTTTAGTATGTCCTGGGATGCATATATTTGCTTTGAATGAGTCCCCAGCAAAATTTATGGGTCCCAACTAAAGCCATTTAACTCCTACCTTGTAACCTATCCTGTGTAATTCATTTCTAAGAAACTATTGAAATGCATTTACACTTAGCTTGAAATGGTGAGGGAAGAAAAAAGAAAAACACTGGGAAACATGGATATGTTTTTACGGTGTCCTTTTAGATTTTTGTGCATCAGGGACACAGGACACGTACCTATGAGCATCTCTGCTTATCAGTAAAATATAGTAATGGAATGTTGGAGGAAACTATGATGTTGTGAAGTGGATTAATGAATTTCTCGGAAGTATGGACAGGAGATGGCACTGCTGGAGACAATTATCGAATGGGAAAGTACGGAGAAAGAATGGGCACATTATATTGAAATCCTGGACATGGTAATTGCATCTCACTTAGCGCTAATACCTTTGGGAAAGGTATGAATCCTACTCTTCCTCCAGCTATGGGTAAATAGTAGGGCAGACTGGGCTCGTTAACCTTGATTAGGCAACCGGTCTAGGAGAAGGAAAACTCTGAATGCAAACCTGTTGAACCCTGCTTAAGAAATTGACCTTGTGTCACATCCTGCTCGTGTGGAGGGGTTGGTAAATATATATATTGAAAAAGTAAAATTTCTCTTCACAGCTGACTGTGTTAACTGAAGGCAAGTGGCGTGCAATTTTTTTGTCTGTAATTGGCACTAAACCATATACAGTCCTTAGAGGCCTTGCTGAAAACAGGCCAAAGGAGAAAACTTTTCAGCACTTAATGTTTAATCAATAGCTGGGAATATCCCAGTCAGCCTTGAGAGATAATCCCCATGGATTATACTGATCTATTATTAGGACATGTTTTTATTTGTTTGTTTTGTTTTATGGCATATCAACCTTGTTGGATCATTTAATGCCGACAAAGTTTTTAAATAAATTCATACTTAACGGATACTCAATTTTTTTTTTTTATAAACACATTTTTCTATTTAACTCATAGATGGAATTCTAACAGGTACTACCACTCCGGGTCAGAGTGAACCTGGTGTCAATGGTGATGAAGGGATGCTTCACATTCCCCAGGCCTCCAGAACTGGAACCTCACCATCAGTTAGAGTTTACTGTCATACCCAGGACATGAAGACCCTCAGACACCGCTTTCTAGCACCCAGGTGGACGACACTACAAATAATTTGGGAATTCTTGTTGTTTCTGAAATTCCTGAAAAAAATCATGGAACTGGATGGCATATATAAGGATTATGGAGGTGCATAGTCTAATGGTTAGAGTCGTAGGAAATGGAGTCGTCAGTGCGAGTTCAATTCCTGGACGAAGCTGTTGGCATTTCACATGGCGCTAATACCCCTGGGAAAGGTATGAATCCAATTCTCCCTCCAGCTATGTGTAAATAGCAGGGCAGACTGGACTCTTTAACCATGGCTAGGTAAACAGTCTAGGAGAAGGAAAACTCTTACTTGGGATTAGACATAATTGTTCAACTTGATTGGTGGTCTGTGTATGCGTCTTGATGTACGAATTGGAGTTATTGTAGGCCTTCTAGTCCCTACAGGAGCCGCTGTAGCATCATCCTTATATATATATATATATATATATATATTTACCAACCCCTTCGCACGAGCTGAATGCGACACAAGGTCAATTTCTTAAGTTGAGTTTAACTGGTTTGAATTCAGAGTTTTCCTTCTCCTAGACTGGTTACCTAGCCATGATTAAAGAGTCCAGTCTGCCCTGCTATTTACACATAGCTGGAGGGAGAATTAGATTCATAGTCGGTAGAGCGTTCGGCTAGAAGTCACAAGGTTCCTAGTTCGATACTGGTCCTCACCCACTCAGCATATGAGTAGCACAGGGATCTGTGCGGTAAAGTAAGGAGCTCATGGTAGGTATGGCGCTCCGCCTCAGAAACAGAAACAATCTCCTTGGTCTAGCGCTAGTGAAAAGGGGATAGACTCCCTCGCTGTATGGCTGATACCAACATTAGGCCACCCCGACGACGATGATATATAGAACAAGATACGAGTTACAGTCCTTTGTCTCAAGTGACCCAGAAGGTTGGGTTATCTGCCCTTTGCCCCGTGGGGTGTTTTTTTTCTTTGGTACATACAATAAACAAGCAGTAATGTAGCCACCATGTTGGTCGGACCCACATTTCTGCGATATCAAACAAAATCTGTACTTTGTGGTCTATCAGTTTCATCATGTTTGAAAAGTACACTACAATGGCAACCGGGGTAGGAGAAGGAATACTCTGTATTCAAACCAGTTGTAGACCTGGAGATGGATGGGCTTCACAAGTTTATTCCTAAGAAATGCTACGTGTGTATTGTCCCCACAATCGAACCAGGTTGCCAGGTTAGCTCAGTCGGTAGAGCGTTCGGCTAGAAACCACAAGGTTCCTAGTTTGATACTGGTCCCCGCCAACTCAGCATATGAGTAGCACAGGGATCTGTGCGGTAAAGTAAGGAGCTGATGGTAGGTGTGGCGCTCCACCTCAGATGCTAAAAACAATCTCCTTGGTCTAGCGCTATTGAAAAGAGGATAGACTCCCTCGCTGACTGGCTGATACCGACTTTAGGCCGCCCTGTCAACTTTACTTACTTTTTTTCTTAAAAGCTTAGCATTAGGCCCTAAGAGTGAGGCATTCTGTGAGAATCAAACTTTTTACAACTGGTACGCTAGCCAAGCTCGTTAACCATTACACCACATAAAAAAAAAACGTCCTTGGGTTTTCTTGAATACAGAATACTGACCTGTGGTGTAGAGGAGTAAATCACCCACCAAGCAGGCTGATAAAAAAAAAAAAAAAAAAAAAATCCCCTTTCTCTTTTAATAAAATATTTGGCTCGGTAATTTAGGATAACGGGAAAAACTACAATAAAGTGGTGTAGTCATTTACTAAGCTTTGCTGGATTTAAAAGGTTCAGCTTCTGATCTGGTTTGTAAGGTAAAATTAATCACGTGATCCCAGGGAGCCTTCCCCTCAGGCAGCACGTGACCCCTCGTCTAAAAAGGGGGATGAGCCGGGTTTCTTGCCCAGTGTCTGAGACGACCCCCCAAAAAAAAAGAATGTCGAAAAGATCACACACTTTTTGCACTGGCCACCGTATGAGCTTTGGTTTGTGCATGGCTCCTTGTATCAATGTGGGAAGTCAGGAAAATAAAACAAGGCACCCAGTGAGACTCGAATTCACTAGTGATAGTGCGCCAGTCTAGCTTGCTAACTATTACACCACGCTTGGTGTCCACAACAAAGTGATGTAGATATATAACTTAAACAAAACAAGTCCTTTTAAAGAAAGAACATAAGTATTTTAACCCGATTTTTATGACATGAAAGTCCACACACAACATAGTCGTCAGTGTCATGAGGTTAAGTGTAGTAAGTGTTAACTTAACCTTAGGCATTATTAATTATTTTCAAATTGACTTTTTCCAAAAACAATCTCCCGCTCTTACTGAAAATTAATATTCCAACTAGTGTGGTTTTGAAAATGGCTGTGTTGCGCAACACAGCACAAAAAAAAAAAGAAAAAAAAAAAGACAAGTTTCAACCAAAAATAAATCTGCTTATTTTCGCGCTCTTTCTCAGCTTGAAAATTACACTGTGTCTCTATTGTTAATCCGGTTTTTCTTATTTACAATGAGAAGGGACACATAAATTAATACCAAAACTGAAAATAGCGTTAAGTCACAAGTTCTATTATTAGAAGTGGTAAATAAAAACTAAGACACACCGACGTGAGTCATTTTGTTGTTACTGCTGCATTTATTTTAGAACTGTGAGTCGTTTTAGAGTAAAAGCGACCCAAACAAAAACTGAAAGCGAGTGCCCTTAAAAAGACAAAACAATAATTACCCCAATTTTTATTGTATGGACGATCGATTTTTACATAATAAATCATTGATCTTAATTCTTTAGATTTATCAATATGGATTGAAAGAGGAAAAAAGTATTTTCGACAGACTCGCAATCAGAAGAGACTTTTTTCTTTCTTTTTTTTAACTCAAGCGACAAAATTTCTAAAGTTATTTCAATGACAAAACTACACCAGGGGAAAAATATATGGATTTTTTAAGTTATTTATTTTCAATATTCTTATTGATTGTAAGTTATTTACATTACATTCAAAATTAACTAAAACTCATATTGTTTGGTATTTTATTAATGTTATAATACTCAAACATGCCTTTAAATAACAACACATCGTAGCGATATTTAATCAGAGCAATACACCTAAAATTCCCTTAGAAGAGAAAGCAACTATCAATCTAATTTGTAACCAAATGATATATTTTGTGGTGTCAGCATTTGCACTGAATGTATATATTGTACATTGTACAATCATCAAAAGTTTCGATATAACAATATAATGGAGAATTATTTGTTAAGAGAATCACGCCCTCCTAAATAGAAGCATCAATATCATCATAGACGGTTGAAAACAACAGGAACAGTAACACAATAGGTTTACCGGTCATAAAAAAAAAAAAAAAATGCAATATTGGATTTCTATTTTCGATAGATATATTGTAACAGAAATTTGTGGAAAAGTAAATTTTCAAATGCCTTTTTTCTTTATTACTATGAAATCTCAACAGCAACTTAAATGTTAAATTTAGAAAAAAAAAAAAGAAAGATATTTATTTAATATCTTATCAACGAAATTAAATTAATAATAATACTGTCACCAATTACTCAAATTTTTGTCATATTTTAATTTTAACCAAGGGGTTAGACGTGCTTTATGGTGTTTTGTTTGATGGAGATTTTTGTTTGGACCAAAGAAATAATAAAATAAAAAAAAACACGAAACAGCTGTTTTTTGTGGTGCATTATAAACAATGAAGGGCTTTTCCTTTCTTTTTTTCTCTCTTTCATTTCTTAGGGATTAAAATAGCATTTTCTTCCCGGCTAAAATCTAGGCTATATCTACTTCTTTTCTTTATCAATTTATTTTACAGTGTGAATAAAATAAATACAAAACATTAGCAATTCCTCACCTGGCTGGCCAGGCTAGATACATTTTAACAATTTTAATCAAGCTCAACAGTTCAATGACTAAATTTTTACCGGGCTTCAATTAAAAAAAAAAATCTACCACGAAGAATTAGAAATATATTAAATTTTAAAACTATTTTATTCCTGATCCGACTCCAAACCTCACACTAAAATTCTCTTGGTAGTGTTTAATGTTTGTGATTTAATTTTTATTTTTACGACCTTGAATAAATGTAATGCTGTTAAAGTTCTTTTCATAACACAATTAAAATATAGATATATATTTAAAAAGTTAATGAGGGAAAAAAATATTACTTTGAATTTGTAAGAAAAAGGATTGACTTCGGATTTAAAAAATATAATAAACGAATGAAATTAGGAAATAAAAAAAAAATTAAAAAACAAAGAAACCTGAACAGGTCTAAAAAGAAAATACGGAAGGATTTAGATTTTAAATTGGCAAAAAGAAAAACAAAATCTTTTTTTGCCAGAAAGAAAAAATCTTTAAAAAATTACTGAATAAAAAATATAATCCTATTATTCATTCAAACTTTAATTATTCAATTTAAATTTTGTGAAATATATATAAAATAAAAATTTAATTTTCATTGCTCACATAAATTTTTAAAATTCCGACACTAACGAAATTCTCAACTGTTTTACGTCTATAACGGCTCAATGGTAGAGTACAGGTAAGAGATCGGAAGTGCTATAGTTTTATTTATTTATTTAATTAATTAATTAAATTTACTTAATTTTAAATCCCTGACGCAAAGTGGGCCCAATTAATTTCTATCAAGACAAGAAAATAACAAACATGGAAAAATTAAGAAATAAAGCTTTCTTCTTTCGTAAATTTTAAAGTCAGCCATAAAAATTTAAGAAACAACTATTTTTACTTTTACTTTACATTTTACAACTACGTTATTATAATTCAGAGGTAGATTTTTATTTGAATGTGGCAAAAAATAAGATAAATTATGGCATTATTAGTAGATGAATAAAAATAAAGAGACCAGGTAGTGAGAACGAAGGGTGTATTTTAAGACGAAAAAGGGGAAATCAAAGGTGATGAAATGAATATCGACTTAAATGTTGATCAAGGTTCTTAGGCAATTATTATTATTATTAATAATAATAAATAATAATGACGAAATATGAATGGGACCGAATGTAAGATTGAATGAATGAACGAATATCGTAAAAAGGCTTCATAGTAGTAACAATTTTCATTCATTAACCAACCATAAACGAAAAAGAAAATTCCTATCTTATTGAGATGACATCTATTTTAAATGATTTATCTTATCGAGTGTAAACTTACTATTACTTAATTTTGATTTCTTAGATTGAGGGTGACGTTTATTTTTGTTGTTATTTAAATAAATAAAACGATATAAAAAATAACAGCAACAAAAACAAAAACAAACCGAGACGAGTTTTTTAAAACAAGAAAGATGATAACAGCAAAATAGATGTTTGTTTGTTTAAATGTAGAAATGAAATGTACAACGCACACGTGTATTTGTGTGGTAAATGTTATTTAACTTATGAGAAATGTATTCGAAATTAATGAAAAAAAGATTTGAGTTAGACGACATAAATTTGCAGGAGAAAAATAACTTGAAACGTGTAATAACAAAACGAATTCCTTTTTTCTCTAGTTTGATGGACAATAAAAAGAAAGGAACACAAACATTTTTTTTTAAATGTGATGAAATAAACTAATAAATTTTGTAATCCATGAAGTCTAAATGAGTCTGTAAGAAAACGAAGGCAATGTTTATTTTTAGTTAATTTACCTGAGACTGGCTTATACTTGTAAGTGGGGTGGGTGACTGCCCTGCACGAAGGACAATGAAACACCCCTTTCTTGAGGATGTCCGACTTGTGGCTGTCGACATGGTTCTGTAGGCATTGTGTACAGAACGAATGTTGACAAGGCAGTACCCTAGGTTCACGGAATTCATCCAGACATATAGGACAAAGGTCCAAATCGACAATGCCAGACGAATTACTGCCAGGGCTGGGTTGCTTATCAGCCTTCCCGGTCGCCATCTTACTACGCCTGCCACCCTTCGCCAAGGCTGCCACGACCCAGCAGAGAGAGAGAGAGAGAGAGAGAGAGAAAGAGGAGAGAAAGAGAAAGAGAGAGAGAATATCTGATAAATATATATATATATATATATATATATATATATGAGTGTGTGTGTGTGTGTGTGTGTGTGTGTGTGTGTGTGTGCGCGCCGCGCACGCGCTTGTATGTGTATCATTTGTAACAGATTTCTTTCCTTTTCTTGCCCCCCTGTCTCTCTCTCTCTCCCCCTCTCTCTCTCTCTTTCTCTCTCTTCACACACACACACACACATTTGCGAAATCCTACTTTTAAAAAGTTAGGGGTATTTAACACTGGCACGAATTGAATGTTGTACAGTCTTTTGCAGCTACCCTTTGTGAGCAGCATCCTTTATGAGACACCTGTATATTTACCCAATGGTGAATGGGTTTACTAAGTAACCCATTCGAAGTAAACTTTATTTTGAAGGAGACAGTGAAAATTAGGTTAAGATGTAGGGGTTTTTTTTGTTTTTTTTGTTTTTGTTTTTTTATTTACTTTATACACTTGTTTTACACATAAGATGCACGTGCATGCACTGACACAGAGACGATAAAACGGCTAGCATTTTTTTTTCTTTTTTCTCTCTTTTTTTTTTGGTGGTCTAGAGTTTTTGACCATACTTCTGGCCATTAGCAAGGTCAGGAAAACTGGATTGTTACTCGTTTTTTTCCCCTCTTTAAAATTCTTTAAAACCCAGCGTTCGCCGTCTTATGCATTTATGATGACGTAACACACGAGACGACATTCAATTGAAATTATTCATCAAGATGAATGAATCAGCTGTTAAATAGATTTAAAATAAATTTCAGAAACCTTTTGGATAATATTTACATTCACTGAATCCAGGCATGCGTTCTCTTGTATACAATAAGATAAGTCAAATAAAAAATAAATGAATAAGAATTTCTTGTCTATTGGCATTAACTTATATGAGCAAATGAACATGTATGTACACACACACACGCACACACACACACACACACCACACATATATATATATATGATAGGGCCAGTTTAGCTCAGTCGGTAAGAGCATCCAACTAGGTACCCAAAGGTTCCTGGTTCAGTACTGTCCCTCGCCAACTCAGGATATGAGTAGCATAGGGATCTGTGCGGTAAAGTGAGGAGCTGATGGTAGGTGTGGTGCTCTGCCTTAGAGGCCAAAACTATCTCCTTGATCTAGAGCGAGTGAAAAGGACATAGACTCACTCGCTGTCTGGCTGATACCGACTTTAGGCCAACCCGACAACTTTATATATATATATATATATATTATATGGTCCCAAAACCCTGTAGAGCTCTCTAGGAGTGATTTTAATTGACTTTCACTGCCAGGATAAAGCGATGATCGTCTGTTGTTTACAGATTTGATTTCTCTGGTGATTATAAAATATATACACAGAAGTATGTATTTAAAAGTTAAAACAACCCTCCTTAATGGCAGCTATCGACGACCAAAAGGTTAATGAACCGGGCTGGTGAAAAGTCAATCGTGTTTCGCTCCTGGTCGGAGGTAGTTGCTGTGTCTAGCCACACTGATGAGACGTGAAACGTCGAGACACAGTGTCTATGGATGACTTATGTGCTTAATTGAAATCATAACTAATTTTGAAAATTGATTAGTTGATAATTAATGAATTAGGAGGGCATATCTGTTCAAATGTAAAGCTAAACAAATCGAGAAAAAGTTCATCTCTGTATGTACATTTCGGCATATTATGCCTCATCAGCAGAGTTATATATATATATATATATATGTAAATAAAAGGATATTTAATCCGACAATGGAATCTTGATATAATTTGAAAAAACAATGATGTTTTTACAAATGCATGGGATCATCAGGAGAGAATGTGCACCGTTTCGGAGCCTTCCTCTCAACGGTTTTAACTGCACATCGCCCCCCCTCACTATTACATACGGTCGATACAGATATTCCGAGGGACCTCACAACAGTGACATGCATTTGTGCATTTGAGCATTCATATTTGTTTTTTCAATATATCAAAATTCACATATATATATATATATATATATTTAGGGCTTGAGCAGGAAGTGGGGCAAGTCTGCTTGGGTGCTCCCGAATTTATTTTCTATGACTACAACTTTATGAAAATCGAAATGTGGTAAGGGGGGGGGCTCTGTATCATAATCGGGGATGATGGGTGGTGATGTATCAAAGATATTGGAGGGGGTACTGGATCTAGCACCAGCTCTGATCCACTATAGACACAGCAGCTTTACTTTAAATTAAGTACTAATACCTATGTGTTTAAAAAACAGAAAAACATTGGGCAGTATAAATACTAAAATGTCAGTACTAACAGCATCAAATGAAAAGTGCTTAATACATACATAAGATATATATATGTTAAAAGTGTTAGTTGCAAGACTTCCTGATAAGATCATTCAACAGAGACTGCTTATGATATACTTTTAATACACTTTTGTTGAAGGTACATGAACCTAGTTTCTTGCACAAACGTTATCCACCATCACTCTCGTGGAGTCGCCACAAATAATCACCCGCGACAACTCCATAGTGATCCACGAACAATGCTTGACAAAAACGTCCCATCACTGGCATTGTCATGATGCTGCGAGAAAGGAGTAATGTGACTTAGTGATGCATTTGCTGAATAACTTTGCTTTCACATTCAGAAAACATTATTTTAAAGCAAAACAATAGAAGGAACACCATTTGAAAATGTTTAACATAGAGGATATTTTCTCCTTTTTGAGGAAATAAAATTACTACCATTAGAATTATAGACATGAAAACAAATCTAATGTTCATAGAGTATTATTTCCAATAATGCCCGCCAACCAGCATTGTTTAAAACCCATTACTAAATGGTATCATATATTAATAACAGAATATGTTATAACAACCCAACCGCCTAGCCTATGATAAACCTGACGGTGATATGCCGTAAAATAATAAACCAACCAACCATCTACTCGTCCAGGCAATAACAGTAATAATACTCAGTTCACTCATTATCACCCTTGACAAGTGTTCACAAAATATAGAAAGTTTTTTAGTTTATACAAGTACTGAGAAAGTCTATGTCGCTTTTACGTATCCCTGGGCCATTATAAGAATTTAAGATCTATTTGTAAATATATAGAGCGAATCTGGAAGGAGGGGCCTAATAACATATCAAGTCTACGGTGGAACAATATAATGTTGAGAAACCGAAATCTGTAAGGATACTGGATGTAACATCACAATTTTCCTCTCTTTGATGCGATCAAGACTTGAAATCGTTTTTCCTCTCCTTGAGTTTGTACTAGTTTGGTGTAGAGACAAATTTGATATATATGACATACAAGGTAATCCCAAGGTTACCATCATCATGATGTCGTGCTTTCAGCGCGGATATCATGACAATCTCTCTCCCATCCGTCCCTATCGCTCATCATTGTCAGGGAGTCCTCTATGCAGCATCCTGCATCCCACAGAGCTGATCAATGTACGTTTTTGCTGGTCGGCCCACACTGACTTGTCCATGTGCTGGCTTCCACAGGAGACGTCGCTTATAAGTTTTCGCCTTGCTTCTCCAGCAAGTGTCCCGCGTGTCTTGTCCGTCTTACTCGGATGGTTTGGGTGATATGTGGCAGGTGGCCGTACAAGCTGTTTTCTCAATAGGTGTTGTTTACGATGTTTTGTTCAGGATCACCCGCAGCATTCTTGTGCAGCTCCCATCTAGTTTATTCTCTAGTCGCTTAGTTAGGGTCCGGTGGTGCAGCCATACAGCAGTACTGATATGGCAACAGCCTGCGAAGAACCATCTATTTACACTTGTCTGTGAGGTTGGATTTCCATAATGATCGATAGTTTATTTATAGCAGCCCATGCTTTTCCTATACGTGCACTAACGTCATTTTCTGGTGGAGAAGATGTTACTGCGTAAGTATCTAAATTGTTCTACCAGAGTTTAGGAGTTTGCCGTCGATGGTTGAGAAACGTCTCCAAAATATTTTAGAAATCACAGTAATGTTTTTTGTTCATAATCAATGATGTTTACTCCATTTTAAACTTTGAACATGTATCTAATTTCTCAACATAATCCTAATTTTCATTTTTCATTTTTGTAGGTAATGTAGCAATCTTCCGTATGCCCATGTTCATACCAGCTCACTGCCATGTCATTGAGAAGCATTGAATCTTGTCGTCTTGCAAACCCACTTACACCACTTGCAGATATTTTTAGTACAAATCGTCCATTAATTGGAATGAATTTAATTCAGGGTTTAATATTTTCTTTTTTATTCTAACTAAAACAGAATAATTGTGCAAACTACTTACTTCTGGTGCATCAGAAATGGTTTGGTTTCTTTTGTTTTACAGCATATCAACCTCAGTGGGTCATTTAATGCCATAAAGTTTTGAAATAAATCAATTCTAATGGATAATACAATTTTGTTTATCAACTCATGTTTTTTCTATTTAACCCATAGATGGGACCCTAACAGGTACTACCATTCCGGGTCAGAGTGGACCAGGTAGCAATGGTGAGGAAGGGGTGCTCCACATTCCCCAAACCTCCAGAATGGAACCTCACCATCACATAGAGTTTAACCATTCCCAGACATGTAGACCCGCAGCCACCGCCTTCTAGCACCCATATGATATAAAAGGGGTTAGGGCTTGCCATAAGGCAATAGGGTTGGGGAAAATCATATAGGTGCTAGGGCTTGACGTGACCAGCCGATTGATCGGAGGGGGCTCTATCTGCCCCCGTCTAGCCCAGATAGGGCCAAAGTGGAGTATTGCATGTCATGAACTGCTCATCCACTTGGGCTCTATCCTTAAGCATACGGGTTGCCACCCACGCCAACAGGTGGCCCCATTGGGGGAGTCTTACTCAGAAATTGGGGTATAATTTTTGTATAAGATGCAGTGATGCTGATAGCTTTTTGATTGAGTGCATCTCTGGGACGCACATATTTGCTTTGAATGAGTCCCTGGGAAAAATTTATGGGTCCAACTAAAGTTTCTTAATAGATTAGGTTTTATTTGATTGGGGAAACAACTAAACTGTCCAACTCCTACCTTGTAAGCTATCCTGGTAATCATTTCTAAGAAACTATTGAAATGCATTACAGTTAGCTTGAAATGTGAGGAAGAAAAAAGAAAAACACTGGGAGGTTGGATTATATTACTTGCGTCCTTTTAGATTTTTGTCCGTCAGTGATGCAGACACGTATCTATCAGCATCTCTGTAGAATGTACTCTTTTTACAGATTTTTCAGCCAAAGTGTTAAAGTATGCCTATCATAAATGAGAACTAAATAATAACTTTTTTTATCCTGGCCATGTGTGTTGCCATATTAGAAATTGCTTGATCTAAAGTAAGTTATATCTATTGTCCAAACTAAGTAATGTATAGCAATACTTCTGCTTTATAATGCTACAGATAAATAGCCACTGAATGTGTTTGTTTATAATTTGTTTCTTCTATTGTGAATATGTCCTTGCCTTTGCCCTAAATGCCATGAAAATTTTGAAACATCATATAAACTATATAAAAAGCGCGTGTCTAATGGTTAGAGTTGTAGGAAGTGACTTGTCAACTCGAGTTCAATTCCTGAACAAAGCTGTTTGCATTTCACATAGCATAATACCCTTGGGAAAGATATGAAATCCAATTCTCCCTCCAGCTCTGGGTAAATAGCAGGTAGACTGGGCTCTTTAACCATGGCTAGGTAAACCTGTCTAGAGAGGAAAACTCTGAATTCAAACCTGATAAACTCTGCTTAAGAAATTGACCTTTGTTGCATCCTGCTCTGCGGAGGCGTTGGTAAATATATTACTATATATAAACTAATTAAATTCTTATTTTTATCAATACAAAACCAGATAAAAAGTTGAACAAATCTTAAATTTAGTTTAAATTCGCTGCTACAAATTCCAAAAAGTCAATTACATATTTACTACAATAATGATTTTTCTCTCCAGAATTTCATAACTGAAAGTAAGGTAGGTTGGTTGGTTGGTTGTTTTATGGCATATCAACCCTTGGGTATTTTATGCCGAAGACATTTTGTTTATTCATTTCTGATGGGTATTCAATTTTACTATTTCTTGAAATGTTTGAGATGAGGCTTGAAGATTAGTATTATCTGTGTTATTCGGACTATTGTCCCCATCTTCATTGTTATTTGTACAACGTTTCGACGATATGCCTCCGGCCTTCTTATTTCTTGTCGGACTCGGGACTGAAGAGGCTGCGAGGGCATATCGGCCGAAACTTGTACAAATAACAATGAAGATGGGGACAATAGTCGAATAACACAGATAATACTATTCAATTTATAAAACACATTTTTTTATCTATTTAACCCATAGATGGACCTAACAGTTCTACCATTCCGGGTTAGAGTGGACCCTTGGAGCATAATAGTAATGAAGAGGTATTACACACTCCTCAGAGCTCCAGAATTGAAACTTCCCAGTTAGAAGGCAGTTTAGCTAAAAGCTTAGGAGTGCATGTTATTATCATGTGCATTATACATAACTATTACAGTTTGTCATATATATGTAACAATAAACGTTGCTGATCCAGTACTTGAGAAGAAAGAGCCTCGAGGAATATTAACCACACGTTCCATGCTTTGCCATTGAGCCTTCTTAATGCCATGGCCCAAGACTGTAATTCTAATCTACCAAAACTCCATTAGAGAGTACTGCTACACAATTTCGCCGTGCAAGCATATAAACAAATAGGAGCTCAAAAGTTTCTTCATACAAGAGATTAGATATTACAAAGTTTTTAATCTATTGAGTCAAATGAGTACCAGAATGAATCTACTCATACAATCACGACAATTTATAAGCTTTAGGATTTTGGGTATGTAGTATAACAAGATCTTTTTTATTTTTATTTTTAAGGGTTATGATGACATACCTGTTTGCAATCAACACAATGACACCATCTCGACAAAGAAGGTCAATAAAAATGAGACAAATCATAAAGAACAGTAATGTATTATAATAATAAATAATCTATAATGTCAACAAGGATTGAGCGGTGCAGTAAATGAGATTGGATAAAATGAAAGTTACTATGAAGGGTGTTAAGAAAGATATCAGATTGAAAGTGTATCAAAAGAACAAGTGTCCTCGTATGACACTAAAACTGCTCTGTGGTGAGGTTCCAGCACTGGAGTGTCCCCAGAGTGATAGTACTTGCTAGGGTCACATCTATGGGTCAAATACATCCAAAAATGAATTAAAAAAAAAATGTGTGTAATGACAAATGATAACACCAATAGACTTTGGGTTTATTGCCCAGCGCTGAGGGGAATGCTGAGGCGGGGATCGACGCATTTTTTGTGCCTACCACCCATGAGCTTCGGCTTGTGGGTGGGCCTTGTGTCCTTTGTCACGCCCTCATAAGTGGGATGAGAGGCAAAATACAAATACAAAACCTTGGAAAGCTTTATTCTACTTAAATAATTGGTACACTTATTAAGAGTTTATATAGTCCTAGTATTCCCTAGAGATTCTCCCAACAAGAATGAATAAAGCATTTATTCATTCTTGTTGGATATTCAAACATTTTTTAACACACTTTTTTAAAATCACATTTCTTTTAATCTATTTAGCCCTAGTTGGGACCCTAACAGGTACTACACTCTAAGTCAGGTTGACCTGAGAGTACTTCACACTCCCAAGAGCTCTAGAATTGGAACTTCACACTAAATTCAGTTTAACGTCATACCCAGGACACTAAGACCTCAGCCACCGCCTTTTACACATGGAATTTGCCATTAGAGCAAAATGGTCGGATCATTATATTGTGCTAGGGCTAGACATGAAGGGGCCCTCTGACACCCATCTAGCCTAAGCAAGAGCATGTGCATGTCATGGACTGCTCAGCATCCAGGATTCAGTCCTTAAGCATCATGGCCTCACCACCCAGACCAGCAGGTGAGCCATTGGGGGGTGGATCTACCCTTCTGTATAGCAGTCAGTATATTCTACAGCCTCAGCTGACAGGCTAGAGCTAGGTCTAGGGAGTATGGGGCAGGGAATGCACTTGACCAATCTTGTGTTTTCGCCAAAAAACAGCTCAAACAAACAGGTATGATGACTAGCTCTCTATTGTCTTTTCCCAAAGTGGCACTGATTTGTCAAAACACAATTCCTGCTTGATCCCCAAAGTTAATCAGCAAGAATAGGAGTAGCAATAGTTGGAGGCATCATTTTTCATGGCATTCATTGTCATGTGAAAATAAACAGGATTTGAAACTCAGATCCTGTGTCCATTTCTTATGATGATAACCATTACATCTCAAATGCTTACTTGAGTGCATTATACAGAAATAAATACAGTAATTCCTCCCACTTCAGTATCTATCTATCTGTCTATCCTAGCCACTTCAATATCTATCTGTCTATTCTAGCTACTTCAATATCTATCCATCTATCCTAGCCACTTCAATATCTATCCATCTATCTATCTATCTATCTATCCTAGCCACTTCAATATCTATCCATCTATCTATCCTAGCCACTTCAATATCTATCCATCTATCATATCCTAGCCACTTCCAATATCTACCATCTATCTTATCCTAGCCACTTCAATATCTATCTATTAATCTATCTAGCTATTCCAGCCCATTTCAAATATCTATCTATTAATCTATCTATCTAAATTCCAGCCATCTTCAATATCTATCTATTACATCTATCTATTCCAGCCATTTCAATATCTAAATCTATTAATCTATCTATCTATTCCAGCCATTTCAATATCTATCTATTAGCTATCTATCTATTCCAGCCATTTCAATTCTATCTATAATCTATCTATCTATTCCAGCCATTTCAATATCTATCTATTAATTCATCTATCTATTCCAGCCCATTCAATATCTATCTATTCACTATCATAATCTATTCCAAGCCATTTCAATATCTATCTATTAATCTATCTATCTATTCCAGCCATTTCAATATCTATCTATTAATCTATCTATCTATCAACAGCCATTTCAATATCTATCTATTAATCTATCTATCTATTCCAGCCATTTCAATATCTATCTATTAATCTATCTATCTATTAGCGCCATTTCTATATTATCTATATCTATTCCAGCCATTTAAATATCTATCTATCTATCTTCAGCCATTTCAATATCTATCTATGTAATCTATTTCTATTCTATTTCAGCCATTTCAATAATATCTATCTAGTTTAATCTATCTCTATCTATTCCAGCCATCTCAATATCTATCTATTAATCTATCTATCTATTCCAGCCATTTCACATTTATCTATCTATTAATCTATCTATCTATTCCAGCCATTTCAAATCTATCTATTATCTATCTATCTATTCCAGCCATCTATCAATCTATCTATCTATTAATCTATCTATCTATTCCAGCCATTTCAATCTATCTATCTATATCTATCTTCTATCATCATCTATACTATCTACATGATCTTGTGTCAGATCCCTACTAATGTGTGGCAGGGGCTAAAATAATACATCATACTTGTCTCTAAGTCCTAATAAAAAAAAAAAAGTATTTCTGTATAAACATCATTAACTCTGTCTTCTAGTAAGTAAAGTTGGCAATTGTGGCCTATTGCTTATCAGGCTGAACAGCAGAGAGTCTATCCCTCTTTGCTTGTGCTAGACCAAGGAGATTGTTTTCTGCGGGTGGAGGCCATATCTACCATCAGCTCTCAGAAGCTTTACTGCACAGATCAGATTAGCCAAGGTGTGCACTCATGCACTGAGACGGTACCGAACTCAGAACCTTGTGACTCGATAGGTGAATGCTTACCACTGAGCTACAATTTGCTTCTTTCTTCTCTAATCATTTTTTAAAAAAAACACCTCGATATTGCATAAAATGTATCTTATAACATAATCCAAGGTTTAAAGGGTAATATTCGCGGAGTTCCATCCCGGCCTTCCAGCCTTGCTAAAAACTGCGAGACTTTGGTGGCTAGCTGAAAAACACGGCCGAGCCTAGGCATTATTAGTCCGTTAGCTGGAAGGCGGTGTCACTTGAAAAAAAAAACCTACCCGCTTTGGGCATTTTTCCAGAAAATACCCAACCCCAAATAGATAGAAGGTACTAGACAGATATACAGATAGATAGATAGAAATAATACTAGGACAGACAGATGATAGATAGAGACGTACCTGAGACAGATATAGCAGATAGATAGAGACATACTAGACAGATATACAGATAGATAGATAGATAGATAGATAGAAACGTACTAGACAGATATACAGATTAGATAATAGATAGCAACGTACTAGATAGACTATACAGATACATAGATAGAAACGTAACTAGATAGATATTAACAAGATAGATAGACTAAACGTACTGAGATAGATATACCAGATACGATAAGATAGATAGAACGTCACCTAGATAGATATTAACAGATACAGAACTAGATAGATAGATAGATAACTCTGTACTTAGACAGATATACAGTAATTAGATAGATAGATAGTAGTATGACTGAGCAGATCATAGAAATGACTAGACAAAGAAATTTACTAAGGATAATAGATGAAATAGATAGAATAGGACGAGAAATGTACTAGACAGATATACCAGATAAGGATAGATAGATAGACCTGGAAGCTACTAGACAGATATACACAAAGATAGATAGAATAGATAAGAAACGTACTAGATCATGATATACAGATTAGACTAGATACGACGATACGTCACTAGATAGATATACAGAATAGATAGATAGAATCAAGATAACTACTAAAAGATAAGATATACAGATAGATAGATAGATAGAAACGGTACTAGATAGATATACAGATAGATAGATACGATAGTAGAAACGTATCAGATAGATATACAGATAAGGATAGACTAAGATAGAAACGTACTAGAATAGATATACAGATTAGATAGATAGTATAAACGTACTAGATAGATATACAGATAGATAGATGGATTACGAAAACGTACTGATTAGATATACCAGATAGTATAGAAGTAGAATAGAAACGTACTACGATCAAGATATATACAGATAGATAGATAGATAGATAGTAAACCGTACTAGACAGATATACATAGCTAGATAAGATAGATAGATAGAAACGTAACTAGAACAGAATACTACAGATAGATAAGATAGATAGATGATAGAAGATGTACCTAACCAGAATATTAGATAGATAGAGATAGATAGATAGATAGAAATGTACTAGACAGATATACAGATTAGATAGATAATAGATAGAAAACGTACAGACAGATAACAGATAGATAGATAGAAACGTACTAGACAGTATACAGATTAGATAGATAGAAACCGTTACTAGACAGAATACGATGATAAAGAAGTACATAACAGATAAGATAGATAGAAAAGTACTAGACAGATATACAGATAGATAGATAGAAACGTACTAGACAGATATACAGATAGATAGATAGAAACTACTAGACAGCATATACAGATAGATAGATAGAAACGTACTAGACAGATATACAGATAGATAGATAGAAACGTACTAGACAGATATACAATAGAACTAGCTATACAGATATAAGAAGATAGATAGAAACTACTAGAACAGATATACAGATAGATAGATCGAAGATAGAAACATACTAGACAGATATACAGAGATAGATAAGATAGATAGAAACATACTAGACAGATATACAGATAGATAGATAGATAGATAAAACTAATAGACAGATATACAGATGATAGATAGATAGATAGAAACTACTAGACAGAAGATAGATAGATAGATAGATAGAAACAACTAGACAGATATACAGATAGATAGATTAGGATAGATAGATAGAAAATTACTAGACAGATATACAGATAGATAGATAGATAGAAGATAGAAACATATAGACAGATACAGCAAGATAGATAGATAGATAGATAGAAACTATAACAGATATACAGAAGATAAGATAGATAGAATAGATAGAAAACATACTAGACAATAAACAGATACGAAGATAGATAGATAGATAGAAACTACTAGACAGTATAAAATACATAGAATAGACACTGACAGAATTAAGATAGATAGAGATAGAAACTACTAGAACGATATACAGATAGATAGATAGATAATAGATAGAAACATACTAGAAGTATACAGATAGATAGATAGATAGATAGAAACATACTAGAACAGATATAACAGAATAGATAGATAGGATAGAATAGAACATATAGGACAGATATACAGAATAGATGATAGATAGATAGAAACTTACTAGACAGATATACAGATAGATAGATAGACTAGATAGACATACTGACAGATATACAGTAATAGATAGATAGATAGAAACGTACTAGACAACGATATACAGATAGATAGATAGATAGAAACGTACTAGACAGATATACATAGATAATAGCATAGAAAGTACTGACAGAATACATAGATAGATAGAACGTACTAGATGTAAAAATTAACAGTTTTATTACAAATTTGTGGGTTCCTACCCAAACCCCAGTTTTTTTTTCAAGTGACACCGCTTTGGCTATGGACTTCAATCGTGCTGGTGTTTTTTTTTTCAGCAGCCACCGGCTAGCGTTTTTTTAGGCAGGAAGCCGAATGGAAACTCTGCGATTATATACCCCGGTTTTAATTCTAGTTGATTTAGCTAATCTGTACCCTGACTTTTTGGTCATTCCTCACATAAGAACTCAAAGAGATTCATAAAATGCAGTGCATGAGAGTAAATATCTCAAGAACCTTATCCTTTTTGGAATTTCTCTATGGAATCAATAATCCAAAAATTTGAGAATTTTTGAGTGATAAAAAACCTGGTCTTGACTCTCTTGATAAACAAGTCAAAACATTCCAACACCCAATCCAAAAAAAGGAATCTGAGCCGCACTCTGAAACCTAAAATCTCCATTTATAGACTCTTTCATAAAATAAAGAAAGAAAAAAAAAAAAAAGAGGATTTATGCTAGATATGCTAAAAACATTCTCAAGTTACAAGATAGAAATGTACTAGACAGATAGATTAGATAGATAGATAGAAAGAAATGTACTAGATAGATAGATAGATATGTACTTAGATAGATAGATAGATAGTATGTACTAGATAGATAAGATATGTACTAGATAATAGATAGATAGTAGACTATGTACAGATAGATAGATAATTGTGTGGATGACATACGTATGCATATGTGTGCAATCAAATATATCACTCATCTTAAATTAAGGCAGGATTATTTCAAAGTTAAAAAATTTTATTCCTGACATTTCTAGTTTAGCTGAATGATAAAGCTTAGATATTAAATTTGAGATGTGTTTGAATAGTATGAAAAACTAAAGCTGTATTTATTTAACACAGAAAAATAAACAATGAATTAAACATGAAATATTCATCAAATAGTCTATTCTTAATGGATACTTCTAGACCCATATGATAAAAAGGTTGGGCTTGCCATAAGGGCAATAGGTTGGGAATCATATATATATTTACCAACCCCTCCGTATGAGCAGGATGTGACACAAGGTCAAATTCTTAAGCGGAGTTTATCAGGTTTGAATTCAGAGTTTTCCTTCTCCTAGACTGGTTGCCTAACCATGGTTCAAGAGCCCAGTCTGCCCTACTATTTACCCATAGCTGGAGGGAGAGTAGGATTCATACCTTTCCCAAGGGTATTAGCGCTAAGTGAAATGCAATTACCACGTCCAGGATTTGAACTCAGGGCAACAGAGTCCATTTCCCTATGACTTTAACCATTACACCACGCGCTTCCTTGGGGCAATCATATAGGTGCTAGGGCTTGAATTGATCAGCCGATTGATTGAAGGGGGCTTCCTCAACCATCTGCCTAGCCTAAGTAAGGGTCTAAGTGGAGTGCTGCATGTCATGGATGCTCAGCTACCAGGATTGTCCTTAAGCCTCACGGGTCGCCACCCACAGCCAACAGGTGGACCCCTTACTCCAGCTGCAGAGGTGCAGTCGATGTATTCTAAAGCCCCAGACAATAGGGCTGTCTTTTGTGGTCTTTATCAGTTTCAGCATGTTTGAACAGTATACTACAATTTGGTGACAAGTTAAATGCAATGCTTATCCAGTGATGCTGATAGATTTTTGATTTTAGTATGTCCTGGGATGCATATATTTGCTTTGAATGAGTCCCCAGCAAAATTTATGGGTCCCAACTAAAGCCATTTAACTCCTACCTTGTAACCTATCCTGTGTTATCATTTCTAAGAAACTATTGAAATGCATTTACACTTAGCTTGAAATGGTGAGGGAAGAAAAAAGAAAAACACTGGGAACATGGATATGTTTTTACGGTGTCCTTTTAGATTTTTGTGCATCAGGGACACAGGACACGTACCTATGAGCATCTCTGCTTATCAGTAAAATATAGTAATGGAATGTTGGAGGAAACTATTGATGTTGTGAAGTGGATTAATGAATTTCTCGGAAGTATGGAAGGAATGGCACTGCTGGAGACAATTATCAATGGGAAAGTACGGAGAAAGAATGGGCACATTATATTGAAATCCTGGACATGGTAATTGCATCCACTTAGCGCTAATACCTTGTGGAAAGGTATGAATCCTACTCTTCCTCCAGCTATGGGTAAATAGTAGGGCAGACTGGCTCGTTAACCTTGATTAGGCAACCGTCTAGGAGAAGGAAAACTCTGAATGCAAACCTGTTGAACCCTGCTTAAGAAATTGACCTTGTGTCACATCCTGCTCGTGTGGAGGGGTTGGTATAATAATATATATTGAAAAAGTAAAATTTCTCTTCACAGCTGACTGTGTTAACTGAGGCAAGTGGCGTGCAATTTTTTTGTCTGTAATTGGCACTAAACCATATACAGTCCTTAGAGCCTTGCTGAAAACAGGCCAAAGGAGAAAACTTTTCAGCACTTAATGTTTAATCAATAGCTGGGAATATCCCAGTCAGCCTTGAGAGATAATCCCATGGATTATACTGATCTATTATTAGGACATGTTTTTATTTGTTTGTTTTGTTTTATGGCATATCAACCTTGTTGGATCATTTAATGCCGACAAAGTTTTTAAATAAATTCATACTTAACGGATACTCAATTTTTTTTTTTTTATAAACACATTTTTCTATTTAACTCATAGATGGAATTCTAACAGGTACTACCACTCCGGGTCAGAGTGAACCTGGTGTCAATGGTGATGAAGGGATGCTTCACATTCCCCAGGCCTCCAGAACTGGAACCTCACCATCAGTTAGAGTTTACTGTCATACCCAGGACATGAAGACCCTCAGACACCGCTTTCTAGCACCCAGGTGGACGACACTACAAATAATTTGGAATTCTTGTTGTTTCTGAAATTCCTGAAAAAAATCATGGAACTGGATGGCATATATAAGGATTATGGGGTGCATAGTCTAATGGTTAGAGTCGTAGGAAATGGAGTCGTCAGTGCGAGTTCAATTCCTGGACAAAGCTGTTGGCATTTCACATGGCGCTAATACCCCTGGGAAAGGTATGAATCCAATTCTCCTCCAGCTATGTGTAAATAGCAGGGCAGACTGGACTCTTTAACCATGGCTAGGTAAACAGTCTAGGAGAAGGAAAACTCTTACTTGGGATTAGACATAATTGTTCAACTTGATTGGTGGTTGTTGTATGCGTCTTGATGTACGAATTGGAGTATTTGTAGGCCTTCTAGTCCCTACAGGAGCCGCTGTAGCATCATCCTAATATTATATATATATATATATATATTTACCAACCCCTTCGCACGAGGTGAATGCGACACAAGGTCATTTCTTAAGTTGAGTTTAACTGGTTTGAATTCAGAGTTTTCCTTCTCCTAGACTGGTTACCTAGCCATGATTAAAGAGTCCAGTCTGCCCTGCTATTTACACATAGCTGGAGGAGAATTAGATTCATAGTCGGTAGAGCGTTCGGCTAGAAGTCACAAGGTTCCTAGTTCGATACTGGTCCTCACCCACTCAGCATATGAGTAGCACAGGGATCTGTGCGGAAAGTAAGGAGCTCATGGTAGGTATGGCGCTCCGCCTCAGAAACAGAAACAATCTCCTTGGTCTAGCGCTAGTGAAAAGGGGATAGACTCCCTCGCTGTATGCTGATACCAACATTAGGCCACCCCGACGACGATGATATATAGAACAAGATACGAGTTACAGTCCTTTGTCTCAAGTGACCCAGAAGGTTGGGTTATCTGCCCTTTGCCCCGTGGGGGTGTTTTTTCTTTGGTACATACAATAAACAAGCAGTAATGTAGCCACCATGTTGGTCGGACCCACATTTCTGCGATATCAAACAAAATCTGTACTTTGTGTGTCTATCAGTTTCATCATGTTTGAAAAGTACACTACAATGGCAACCGGGTAGGAGAAGGAATACTCTGTATTCAAACCAGTTGTAGACCTGGAGATGGATGGGCTTCACAATTTATTCCTAAGAAATGCTACGTGTGTATTGTCCCACAATCGAACCAGGTTGCCAGGTTAGCTCAGTCGGTAGAGCGTTCGGCTAGAAAACACAAGGTTCCTAGTTTGATACTGGTCCCCGCCAACTCAGCATATGAGTAGCACAGGGATCTGTGCGGTAAAGTAAGGAGCTGATGTAGGTGTGTGCGCTCCACCTCAGATGCTAAAAACAATCTCCTTGGTCTAGCGCTATTGAAAAGAGGATAGACTCCCTCGCTGACTGGCTGATACCGACTTTAGGCCGCCCTGTCACTTTACTTACTTTTTTTCTTAAAACTTAGCATTAGGCCCTAAGAGTGAGGCATTCTGTGAGAATCAAACTTTTTACAACTGGTACGCTAGCCAAGCTCGTTAACCATTACACCACATAAAAAAAAAAAACGTCCTTGGGTTTTCTTGAATACAGAATACTGACCTGTGTGTAGAGGAGTAAATCACCCACCAAGCAGGCTGATAAAAAAAAAAAAAAAAAAAAAAATCCCCTTTCTCTTTTAATAAAATATTTGGCTCGGTAATTTAGGATAACGGGAAAAACTACAATAAAGTGGTGTAGTCATTTACTAAGCTTTGCTGGATTTAAAAAGTTCAGCTTCTGATCTGGTTTGTAAGGTAAAATTAATCACGTGATCCCAGGGAGCCTTCCCCTCAGGCAGCACGTGACCCCTCGTCTAAAAGGGGGATGAGCCGGGTTTCTTGCCCAGTGTCTGAGACGACCCCCCAAAAAAAAGAATGTCGAAAAGATCACACACTTTTTGCACTGGCCAACCGTATGAGCTTTGGTTGTGCATGGCTCCTTGTATCAATGTGGGAAGTCAGGAAAATAAAACAAGGCACCCAGTGAGACTCGAATTCACTAGTGATAGTGCGCCAGTCTAGCTTGCTAACTATTACACACGCTTGGTGTCCACAACAAAGTGATGTAGATATTATAACTTAAACAAAACAAGTCCTTTTAAAGAAAGAACATAAGTATTTTAACCCGATTTTTATGACATGAAAGTCCACACACAACATAGTCGTCAGTGTCATGAGGTTAAGTGTAGTAAGTGTTAACTTAACCTTAGCATTATTAATTATTTTCAAATTGACTCTTTTCCAAAAACAATCTCCCGCTCTTACTGAAAATTAATATTCCAACTAGTGTGGTTTGAAAATGGCTGTGTTTGCGCAACACAGCACAAAAAAAAAAAAAAAAAAAAAAAGACAAGTTTCAACCAAAAATAATCTGCTTATTTTCGCGCTCTTTCTCAGCTTGAAAATTACACTGTGTCTCTATTGTTAATCCGGTTTTTCTTATTTTACAATGAGAAGGGACACATAAATTAATACCAAAACTGAAAATAGCGTTAAGTTACAAGTTCTATTATTAGAAGTGGTAAATAAAAACTAAGACACACCGACGTGAGTCATTTTGTTGTTACTGCTGCATTTATTTTAGAACTGTGAGTCGTTTTAGAGTAAAAGCGACCCAAACAAAAACTGAAAGCGAGTGCCCTTAAAAAGACAAACAATAATTACCCCAATTTTTATTGTATGACGATCGATTTTTACATAATAAATCATTGATCTTAATTCTTTAGATTTATCAAATATGGATTGAAAGAGGAAAAAAGTATTTTCGACAGACTCGCAATCAGAAGAGACTTTTCTTTCTTTTTTTAACTCAAGCGACAAAATTTCTAAAGTTATTTCAATGACAAAACTACACCAGGGGAAAATATATGGATTTTTTAAGTTATTTATTTTCAATATTCTTATTGATTGTAATGTTAATAACTTACATTCAAATTAACTAAAACTCATATTGTTTGGTATTTTATTAATGTTATAATACTCAAACATGCCTTTAAATAACAACACATCGTAGCGATATTTAATCAGAGCAATACACCTAAAATTCCCTTAGAAGAGAAAGCAACTATCAATCTAATTTGTAACCAAATGATATATTTTGTGGTGTCAGCATTTGCACTGAATGTTATATATTGTACATTGTACAATCATCAAAAGTTTCGATATAACAATATAATGGAGAATTATTTGTTAAGAGAATCACGCCCTCCTAAATAGAAGCATCAATATCATCATAGACGTGTGAAAACAACAGGAACAGTAACACATAGGTTTACCGGTCATAAAAAAAAAAAAAAAAAAATGCAATATTGGATTTCTATTTTCGATAGATATATGTAACAGAAATTTGTGGAAAAGTAAATTTTCAAATGCCTTTTTTCTTTATTACTATGAAATCTCAACAGCAACTTAAATGTTAAATTTAGAAAAAAAAAAAAGAAAGATATTTATTTAATATCTTATCAACGAAATTAAATTAATAATAATACTGTCACCAATTACTCAAATTTGTGTCATATTTTAATTTAACCAAGGGGTTAGACGTGCTTATTGGTGTTTTGTTTGATGGAGATTTTTGTTTGGACCAAAGAAATAATAAAATAAAAAAAAACACGAAACAGCTTTTTTTGTGGTGCATTATAACAATGAAGGGCTTTCCTTTCTTTTTTCTCTCTTCATTTCTTAGGGATTAAAATAGCATTTTCTTCCCGGCTAAATCTAGGCTATATCTACTTCTTTTCTTTATCAATTTATTTTACAGTGTGAATAAATAAATACAAAACATTAGCAATTCCTCACCTGGCTGGCCAGGCTAATACATTTTAACAATTTTAATCAAGCTCAACAGTCAATGACTAAATTTTTACCGGCTTCAATTAAAAAAAAAAATCTACCACGAAGAATTAGAAATATATTAAATTTTAAAACTATTTTATTCCTGATCCGACTCCAAACCTCACACTAAATTCTCTTGGTAGTGTTTAATGTTTGTGATTTAATTTTTATTTTTACGACCTTGAATAAATGTAATGCTGTTAAAGTTCTTTTCATAACACAATTAATATAAATATATATTTAAAAAGTTAATGAGGGAAAAAAATATTACTTTGAATTTGTAAGAAAAAGGATTGACTTCGGATTTAAAAATATAATAACGAATGAAATTAGGAATAAAAAAAAAATTAAAAACAAAGAAACCTGAACAGGTCTAAAAGAAAAATACGGAAGGATTTAGATTTAAATTGGCAAAAAGAAAAACAAAATCTTTTTTTGCCAGAAAGAAAAAATCTTTAAAAAATTACTGAATAAAATATAATCCTATTATTCATTCAAACTTTAATTATTCAATTTAAATTTTGTGAAATATATATAAAAATAAAAATTTAATTTTCATTGCTCACATAAATTTTTTAAAATTCCGACACTAACGAAATTCTCAAACTGTTTTACGTCTATAACGGCTCAATGGTAGAGTACAGGTAAGAGATCGGAAGTGCTATAGTTTTATTATTTATTTAATTAATTAATTAAATTTACTTAATTTTAAATCCCTGACGCAAAGTGGGCCCAATTAATTTCTATCAAGACAAGAAATAACAAAAACATGGAAAAATTAAGAAATAAAGCTTTCTTCTTTCGTAAATTTTAAAGTCAGCCATAAAAATTTAAGAAACAACTATTTTTACTTTTACTTTACATTTTACAACTACGTTATTATAATTCAGAGGTAGATTTTTATTTGAATGTGGCAAAAAATAAGATAAATTATGGCATTATTAGTAGATGAATAAAAATAAAGAGACAGGTAGTGAGAACGAAGGGTGTATTTTAAGACGAAAAAGGGGAATCAAAGGTGATGAAATATGAATATCGACTTAAATGTTGATCAAGGTTCTTAGGCAAATTATTTTTATTAATAATAATAATAATAATGACGAAATATGAATGGGACCGAATGTAAGATTGAATGAATGAACGAATATCGTAAAAAGGCTTCATAGTAGTAACAATTTTCATTCATTAACCAACCATAAACGAAAAAGAAAATTCCTATCTTATTGAGATGACATCTATTTTAAATGATTTATCTTATCGAGTGTTAAACTTACTATTACTTAATTTTGATTTCTTAGATTGAGGGTGACGTTTATTTTTGTTGTTATTTAAATAAATAAAACGATATAAAATAAACAGCAACAAAACAACAAAAACAAACCGAGACGAGTTTTTAAAACAAGAAAGATGATAACAGCAAAATAGATGTTTGTTTGTTTAAATGTAGAAATGAAATGTACAACGCACACGTGTATTTGTGTGGTAAATGTTATTTAACTTATGAGAAATGTATTCGAAATTAATGAAAAAAAGATTTGAGTTAGACGACATAAATTTGCAGGAGAAAAATAACTTGAAACGTGTAATAACAAAACGAATTCCTTTTTTCTCTAGTTTGATGGACAATAAAAAGAAAGGAACACAAACATTTTTTTTAAATGTGATGAAATAAACTAATAAATTTTGTAATCCATGAAGTCTAAATGAGTCTGTAAGAAAACGAAGGCAATGTTTATTTTTAGTTAATTTACCTGAGACTGGCTTATACTTGTAAGTGGGGTGGGTGACTGCCCTGCACGAAGGACAATGAAACACCCCTTCTTGAGGATGTCCGACTTGTGGCTGTCGACATGGTTCTGTAGGCATTGTGTACAGAACGAATGTTTGACAAGGCAGTACCCTAGGTTCACGGAATTCATCCAGACATACACACAACAAGGAAAGGATTATCATCTTAATAGAACAGCTTGCAACTAATTTGCTTTAACTCACACACAACAAGGAAAGGATTATTATCTTAATAGAAAAGCTTGCAACTAATTTGCTTTAACTCACACACAAGTGAAAGGATTATTATCTTAATAGAAAAGCTTGCAACTAATTTGCTTTAACTCACACAAAGAGGTGAATGGATTATTATCTTAATAGAAAAGCCTGCAACTAATTTGCTTTAACTCACACACAGAGGTGAATGGATTATTATCTTAATAGAAAAGCTTGCAACTAATTTGCTTTAACTCACACAAAGAGGTGAATGGATTATTATCTTAATAGAAAAGCTTGCAACTAATTTGCTTTAACTCACACACAGAGGTGAAAGGATTATTATCTTAATAGAAAAGCTTGCAACTAATTTGCTTTAACTCACACACAACAGTGAAAGGATTATTATCTTAATAGAAAAGCTTGCAACTAATTTTGTTTAACTCACACACAACAAGGAAAGGATTATTATCTTAATTGTAAAGCTTGCAACTAATTTGCTTTAACACACACACAGAGGTGAAAGGATTATTATCTTAATAGAAAAGCTTGCAAATAATTTGTTTTAACATACACACAACAAGGAAAGGATTATTATCTTAATAGAAAAGCTTGCAACTAATTTGCTTTAACTCACACACAGAGGTGAATGGATTATTATCTTAATAGAAAAGCTTGCAACTAATTTGCTTTAACTCACACACAGTGTTGAAAGGATTATTATCTTAATAGAAAAGTTTGCAACTAATTTGCTTAACTCACACACAACAAGGAAAGGATTATTATCTTAGTAGAACAGCTTGCAACTAATTTGCTTTAACTCACACACAACAAGGAAAGGATTATTATCTTAATAGAAAAGCTTGCAACTAATTTGCTTTAACTCACACACAACAAGGAAAGGATTATTATCTTAATAGAAAGCTTGCAACTAATTTGCTTTAACTCACACACAGAGTGAATGGATTATTATCTTAATAGAAAAGCTTGCAACTAATTTGCTTTAACTCACACACAACAGTGAAAGGATTATTATCTTAATAGAAAAGCTTGCAACTAATTTGCTTTATCTCACACACAGAGGTGAATGGATTATCATCTTAATAGAAAAGCTTGCAACTAATTTACTTTAACTCACACACAGAGGTGAATGGATTATTATCTTAATAGAAAAGCTTGCAACTAATTTGCTTTAACTCACACACAGAGGTGAAAGGATTATCATCTTAATAGAAAAGATTTCAACTAATTTGCTTTAACTCACACACACAGAGCTGAAAGGATTATTATCTTAATAGAAAAGCTTGCAACTAATTTGCTTTAACTCACACACAACAAGGAAAGGATTATCATCTTAATAGAAAAGATTTCAACTAATTTGCTTTAACTCACAAACAGAGGTGAATGGATTATTATCTTAATAGAAAAGCTTGCAACTAATTTTCTTTAACTCACACACAACAGTGAAACGATTATTATCTTAATAGAAAAGCTTGCAACTAATTTGCTTTAACACTCACACAGAAGTGAAAGGATTATTATCTTAATAGAAAAGCTTGCAACTAATTTGCTTTAACTCACACAAAGAGGTGAATGGATTATTATCTTAATAGAAAAGCTTGCAACTAATTTGCTTTAACTCACACACAGAGGTGAATGGATTATTATCTCAATAGAAAAGCTTGCAACTAATTTTCTTTAACTCACACACAGGGGTGAAAGGATTATTATTTTAATAGAAAAGCTTGCAACTAATTTGTTTTACCTCACACACAACAAGGAAAGGATTATTATCTTAATAGAAAAGCTTGCAACTAATTTGCTTTAGCTCACACACAACAAGGAAAGGATTATTATCTTAATAGAAAAGCTTGCAACTAATTTGCTTTAACTCACACACAACAGTGAAAGGATTATTATCTTAATAGAAAAGCTTGCAGCTAATTTTCATTAACTCACACACAACACGGAAAAGAATTATTATCTTAATAAAAAGCTTGCAACTAATTTGCTTTAACTCACACACAACAATGAAAGGATTATTATCTTAATAGAAAAGCTTGCAACTAATTTGCTTTAACTCACACACAACAGTGAAAGGATTATCATCTTAATAGAAAAGCTTGCAACTAATTTGCTTTAACTCACACACAACAAGGAAAGGATTATTATCTTAATAGAAAAGCTTGCAACTAATTTGCTTTAACTCACAAACAGAGGTGAAAGGATTATTATCTCAATAGAAAAGCTTGCAACTAATTTGCTTTAACTCACACACAACAAGGAAAGGATTATTATCTTAATTGAAAAGCTTGCAACTAATTTGCTTTAACTCACAAACAGAGGTGAATGGATTATTATCTTAATAGAAAAGCTTGCAACTAATTTGCTTTAACTCAACACACAACAGTGAAAGGATTATTATCTTAATAGAAAAGCTTGCAACTAATTTGCTTTAACTCACACACAGAGGTGAAACGATTATTATCTTAATAGAAATGCTTGCAACTAAGTATATATATGTTAAAGTGAATTAGTTGCAAGATTTCCTGATAAGATTTCAACAGAGACTGCTTATGTATACTTTCTAATAACACCTTTGTTGAAGACATGAACCTAGTTTTCTTTGCGCAAAAACGTGTTGACAAAAATGTCCCATCACTGGCATGTCATGATGTGCGAGAAAGGAGTATGTGACTTAGTGAGCATTTGCTTGAATAACTCTACTGTCCAGGCAATAACAGTAAATAAATCAGTCACTCATTATCACCCTTGACAAGTGTTCACAAATATAGAAAGCTTTTTTAGTTTCATACAAGTACTGAGAAAGTCTATGTCGCTATTACGTATCCCTGGGCCATTATATAAGAATTTAAGATCTATTTGTAAAATATATAGAGCGAATCTGGAAAGGAGGTGGCCTAATAACATATCAAGTCTACCAGTGGAACAGATATAATGTTGAGAAACCCGAAATCTGTAAGGATACTGGTGTAACATCACCAATTGTCCTCCTTTGATGCATCAAGACTTGAAATCGTTTTTCCTCTCCTTGAGTTGTACTAGTTTGGTGTAGAGACAAATTATGATATATATGACATACAAGGGTAATCCCAAAGGTTACCATCATCATGATGTCGTGCTTTCAGCGCGGATATCCATGACAATCTCTCTCCATCCGTCCCTATCGCTCATCATTGTCAGGAAGTCCTCTATGCAGCATCCTGCATCCGCACAGAGCTGATCAATGTACGTTTTTGCTGGTCGGCCCACACTGACTTGTCCATGTGCTGGCTTCCACAGGAGGACGTCGCTTATAAGTTCGTCCTTGCTTCTCCAGCAGTGTCCCGCGTGTCTTGTCCGTCTTACTCGGATGGTTTGGGTGATATGTGGCAGGTGGCCGTACAGCTGTTTTCTCATAGGGTGTTGTTTACATGTCTTGTTCAGGATCACCCGCAGCATTCTTGTGCAGCTCCCATCTAGTTTATTCTCTAGTCGCTTAGTTAGGGTCCGGGTGGTGCAGCCATACAGCAGTACTGATATGGCAACAGCCTGGAAGAACCATCTATTTAACTTGTCTGTGAGGTTGGATTTCCATATGATCGATAGTTTATTTATAGCAGCCCATGCTTTTCCTATACGTGCACTAACGTCATTTTCTGTGGAGGAGATGTTACTGCGTAAGTATCTAAATTGTTCTACAGAGTTTAGGAGTTTGCCGTCGATGGTTGAGAAACGTCTCCAAAATATTTAGAAATCACAGTAATGTTTTTTGTTCATAGTCAATGATGTTTACTCCATTTTAAACTTTGAACATGTATCTATTTCTCAACATAATCACTATTTCATTTGTTTCATTTTTGTAGGTAATGTAGCAATTTCCGTATGCCCATGTCATACCAGCTCACTGCCATGTCATTGAGGAAGCATTGAATCTTGTCGTCTTTGCAAACTCCCACTTACACCACTTGCAGATATTTTTAGTACAAATCGTCCATTAATTGGAGATGAATTTCAATCAGTTTAATATTTTCTTTTTTATTCTAACTAAAACAGAATAATTGTGCAAACTACCTTACTTGGTGGCATCAGAAATTGGTTTGGTTTCTTTTGTTTTACAGCATATCAACCTCAGTGGGTCATTTAATGCCGATAAAGTTTTGAAATAAATCAATTCTTAATGGATAATACAATTTTGTTTATCAACTCATGTTTTTTCTATTTAACCCATAGATGGACCCTAACAGGTACTACCATTCCGGGTCAGAGTGGACCAGGGAGCAATGGTGATGAAGGGGTGCTCCACATTCCCCAAACCTCCAGAACTGGAACCTCACCATCACATAGAGTTTAACATCATTCCCAGGACATGTAGACCCGCAGCCACCGCCTTCTAGCACCCATATGATAAAAAGGGGTTAGGGCTTGCCATAAGGGCAATAGGGTTGGGAAAATCATATAGGTGCTAGGGCTTGACGTGACCAGCCGATTGATCGGAGGGGGCTCTATCTGACCGCCCGTCTAGCCCAAGATAGGGCCAAAGTGGAGTATTGCATGTCATGAACTGCTCATCCACTTGGGCTCTATCCTTAAGCATTACGGGTTGCCACCCACAGCCAACAGGTGGCCCCATTGGGGGAGTCTTACTCAGAAATTGGGTATAATTTTGTATAAGATGCAGTGATGCTGATAGCTTTTTGATTTAGTGCATCCTGGGACGCACATATTTGCTTTGAATGAGTCCCTGGGAAAATTTATGGGTCCCAACTAAAGTTTCTTAATAGATTATAGGTTTTATTTTGATCTGGGGAAACAACTAAAGCTGTCTAACTCCTACCTTGTAAGCTATCCTGGGTAATTCATTTCTAAGAAACTATTGAAATGCATTTACAGTTAGCTTGAAATAGTGAGGGAAGAAAAAAGAAAAACACTGGGAGGTATGGATATCATTTTACTGCGTCCTTTTAGATTTTTGTCCGTCAGTGATGCAGACACGTATCTATCAGCATCTCTGTAGATGTACTCTTTTTACAGATTTTTCAGCCAAAGTGTTAAAGATGCCTATCATACATGAGAACTAAATAATAACTTTTTTTATCCTGGCCATGTGTGTTGCCATATTAGGAATTGCTTGATCTAAAGTAAGTTATATCTATTGTCCAAACTAAGTAATGTATAGCAAATACTTCTGCTTTATAATGCTACAGATAAATAGCCACTGGAATGTGTTTGTTTATAATTTGTTTCTTCTATTGTGAATATGTCCTTGCCTTTGCCCTAAATGCCATGAAAATTTTGAAACATCATATAAACTATATAAAAGGCGCGTGGTCTAATGGTTAGAGTTGTAGGAAGTGGACTTGTCAACTCGAGTTCAATTCCTGAACAAAGCTGTTTGCATTTCACATAGCACTAATACCCTTGGGAAAGATATGAATCCAATTCTCCCTCCAGCTCTGGGTAAATAGCAGGGTAGACTGGGCTCTTTAACCATGGCTAGGTAACCTGTCTAGGAGAAGGAAAACTCTGAATTCAAACCTGATAAACTCTGCTTAAGAAATTGACCTTATGTTGCATCCTGCTCATGCGGAGGCGTTGGTAAATATATATATATATATATAAACTATATAAATTCTTATTTTTAATCAATACAAACCAGATAAAAAGTTGAACAAATCTTAAATTTAGTTTAAATTTCGCTGCTACAAATTCCAAAAAGTCAATACATATTATACACAATAAATGATTTTTTCTCTCCAGAATTTCATAACTGAAAGTAAGGTAGGTTGGTTGGTTGGTTGGTTGTGTTTTATGGCATATCAACCCTTGGGTTATTTTATGCCGAAGACATTTTGTTTATTCATTCTTGATGGGTATTCAATTTTACTATTTCTCTGAATGTTTGAGATGAGGCTTGAAGATTAGTATTATCTGTGTTATTCGGACTATTGTCCCCATCTTCATTGTTATTTGTACAACGTTTCTGACGATATGCCCTCCGGCCTTCTTATTTCTTGTCGGACTCGGGACTGAAGAAGGCTGGAGGGCATATCGGCCGAAACATTGTACAAATAACAATGAAGATGGGGACAATAGTCTGAATAACACAGATAATACTATTCAATTTTATAAACACATTTTTTTATCTATTTAACCCATAGATGGGACCCTAACAGATTCTACCATTCCGGGTTAGAGTGGACCTGGGAGTAATAGTAATGAAGAGGTATTACATACTCCTCAGAGCTCCAGAATTGAAACTTCCCCATTAGAGGCAGTTTACCTAAAAGCTAGGAGTGCATGTTATTATCATGTGCATTATACATAACTAATTACAGTATGTCATATATATGTAACAATAAACATTGCTGATCCAGTACTGAAGAAAGAGCCTCAGGAATATTAACCACCAGTTCCATGCTTTGCCATTGAGCCTTCTTAATGCCATAGCCAAAGACTGTAATTCTAATCTTACCAAAGCTCCATTAGAAACGACTGCCAAGCAAAGATTGAGCGAGGCACGTGCAAGCATATGCACAACAAACACAACAGTGTTACCAATAGCTGCACAAACAGTTTCCTTGCATCCCCAGCACTTTGGAGACCTTGGGGATTACCGTTGCATATGTAACAATAAATGTTGCTGTTTCCAGTACTGAAGAAGGAGCCTCGGGAATATTAACCACCAGTTCCATGCTTTGCCATTGAGCCTTCTCAATGCCATGGCCAAAGACTGTAATTCTAATCTTACTAAAACAAGAGAGTATGTACAATTTGGTCAGTAACCAAATAGATCAAATTTATACAAGAATTAAGACAAAGTTTTTAATCTTTGGTAAACAGTACAAAATTCTTAATCACATATAGCTTTAGGATTTGGGTATGTTTGTATAACAAGATCTTTTTTATTTTTTATTTTTAAGGGTTATGATGACATACCTGTTTGCAATAACACAATGTACACATCTCGACAAGAAGGTCAATAAAAATGAGACAAAATCAATAAGAACAGTAATGTATTATAATAATAATAATATCTATAATGTCAAACAAGGATTGAGCGGTGCAGTAAATGAAGATTGAATAAAATGAAAGTGTTACTATGAAGGGTGTTAAGAAAGTATCAAGATTGAAAGTGTATCAAAAGAACAAAGTGTCCTCGGTATGACACTAAACTGCATCTAGTGGTGAGGTTCCAGCACTGGAGTGTCCCAGAGTGATAGTACTTGCTAGGGTCACATCTATGGGTCAAATACATCCAAAAATGAATTAAAAAAAAAATGTGTGTAATGACAAATGATAACACCAATAGACTTTGGGTTTATTGCCCAGCGCCTGAGGGGGAATGCTGACGGGATCGACGCATTTTTTGTGCCTACCACCCATGAGCTTCGGCTTGTGGGTGGGCCTTGTGTCCTTGTGTCACGCCCTCATAAGTGGGATGAGAGGCAAATACAAATACAAACCTTGGAAAGCTTTATTCTACTTAGAATAATTGGTACACTTATTAAGAGTTTATATAGCCTAGTATTCCCTAGAGATTTCTCCAAAGAGAATGTTTGAATATCCAACAAGAATGAATAAAGCATTTATTCATTCTTGTTGGATATTCAAACATTTTTTAAAATTCATTTTTTTAAAACACACTTTTTTAAAATCAATTTTTTTTATCTATTTAGCCCTTAGTTGGGACCCTAACAGGTACTACCACTCTAAGTCAGAGTTGACCTGAGAGTACTTCACACTCCCAAGAGCTCTAGAATTGGAACTTCACCACTAAATTCAGTTTAACGTCATACCCAGGACACTAAGGACCCTCAGCCACCGCCTTTTAACACATGGAATTTGCCATTAGAGCAAAATGGTCAGGATCATTATATGTGTGCTAGGGCTAGACATGAAGGGGCCCCTCTGACCACCCATCTAGCCTAAGCAAGAGCATGTTGCATGTCATGGACTGCTCAGCATCCAGGATTCAGTCCTTAAGCATCATGGCTCACCACCCACGACCAGCAGGTGAGCCATTGGGGGTGGATCTTACCCTTCTGTATAGCAGTCAGTATATTCTACAGCCTCAGCTGACAGGGCTAGAGCTAGGTCTAGGGAGTATGGGGGCAGGGGAATGCACTTGCACAATCTTGTGTTTTTCGCCAAAAACAGCTCATACAAAAGGTATGATGACTAGCTCTCTATTGTCTTTTTCCAAAGTGGCACTGATTTGTCAAAACACCAATTCCTGCTTGATCCCCAAAGTTAATCAGCAAGAATAGGAGGCAGAATAGTTGGAGGCATCATTTTGTCATGGCATTATTGTCATGTGAAATATAAACAGGATTTGAACTCAGATCACTGTGTCCATTTCTTATGATGATAACCATTACATCTCAAATGCTTACTTGAGTGCATTATACAGAAATAAATACAGTAATCCCTCCCACTTCAGTATCTATCTATCTGTCTATCCTAGCCACTTCAATATCTATCTGTCTATTCTAGCTACTTCAATATCTATCCATCTATCCTAGCCACTTCAATATCTATCCATCTATCTATCTATCTATCCTAGCCACTTCAATATCTATCCATCTATCTATCCTAGCCACTTCAATATCTATCCTAGCCACTTCAATATCTATCCATCTATCTATCCTAGCCACTTCAATATCTATCTATTAATCTATCTATTAGCTATTCCAGCCATTTCAATATCTATCTATTAATCTATCTATCTATTCCAGCCATTATCTATCTATTAATCTATCTATTATCTATCTATCTATCTATATTCCAGTATCTATCTATTAATCTATCTATCTATTCCAGCCATTTCTATTAATATCTATCTATTAATCTATCTATCTATTCCAGCCATTTCAATATCTATCTATTAATCTATCTATCTATTCCAGCCATTTCAATATCTATCTATTAATCTATCTATCTATTCCAGCCATTTCAATATCTATCTATTAATCTATCTATCTATTCCAGCCATCTTCTAATATCTATCTATTAATCTATCTATCTATTCCAGCCATTTCAATATCTATCTATTAATCTATCTATCTATTCCAGCCATTTCAATATCTATCTATTAATCTATCTATCTATTCCAGCCATCTTCAATATCTATCTATTAATCTATCTATCTATTCCAGCCATTTCAATCTATCTATCTATTATCTATCTATCTATCTATCTATTCCATTTCAATCTATCTATCTATTAATCTATCTATCTATTCCAGCCATCAATCTATCTATCTATCTATCTATCTATCTATCTATCTATTCCAGCCATTTCAATCTATCTATCTATTAATCTATCTATCTATTCCAGCCATTTCAATATCTATCTATCCATAAAACTGATCTTGTGTCAGATCCTACTTGTGGTGGAGGGCTAAATAAATACATCAATATGTCTCTAGCCTAATAAAAAAAAAAAGTATTTCTGTATAAACATCATTAACTCTGTCTCTCTAGTAAGTAAAGTTGGCAATGTGGCCTATTGTCTATATCAGCTGAACAGCAAGAGAGTCTATCCCTCTTTGCTTGTGCTAGACCAAGGAGATTGTTTTGCTGGGGTGGAGCGCCATATCTACCATCAGCTCTCAGAAGCTTTACTGCACAGATCAGATTAGCCAAGGTGTGCAACTCATGCACTGAGACGGTACCGAACTCAGAACCTTGTGACTCATAGGTGAATGCTCTACCAACTGAGCTAAACCTGCTTCTTTCTTCTAATCATTTTTTAAAAAAACACCTCATATTGCATAAAAATGTTATCTTTAACATAATCCAAGGTTTTAAGGTAATATTCGCGGAGTTCCATCCCGGCCTCCAGCCTCAAAAACTGCGAGCTGGTGGCTACTGAAAAACACCAGCTACGATTAAAGTCCATAGCTGAAGCGGTGTCACTTGAAAAAAAAACCAACCCGCTTTGGGCATTTTTCCAGAAAACCCAACCCCAAATAGATAGAAACGTACTAGACAGATATACAGATAGATAGATAGAAATATACTAGACAGACAGATAGATAGATAGAGACGTACTAGACAGATATACAGATAGATAGAGACATACTAGACAGATATACAGATAGATAGATAGAAACGTACTCGACAGATATACAGATAGATAGATAGATAGATAGATAGATAGAAATGTACTAGACAGATATACAGATAGATAGATAGATAGAAACGTACTAGATAGATATAGATAGATAGAAACGTACTAGATAGATATACAGATAGATAGATAGATAGAAACGTACTAGATAGATATACAGATAGATAGATAGATAGAAAACGTACTAGATAGATATACAGATAGATAGATAGATAGAAACGTACTAGACAGATATACAGATAGATAGATAGATAGATAGAAACGTACTAGACAGTACTAGACAGATATACAGATAGATAGATAGATAGATAGATAGAAATGTACTAGACAGATATACAGATAGATAGATAGATAGATAGATAAAATGTACTAGACAGATATACAGATAGATATAGATAGATAGATAGAAATGTACTAGACAGATACAGATAGATAGATAGATAGATAGATAGAAATGTACTAGACAGATATACAGATAGATAGATAGATAGATAGATAGAAATGTACTAGACAGATATACAGATAGATAGATAGATAGATAGATAGATAGAAATGTACTAGACAGATATACAGATAGATAGATATACAGATAGATAGATAGATAGATAGATAGATAGAAACGTACTAGATAGATATACAGATAGATAGATAGAAACGTACTAGATAGATATACAGATAGATAGATAGAAACGTACTAGATAGATATACAGATAAGATAGATAGAAACGTACTAGATAGATATACAGATAGATAGATAGAAACGTACTAGATAGATATACAGATAGATAGATAGAAACGTACTAGATAATATACAGATAGATAGATAGATAGATACAGTACTAGATAGATATACAGATAGATAGATAGATAGAAACGTACTAGACAGAATATACAGATAGATAGATAGATAGATAGATAGAAACGTACTAGACAGATATACAGATAGATAGATAGATAGATAGATAGAAACGTACTAGACAGATATACAGATAGATAGATAGATAGATAGAAAGTAATAGACAATATACAGATAGATATAGATAGATAGATAGAAACGTACTAGACAGATATACAGATAGATAGATAGATAGATAGAAACGTACTAGACAGATATACAGATAGATAGATAGATAGATAGAAATGTACTAGACAGATATACAGATAGATAGATAGATAGATAGAAACGTACTAGACGTACAAGACCAGATATACAGATAGATAGATAGATAGATAGAAACGTACTAGACAGATATACAGAAGATAGATAGATAGATAGAAACGTACTAGACAGATATCAGATAGATAGATAGATAGAAAAGACTAGACAGATATAAGATAGATAGATAGATAGAACGTACTAGACAGAATATACAGATAGATAGATAGATAGAAACGTACTAGACAGATATACAGATAGATAGATAGATAGAAAAGTACTAGACAGATATACAGATAGATAGATAGAAACGCTACAGATATACAGATAGACAGATAGATAGATAGATAGAAACGTACTAGACAGATTATACAGATAGATAGATATACTAGACGATATACAGATTATAGATAGAAACGTACTAACAGATATACAGATAGATAGATAGATAGATAGAACATACTAGACAGATAGATAACAGATAGATAGATAGATAGATAGAAAACATACTAGACAGATATACAGATAGATAGATAGATAGAAACATACTAGACAGATATACAGATAGATAGATAGATAGATAGAAAACATACTAGACAGATATACAGTAGATAGATAGATAGATAAACGTACTAGACAGATATACTAGATAGATAGAAACGTTATAGACAGATATAACGATAGATAGATAGAAACGTACTTATACAGATAGATAGATAGACGTACTAGATAAGTTAATTAACAGTTTTATTACAAAATTTGTGGGTTCTACCCAAACCCCAGTTTTTTTTTCAAGTGACACCGCTTTGGCTATGGACTTCAATCGTAGCTGGTGTTTTTTTTTTCAGCAGCCACCGGCTAGCGTTTTTTAGGCAGGAAGCCGGAATGGAACTCTGCGATTATATACCCGGTTTTAATTCTAGTTGATTTATGCTAATCTGTACCCTGACTTTTTGGTCATTCCTCACATAAGACTCAAAGAGATTTCATAAAATGCAGTGACTGAGAGTAAATATCTCAAGAACCTTATCCTTTTTGGAATTTCTCTATGGAAATCAATTCCAAAAATTTTGAGAATTTTTGCAGTGGAATAAAAACCTGGTCTTGACTCTCTTGATAAACAAGCAAAACATTCCAACCCAATCCCAAAAAAGGAATCTGAGCCGCACTCTGAAACCTAAATCTCCATTTATAGACTCTTTCATAAAATTAAAGAAAGAAAAAAAAAAAGAGGATTTATGCTAGATATGCTAAAAACATTCTCAAAGTTACAAGATAGAAATGTAACTAGACAGATAGATAGATAGATAGATAGAATAGAAATGTACTAGATAGATAGATAGATATGTACTAGATAGATAGATAGATAGATAGACTAGATAGATTAGATATGTACTAGATAGATAGATAGATAGATATGTAACAGAGATTTGTGTGGATGACATACGTATGCATATGTGTGCAATCAAATATTCACTCATCTTAAATTAAGGCAGGATTATTTCTAAAGTTTAAAAAAATTTTATTCCTGACATTCTAGGTTTAGCTGAATGATAAGAGCTTAGATATTAAATTTGAGATGTGTTGAATAGTATGAAAACTAAAGCTGTATTTATTAACACAGAAATAAACAATGAATTAAACATGAATATTCATCAAAATAGTCTATTCTTAATGGATACTTCTAGCACCCATATGATAAAAAGGGTTGGCTTGCCATAAGGGCAATAGGGTTGGGGCAAATCATATATATATTTACCAACCCTCCGCATGAGCAGGAATGTGACACAAGGTCAATTTCTTAAGCGGAGTTTATCAGGTTTGAATTCAGAGTTTTCCTTCTCCTAGACTGGTTGCCTAACCATGGTTCAAGAGCCCAGTCTGCCCTACTATTTACCCATAGCTGGAGGGAGAGTAGGATTCATACCTTTCCCAAGGGTATTAGCGCTAAGTGAAATGCAATTACCACGTCCAGGATTTGAACTCAGGGCAACGAGTCCATTTCCTATGACTTTTAACCATTACACCACGCGCTTCCTTGGGGCAATCATATAGGTGCTAGGGCTTGACATGATCAGCCGATTGATTGAAGGGGGCTTCCTCAACCATCTGCCTAGCCTAAGTAAGGGTCTAAGTGGAGTGCTGCATGTCATGGACTGCTCAGCTACCAGGATTGTCCTTAAGCCTCACGGGTCGCCACCCACAGCCAACAGGTGGACCCCTTACTCCACTGCAGAGGTGCAGTCGATGTATTCTAAAGCCCCAGACAATAGGGCTGTTCTTTTGTGGTTCCTTTATCAGTTTTCAGCATGTTTGAACAGTATACTACATTTGGTGACAAGTTAAATGGACAATGCTTATCCGTGATGCTGATAGATTTTTGATTTTAGTATGTCCTGGGATGCATATATTTGCTTTGAATGAGTCCCCAGCAAAATTTATGGGCCCAACTAAAGCCATTTAACTCCTACCTTGTAACCTATCCTGTGTAATTCATTTCTAAGAAACTATTGAAATGCATTTACACTTAGCTTGAAATGGTGAGGGAAGAAAAAGAAAAAACACTGGGAAACATGGATATGTTTTTACGGGTCCTTTTAGATTTTTGTGCATCAGGGACACAGGACACGTACCTATGAGCATCTCTTGCTTATCAGTAAAATATAGTAATGGAATGGTTGGAGGAAACTATGATGGTGTGAAGTGGATTAATGAATTTCTCGGAAGTATGGATAGGAAATGGCACTGCTGGAGACAATTAACGAATGGGAGTACGGAGAAAGAATGGGCACATTATATTGAAATCCTGGACATGGTAATTGCATCTCACTTAGCGCTAATACCTTTGGGAAAGGTATGAATCCTACTCTTCCTCCAGCTATGGGTAATAGTAGGGCAGACTGGGCTCGTTAACCTTGATTAGGCAACCGGTCTAGGAGAAGGAAAACTCTGAATGCAAACCTGTTGAACCCTGCTTAAGAAATTGACCTTGTGTCACATCCTGCTCGTGTGAGGGGTTGGTAAATATATATATTGGAAAAAGTAAAAATTTTCTCTCACAGCTGACTGTGTTAACTGAAGGCAAGTGGCGTGCAATTTTTTTGTCTGTAATTGGCACTAAACCATATACAGTCCTTAGAGGCCTTGCTGAAACAGGCCAAAGGAGAAAACTTTTTCAGCACTTAATGTTTAATCAATAGCTGGGAATATCCCAGTCAGCCTTGAGAGATATAATCCCCATGGATTATACTGATCTATTATTAGGACATGTTTTTTATTTGTTTTGTTTTTGTTTTATGGCATATCAACCTTGTTGGATCATTTAATGCCGACAAAGTTTTTAAATAAATTCATACTTAACGGATACTCAAATTTTTTTTTTTTTATAAACACATTTTCTATTTAACTCATAGATGGAATTCTAACAGGTACTACCACTCCGGGTCAGAGTGAAAAACTGGTGTCAATGTGATGAAGGGATGCTTCACATTCCCCAGGCCTCCAAACTGGAACCTCACCATCAGTTAGAGTTTACTGTCATACCCAGGACATGAAGACCCTCAGAACCGCTTTCTAGCACCCAGGTGGACGACACTAACAAATATTGGGGAATTCTTGTTTTTTCTGAAATTCCTGAAAAAAATCATGGAAACCTGGATGGCATATATAAGGATTATGGAGGTGCATAGTCTAATGGTTAGAGTCGTAGGAAATGGAGTCGTCAGTGCGAGTTTCAATTCCTGGACAGCTGTTGGCATTTCACATGGCGCTAATACCCTGGGAAAGGTATGAATCCAATTCTCCTCCCAGCTATGTGTAAATAGCAGGGCAGACTGGACTCTTTAACCATGGCTAGGTAAACAGTCTAGGAGAAGGAAAACTCTTACTTGGGATTAGACATAATTGTTCAACTTGATTGGTGGTTTGTGTATGCGTCTTGATGTAAATTGGAGTTATTGTAGCCTTCTAGTCCCCTACAGGAGCCGCTGTAGCATCATCCCTTATATATATATATATATATATATATATATATATATATAATATATATTTACCAACCCTTCGCACGAGCTGAATGCGACACAAGGTCAATTTCTTAAGTTGAGTTTAAACTGGTTTGAAATCAGAGTTTTCCTTCTCTAGACTGGTTACCTTACCTAGCCATGATTAAAGAGTCCAGTCTGCCCTGCTATTTACAACATAGCTGGAGGGAGAATTAGATTCATAGTCGTAGAGCGTTCGGCTAGAAAGTCACAAGGTTCCTAGTTCGATACTGGTCCTCACCCACTCAGCATATGAGTAGCACAGGGATCTGTGCGGTAAGTAAGGAGCTCATGGTAGGTAATGGCGCTCCGCCTCAGAAACAGAAACATCTCCTTGGTCCTAGCGCTAGTGAAAAGGGATAGACTCCCTCGCTGGTATGGCTGATACCACTTAGGCACCACGACGACGATGATATATAGAACAAGATACGAGTTACAGTCCTTTGCTCAAGTGACCGCCAGAAGGTTGGGTTTATCTGCCCTTTCCCGTGGGGGTGTTTTTTTTTGGTACATACAATAAACAAGCAGTAAATGAGCCACCATGTTGGTCGGACCCACATTTCTGCCGATATCAAAACAAAATCTGTACTTTGTGGGTCTATCAGTTTCATCATGTTTGAAAAGTACACTACAATGGCAACCGGGTAGGAGAAGGAATACTCTGTATTCAAACCAGTTGTAGACCTGGAGATGGATGGCTTTCACAAGTTTATTCCTAAGAAATGCTACGTGTGTATTGTCCACAATCGAACCAGGTTGCCCAGGTTAGCTCAGTCGGTAGAGCGTTCGGCTAGAAACCACAAGGTTCCCTAGTTTTGATAACTGGTCCCGCCAACTCAGCATATGAGTAGCACAGGGATCTGTGCGGTAAAGTAAGGAGCTGATGGTAGGTGTGGCGCTCCACTCAGATGCTTAAAAACAATCTCCTTGGTCTAGCGCTATTGGAAAGAGGATAGACTCCCTCCGCTGACTGGCTGATACCGACTTTAGGCCGCCCTGTCGACTTACTTACTTTTTTTCTTAAAAGCTTAGCAATTAGGGCCCTAAGAGTGAGCATTCTGTGAATCAAAACTTTTTACAACTGGTACAGCTAGCCAAGCTCGTTAACCATTACAACACATAAAAAAAAACGTCTTGGGTTTTCTTGAATACAGAATTACTGACCTGTGGTGTAGAGGAGTAAATCACCCCACCAAGCAGCTGAATAAAAAAAAAAAAAAAAAAAAAATCCCCTTTTCTTTTTAATAAAATATTTGGCTCGGTAATTTAGGATAACGGGAAAAAACCAATAAAGTGGTGTAGTCATTACTAAGCTTTGCTGGATTTTAAAAGGTTCAGCTTCTGAAATCTGGTTTGTAAGGGTAAAATTAATCACGTGATCCCAGGGAGCCTTCCCTCAGGCGCACGTGACCCCTCGTCTAAAAAGGGGATGAGCCGGGTTTCTTGCCCAGTGTCTGAGACGACCCCCCCCAAAAAAAAGAATGTCGAAAGATCACACACTTTTTGCACTGGCACCGTATGAGCTTTGGTTTGTGCATGGCTCCTTGTATCAATGTGGGAAGTCAGGAAAATAAAACAAGGCACCCAGTGAGAACTCGAATTCAGACTAGTGATAGTGCGCCAGTCCTAGCTTGCTAACTATTACACCACGCTTGGTGTCACACAACAAAGTGATGTAGATATATAACTTAAACAAAAACAAGTCCTTTAAAAGAAGACATAAGTATTTTAACCCGATTTTTATGACATGAAAGTCCACACACAACATAGTCGTCATTTCATGAGGTTAAGGTGTAGTAAGTGTTAACTTAACCTTAGGCATTATTAAATTATTTTCAAATTGACTTTTTCCAAAAAACATCTACCGCCTCTTACTGAAAATTAATATTCCACAGTGTGGGTTTGAAAATGGCTGTGTTGGCGCAACACAGCACAAAAAAAAAAGAAAAAAAAAAGACAAGTTTCAACCAAAAATAAATCTGCTTATTTTCGCGCTCTTTCTCAGCTTGAAAATTACACTGTGTCTCTTTGTTAATCCGGTTTTTCTTATTTACAATGAGAAGGGACACATAAATTTAATACCAACTGAAAATAGCGTTAAGGTCACAATCTATTATTAGAAAGTGGGTAAAATAAACTAAGAACAACACACCGACGTGAGTCAATTTTGTTGTTACGCTGCATTTATTTTAGAAACATGTGAGTCGTTTTAGAGTAAAAAGCGACCAACAAAAAAACTGAAAGCCGAGTGCCCTTAAAAACAAAACAATAATTACCCCAATTTTTTATTGGTATGGACGATCGATTTTTACATAATAAAAATCATTGATCTCTTAATTCTTAAGATTTATCAATATGGATTTGGAAGAGAAAGTATTTTCGAACAGACTCGCAATCAGTAAAGAGACTTTTTTTTCGTTTCTTTTTTTTTTTAACTCAAAAGCGAACAGAAATTTCTAAGTTTATTTTCAATGACAAAAACTACACCAGGGGAAAAATATATGGTTTTAAGTTATTTAAATTTTTCAATATTTCTTATTGATTTGTAATGGTAATAATTACATTCAATTTACTAAAACCTCATATTGTTTGGTATTTAATTAATGTTATAAATACTCAAAACAGTGCCTTTTTAAATAACAACACATCCGTAAGCCGATATTTAATCGAGCATATAACACCTAAATTCCCTTAGGAAAGTAGAAAGCACTATCCAATCTTAATTTGTAACCAAAATGATATAATTTTGGGTGGTGGTCAGCACTTGCACTGAAATGTATATATTGTACATTGTACAATCATTCTCAAAAAGTTTCGATATAACAATATAATGGAGAATTATTTGGTTAAGAGAATAACGCCCTCCTAAATAGAAGCATCAATATATCATAGACGGTTGAAAACAAACAGGAACAGTAACACAATAGGTTACCCGGTCATAAAAAAAAAAAAAAAAAAAAAATGCAATATTGGATTTCTATTTTCCGAAATAGATATATTGTAACAGAAATTGTGGAAAAGTAAATATTTCAAATGCCTTTTTCTTATTAACTAATGAAGATATCAACAGCACTTAAAATGTTTAAAATTTAGAAAAAAAAAAAAGAAAAGATATTTATTTAATATCTTAATTCAAACGAAATTAAATTAATAATAATACTGCACAATTACCAAAATTTTGTCATAATTTTAATTTAACCAAGGGGGTTAGACGTGCTTTATGTGTTTTGTTTTGATGGAGATTTTTTGTTTGGAACCCAAAAGAAAATAAATAAATAAAAAAAACAAACGAAACAGCTGTTTTTTGTGGTGCATTTATAAACAATGAAAGGGCCTTTTCCTTCTTTTTTTCTTCTCCTCTTTTCTTCATTTCTTAGGGAATTAAAAATAAAAGATTTTTCTTCCCGGCTAATAATCCTAGGCTATATCTAACTATCTTTTCTTTTATCAATTTATTTACAGTGTGAATAAATTAAATACAAAACATTAGCAAATTCCTCACCATGGCTGGCCAGGCTAAATACATTTTAAATTTTAATCAAGCTCAAACAGTTTTCCATGACTAAATTTTTACCATGGCTTAATAAAAGAAAAAAAAAAAATCTACCAACGAAGAATTAGAATAATTTAAATTTTTAACTATTTTAATTCCTGATCAGACTCCAAACCTCACACTAAAATTCTCTTGGTAATGTGTTTAATGTTTGTGATTTATTTTTTTTTTTTTACGACTTGGAATAAATGTAATGCTGTTAAAGTTTCATTTTCTAACACAATTAAATTATTTAAAAAAGTTAATGAGGGAAAAAATAATTACTTTGAATTTGTAAGAGAGGATTGACTTCGATTTAAAATATAATAAACGAATGAAATTAGGAAATAAAAAAATTTAAAAAACAAAGAAAACCTGAACAGGTCTAAAAAGAAAATACGGAAGGATTTAAAGATTTTAAATTGGCAAAAAGAAAAAAAACAAAATCTTTTTTGCCAAGAAAGAAAATCTTTAAAAATACTGAATAAAAAATATAATCCTAAATTATTCATTCAATTTAATTATTATTTAATTTTAGTGAAATATATATAAAATAAAATTTAATTTTCAATTGCTCACATAAATTTTTTAAAATTCCGACACTCTAACGAAATTCTCAAAACTGTTTTTTAAACGGTCTATAACGGCTCAATGGTAGAGTACAGGTAAAGAGATCGGGATGGCTATAGTTTTATTATTTATTTTATTAATTAATTAAATTTACTTTAATTTTAAATCCCTGAACGCAAGTGGGGCCCAAATTAATTTTCCTATCAAGACAAGAAATAACACATGGAAAATTAATCTGGGCCCACTTTGCGTCCAGGGAATTTAAAATTAAGTAATTTAAATAATTAATTAAATAAATAAATAAAACTAATAGCACTTCCGATCTCTACCTGTACTCTACCATTGAGCCGTTATAAGACGTTAAAACAGTTTGAGAATATTCGTTAGTGTCGGAAATTTTTAAAATTTATGGAGCAATGAAAATTAAATTTTTTATTTTTTATATATATTTCACAATTTAAATTGAAAATTAAAGTTTGATGAAAATAGGATTATATTTTTATTCAGTAATTTTTTAAAGATTTTTTTTCTTTCTGGCAAAAAAGATTTTGTTTATTCTTTTGCCAATTTAAATCTAAAATCCTTCCCGTATTTTTCTTTTTAGACCTGTTTCAGGTTTCTTTGTTTTTAATTTTTTTTTTATTTCCTAATTTCATTCGTTTATTAATATTTTTAAATCCCGAAGTCCAATCCTTTCTCTACAAATTTCAAAGTAAATATTTTTTTCCGCTCAATTAACCTTTTTAAATATATTATTAATTGTGTTTATGAAAAGAAACTTTAAACAAGCATTACATTTATTCAAAAGGCGTAAAATAAAAAAATTTAAATCAAAAACATTAACACCTACCAAGAGAATTTTAGGTGAGGTTTGGAGTCTGATCAGGAATAAATAGTTTTATTTTAATATATTTCAATTCTCGTGGTAGATTTTTTTTTTTCCCTTTAATTGAAGCCAGGTAAAAATTTAGTCATTGATAAAACTGTTGAGCTTTGATTAAAATTGTTTAAAATGTATTTGCCCTGGCCAGCCAGGTGAGGAATTGGCTAATGTTTTGTAATTTATTTATTCACAGCACTTGTAATAATTGGAATAAGAAAAGAAGTAGATTAGCCTAGATATTAGCCGGGAAGAAATGCTATTTTAATCCCTAAGAAATGAAGAGAGAAAAAAAAGAAAGGAAAGCCCTTCCATTGTTTATAATGCACCACAAAAAAACAGCTGTTTCGTGTTTTTTTTTATTTTAATTATTCCTTTGGTCCAAAAAAATCTCCATCAAACAAAACACCATAAAAGCACTTCTAACCCCCTTGGTTAAATTAAAAAATTGACAAAATTTGAGTAATTGTGGACAGTATATTATTAATTTAATTCGTTGATAAAGAATATAAATAAATATCTTCTTTTTTTTTTTCTAAATTTAACATTTAAGTTGCTGTTGAGATTTTCATAGTAATAACAGAAAAGGCAATTTGAAAATTTACTTTTCAAAATTTCTGTTACAATATATCTATCGAAAATAGAAATCCAATATTGGCATTTTTTTTTTTTTTTTTTTTTTTTATGACCGGTAAACCTATTGTGTACTGTCCTGTTGTTTTTAAACCCGCTATGATGATATTGATGCCTTCTTATTTAGGAGGGCGTGATTCTCTTCTTCTAACAAATAATCTCCATTATATTGTTATTCGAAACTTTTGATGATTGTAACATGTTACAATTATACATTCAGTGCAAATGCTGACACAACAAAATATATCATTTGGTTACAATTAAGATGAATAGTTGCTTTCCTCCTTTCTAAGGGAATTTAGGTGTTATTTGCTTCTGATTAAATATCGCTACGAATGTTGTTTTGTTATTTAAGGCCATGTTTGAGTTATTATAACAATTAATAAAAATACAAACAATATGAGTTTTAGTTAATTTTGAAATGTAAGTTATTTACCATTACAATCAATAGAGTATTGAAAATAAATAATTAAAAAATTCCATATAATTTTCCCCCTGGTGTAAGTTTTGTCCATTGAAAATAACTTTAGAAAATTTTGGTCGCTTGAGTTAAAAAAAAAGAAAGAAAAAAGTCTCTTCTGATTGCGAGTCGTCGAAAATACTTTTATTTCCTCTTTCAATCCATATTGATATCTAAGAATTAAGTCAATGAATTTATTATGTAAAAATCGATCGTCCAATACAATAAACTTGGGTAATTATTGTTTTGTCTTTTTAAGGGCACTCGCTTCAGTTTTTGATTTGGGTCGCTTTTAACTCTAAAACGACTCACAGTTCTAAAATAAATGCAGCAAGTAACAACAAAATGACTCAACGTCGGTGTGTCTTAGTTTTTATTTACCACTTTAATAATAGAACTTGTACTTAACGCTATTTTTCAGTTTTGTATTAATTTATGTGGTCCCTTCTCATTGTTAATAAGAAAAACCGGATTAACAATAGAGACACAGTGTAAATTTCAAGCTGAGAAAGAGCGCGAAAAAAATAAGCAGATTTATTTTTGGTTGAAACTTGTCTTTTTTTTTTCTTTTTTTTTGTTGCTGTGTTGCGCAAACACAGCCATTTTCAAAACCACACTAGTTGGAATATTAATTTTCAGTAAGAGCGGAGATTGTTTTTTTGGAAAAAGTCAATTTGAAAATAATTAATAATGCCTAAGGTTAAAGTTAACATTAAACTACACTTAACCTCATGAAACTGACGACTAATTTGTGTGTGGACTTTCTGTCATAAAAATGGGTTAAAAATCTTATGTTCCTTTCTTTAAAAGGACTTGTTTTGTTTTAAGTTATATATCTACATCACTTTGTTGTGGACACCAAGCGTGGTGGTAATAGTTAGCAAGCTAGACTGGCGCACTATCACTAGTGAATTCGAGTCTCACTGGTGCCTTGTTTTATTTTCCTGACTTCCCACATTGATACAAGGAGCCATGCACAAAAAAGCTCATAACGGTGGCCAGTGCAAAAAAGTGTGGTGATCTTTTCGACATTCTTTTTTTGGGGGGGGGGGTCGTCTCAGACACTGGGCAAGAAACCCCGGCTCATCCCCCTTTTTTTAGACGAGGGGTCACGTGCTGCCTGAGGGAATGGCTCCCTGGGATCACGTGAATTAATTTTACCTTACAACCAGATTCAGAAGCTGAACTTTTTAAATCCAGCAAGCTTAGTAAATGACTACACCACTTTATTGTAGTTTTTCCGTTAATCCTAAATTACCGAGCCAAATATTTTATTAAAAGAGAAAGGGATTTTTTTTTTTTTTTTTTTTTTTTTATCAGCCTGCTTGGTGGGTGATTTACTCCTCTTACACAGGTCAGTATTCTGTATTCAAGAAACCCAAAGACGTTTTTTTTTATGTGGTGTAAATGGTAACGAGCTTGGCTAGCGTACAGTTGTAAAAAAGTTTGATTCTCAACAGAATGCCTCACTCTTAGGGCCTAATGCTAAGCTTTTTAAGAAAAAAAAAGTAAGTAAAGTCGACAGGGCGGCCCTAAAGTCGGTATCAGCAGTCAGCGAGGGAGTCTATCCTCTTTTTCAATAGGCTAGACCAAGGAGATTGTTTTAGCATCTGAGGTGGAGCGCCACACCTACCATCAGCTCCTTACTTTTACCGCACAGATCCCTGTGCTACTCATAATGCTGAAGTTGGCGGGACCAGTATAACTAGGAACCTTGTGGTTCTAGCCGAACGCTCTACCGACTGAGCAAACCTGGCAACCTGGTTCGATTGTGGGGACAATACACACGTAGCATTTCTTAGGAATAAACTTGTGAAGCCCATCCATCTCCAGGTCTACAACTGGTTTGAATACAGAGTATTCCTTCTCCTACCCCGGTTGCCATTGTAGTGTACTTTTCAAACATGATGAACTGATAGACCACAAAGTACAGATTTTGTTTGATATCGCAGAAATGTGGTCCGACCAAACATGTGGCTACATTACTGCTTTGTTTATTGTATGTACCAAAGAAAAACACCCCCACGGGGCAAAGGGCAGATAACCCAACTTCTGGTCACTTGAGACAAAAGGACTGTAACTCGTAATCTTGTTCTATATATCATCGTCGTCGGGGTGGCCTAATGTTGGTATCAGCCATACAGCGAGGGAGTCTATCCCCCTTTTCACTAAGCGCTAGACCAAGGAGATTGTTTCTGTTTCTGAGGCGGAGCGCCATACCTACCATGAGCTCCTTACTTTACCGCACAGATCCTGTGCTACTCATATGCTGAGTGGGTGAGGACCAGTATCGAACTAGGAACCTTGTGACTTCTAGCCGAACGCCTCTACCGACTATGAATCTAATTCCTCCTCCAGCTATGTGTAAATAGCAGGGGCAGACTGGACTCTTTAATCATGGCTAGGTAACCAGTCTAGGAGAAGGAAACTCTGAATTCAAAACCAGTTAAACTCACTTAAGAAATTGGACCTTGTGTCGCATTCCAGCTCGTGCGAAGGGTGGTAAATATATATATAATATATATATATATAATATATATATATATATATAAGGATGATGCTACAGCGGCTCCTGTAGGGACTAGAAGGCCTACAATAACTCCAATTCGTACATCAAGACGCATACACAGACCACCAATCAAGTTGAAACAATTATGTCTAATCCCAAGTAAGAGTTTTTCCTTCTCCTAGACTGTTTACTAGCCATGGTTAAAGAGTTCCAGTCTGCCCTGCTATTTACACATAGCTGGAGGGAGAATTGGATTCATACCTTTCCCAGGGGTATTAGCGCCATGTGAAATGCCAACAGCTTTGTCCAGGAATTGAACTCGCACTGACGCTCCATTTCCTACGACTCTAACCATTAGACTATGCACCTACCATAATCCTTATATATGCCATCCAGTTCCATGATTTTTTTCAGGAATTTTCAGAAACAACAGAATTCCCAAATTATTTGTAGTGTCGTCCACCTGGGTGCTTAGAAAGCGGTGTCCTGAGGGTCTTCATGTCCTGGGTATGACAGTAAACTCTAACTGATGGTGAGGTTCCAGTTCTGGAGGCCTGGGGAATGTGAAGCATCCCTCATCACCATTGACACCAGGTTTCACTCTGACCCGGATGGGTAGTACCCTGTTAGAATTCCATCTATGAGTTAAATAGAAAAATGTGTTTTAATAAAAAAAAAATTGAGTATCCGTTAAGTATGAATTTATTTAAAAACTTTGTCGGCATTTAAATGATCCAACAAGGGTTGATATGCCATAAAAAAAACAAACAATAAAAACATGTCCTATAATAGATCAGTAATCCATGGGGATTATCTCTCAAAGGCTGACTGGGATATTCCCAGCTATTGATTAACATTAAGTGCTGAAAAGTTTTCTCCTTTGGCCTGTTTTCAGCAAGGCCTCTAAGGACTGTATATGGGTTTAGTGCCAATACAGACAAAAAATTGCACGCCACTGTGCCTTCAGTTAACACAGTCAGCTTGTGAAGAGAAATTTTACTTTTTCAATATATATATTTACCAACCCTCCACACGAGCAGGATGTGAACACAAGGTCAATTTTTAAGCAGGTCAACAGGTTTGCATTCAGAGTTTTTCCTTCTCCTAGACCGGTTTTTGCCTATCAAGGTTAAACGAGCCAGTCCCTGCCCTACTTTTACCATAGCTGGAGGAGAGTAGGTTCATACCTTTCCCCAAAGGTATTTAAGCGCAAAGTGAGAGCAATTACATGTCCAGGAATTTCAATATAATGTGCCCATTCTTTCTCCGTACTTTCCCCATTCGTTAATTGTCTCCAAGCAGTGCCAATTTACTATCCATACTTCCGAGAAAATTCATTAATCCACTTCACAAAACAATCAATAGTTTCCTCCAACATTCCATTAACTATATTTTTACTGAATAGCAGAGATGCTTCATAGGTAACGTGTCCCCTGTGTCCCTGATGCACAAAAATCTAAAGGACAACCGTAAAAAACATATCCCATGTTTCCCAGTGTTTTTCTTTTTTTCTTCTCACCATTTCAAGCTAAGTGTAAAAATGCATTTCAATTTAGTTTTCTAGAAATGAATTACACAAGATAGGTTTACAAAGGTGGAAGTTAAATGGCTTTAGTTGGGACCCAATAAAATTTTGCTGGGGACTCATTCAAAGCAAATATAGCAATCCGCAGGACATACCCTAAAATCAAAAAATCTATCAGCATCAACTGGATAAGCAATTGTCCATTTAACTTTGTCCACCAAAATTGTAGTATACTTTGTTCAAACATGCTGAAACCTGATAAAGAACAAAAGACAGCCCTATTGTCTGGGGCTTTAGAATACAATCGACTGCACCTCCTGCAGTGGAGGTAAAGGGGTTCCCCCTGTTGGCTGTGGGTGGCGACCGTGAGGCTTAAGGACAATCCTGGTAGCTGAGCAGTCCATGACATGCAGCCACTCCACTTAGACCCTTACTTAGGCCTAGGCAGAATGGTTGAGGAAGCCCCCTTCAATCAATCGGCTTGATCAATGTCAAGCCTAGACACCTATTATGAATTGCCCCAAAAGGAAGCCGCGTGGTGGTAATGGTTAAAGTCATAGGGAAAATGGACCTCGTTGCCCTGAGTTTCAATCTTGGACAGTGGTAATTGCATTTCCACTTAGGCTAATACCCTGGGAAGGGTATGAATCCTACTTCCCTCCAGCTATGGGTAAATAGTAGGGCAGACTGGGCTTTCTTGTAACCATGGTTAGGCAACCAGTCTAGGAGAAGGAAAAAAACCTGAAATCAACCTGATAAACTCCGCTAAGAAAATTGAACCTGTTTCAACTCCTGCCCCTCATAGCGAAGGGGTTGGTAAATATATATAATGATTGCCCAACCCTAATTGCCCTTATGGCAAAGCCCCAACCCTTTTTATCATATGGGTGCCTAGAAGTATCCATTAAGAATAGACCTATTTTGAAATGAATATTCATGTTTATTCATTGTTATTCTCTTGTGTTAATAAAATACAGCCTTTAGTTTTCATACTATTCAAACACATCTCAATTTTAAATATCTAAGCTCTTATCATTCAGCTAAAACCTAGAATGTCAGGAATAAATTTTTTAAACTTTAGTAAATAATTCCTGCCCTTAATTTAAGATGAAAGTGGATATTTGATGCACAACATATGCAATACGTAGTCCATCCACACTTATCTATCCTATCTAGTACATATCTATCTATCATCTATCTAGTACATATCTATCCTTACTAAGTACATATACATCTATCTATCTATTCTAGTAACATATCTATCTATCTATCTAGTACATTTCTATCTATCTATCTATCTATCTTCTGTCTAGTACATTCTATCTTGTAACTTGAAAATGTTTTAGCACATATCTTAGCATAAATCGCCTCTTTTTTTTTTTTTTTTTCCTTAAATTTATGAAAGAGTCTATAATGGAGATTTAGGTTTCAGAGTGCGGCTCAGATTCCTTTTTTTTGGGATTGGGTTTGGAAATGTTTTGCCCTGTTTTATCAGAGAGTCAAGACCAGGTTTTTATTCCACGCAAAAATTCTCAA
>CM042143.1:74638280-74685780 GCA_023376005.1 Doryteuthis pealeii
AAAAGAGAGAGGATTTGAGTTAAAGCAAAATTGTTGCAGGCTTTTCTATTAAGATAATAATCCATTCAAACCCTCTGTGTGTGAGTTAAAGCAAATTAGGTTGCAAATCTTTTCTATTAAGATAATAATCCTTTTAACACGCAGTGTGGGAGTTAAAGCAAATTAAAGTTGCAGCTATTCTATTAAGATAATAATTCCATTCACCCTGTGTGTGAGTTAAGCAAATTAGTTGGCAAGCTTTTAGTTAAGATATAATCTTTTAACCTGTGTGTGAGTAAGAGCAAATTATTGCAAGCTTTTTCTATTAAGATAATAATCCTTTCACCTCTGGTGAGTTAAAAGCAAATAGTTGCCAGCTTTTTCTATTAAGATAATAATCCTTTCAACCTTGTTTGTGAGTTAAAAGCAAATTAAGTTGCAAGCTTTTCTATTAAGATAATAATCATTTCACTGTTGTGTGTGAGTTAAAGCAAATAGTTCCAAGCTTTTCTATTAAGATAATATCCTTTCACCTCTGTTTGTGAGTTAAAGCAAATTAGCTTTTGCAAAGCTTTCTATTAAGATAATAATCCTATTCACCCTCTGTTTGTGAGTTAAAGCAAATTAGTTGCAAGCTTTTCTATTAAAGATAAATAAATCTTTTAACACTGGTGTGTGAGTTAATAGCAAATTAGTTGCAAGCTTTTTCTATAAGATAATAATCTTTCACTCTGTGAGTTAAAGCAAATTAGTTGCAAGCTTTTCTATTAAGATAATAATACCTTTCACCTCTGTTTGTGAGTTAAAGCAAAATTTAGTTGGGCAATCTTTCTATTAAGTAATAATCCATTCACGCTTGAGTGTGAGTTAAAGCAAATTAGTTGCAAGCTTTTCTATTAAGATAATATGCCTTTCACTGTTGTGTGTGAGTTAAGCAAATAGTTGCAAGCTTTTCTAGTAAGATAATAATCCCTTTCACTCTGTGTGGGTGAGTTAAAGCAAATTAGTTGCAAGCTTTTCTAATTAAGATAATATAATCCATTCACCTCTGTGTGTTGAGTTAAAGCAAAAATTAGTTGCAGCTTTTTTCTATTAAGATAATAATTCCTTTCAACCTCGTGTTTGTGAGTTAAAGCAAAATTAGTTGCCAATCTTTTCTAATTAAAGAATAATAATCCATTCACCTCTGTGTGTGAAGATAAAAGCAAATTAGTTTACAAAGCTTTTCTAAATTAAGATAATAATCCCTTTCACTGTTGTGTTGTGAGTAAAGCAAATTAGTTGCAAAGCTTTTCCTAGTAAGATAATAATCCTTTCACCCTGCTGTGTGTGAGTTAAAGCAAATTAGTTTGCAAGCTTTTCTAATTAAGATAATAATCCTTTCAACTGTTGTGTGTGAGTAAAAAGCAAATTTAAGTTGCAAGCCTTTTCTATTAAGATAATAATCCATTCACCTCTGTGTGTGAGTTTAAAGCAAATTAGTTTGCAAAGCTTTTCCTATTAAGATAATAATCATATCACCTCTGTGTGTGAGTTAAGCAAATTAGTTGCAAGCCTTTTCTATTAAGATAATTAATTCCTTTCCTTGTTGTGTTTGAGTTAAAGCAATTAAGTTGCAAGCTTTTCTTAGTAAGATATTAATCCTTTCACCTCTGTGTGTGAGTTAAAAAGCAAAATTAGGTTGCAAGCTTTTTCTATTAAGATAATAAATCCATTCACCTCTGTGTGTGAGTTAAAGCAAATTAAAGTTGCCAACTTTTCTATTAAGATAATAATCCCTTTTCACTGTTGTGTGTGAGTTAAAGCAAATTAGTTGCAAGCTTTTCCTAGTTAAGATAATAATCCCTTTCACCTCTGTGTGTTTGAGTCTAAAGCAAATTAGTTGCAAGCTTTTCATTGAGATAATAATCCTTTTCCTTGTTGTGTTTGGAGTTAAAGCAAATTAAGTCTGGCAAGCTTTTCTAGTAAGATAATAATCCATTCAACCTCTGTGTGTGGTTTAAAGCAAATTAGTTGCAAGCTTTTCTAGTAAGAAAATAATAATCCTTTTCACCTCTGTGTGTGAGTTTAAAGCAAAATTAGTCCGCAAGCTTTTCAATTAAGATAATAATCCTTTCCTTTGTTGTGTGTGAGGTTAAAGCAAAATTAGTGCAAAGCTTTTCTATAAGAGTAATAATGCCTTTCACAACTCTGTGTGTGAGTTAAAGCAAAATTAGTTGCAAGCTTTTCTATTAAGAATAATATATCCATTCACCTCTGTGTGTGAGTTAAAGCAAATTAGTTTTGCAAGCTTTTCTATTAGATTAATAATCTTTCAACCTCTGCTGTTGTGAGTTAAAGAGCAAATTGTTGCAAGCTTTTCTATAAGGATAATAATACCATTCACTCTGGTGTGTGAGTTAAAGCAAATTAGTTGCACAGCTTTTCTATTAAAGATAATAATCCTTTTAACACTGCTGGGTGTGAGTTAAGAGCAAATTAGTTGCAAGCTTTTCTATTAAGATAATAATCCTTTCACGCTCTGTTTGTGAGTTAAAGCAAATTAGTTGCAAAGCTTTTCTATTAAGATAATAATCATTTCACTGTTGGGTGTGGAGTTTAAAGCAATATAGTTCCAAGCTTTTCTATTAAGAATATAATAATCCATTTTTCAAAACCTCTGTTTGTGAGTTAAAGCAAATTTAGTTCAAGCTTTTCTATTAAGATAATAAATCCTTTTAACACTGTGTGTGAGTTAAAGCAAATTAGTTGCACAGCTTTTTCTATTAGATAATAAAATCCTTTTCACCTCTGTTTTGTGAGTTAAAGCAATTAGTTTGCAAGCTTTTCTATTAAAGATAATAATCCTTTCACCTCTGTTTGTGAGTTAAAGCAAATTAGTTTGCAAGCTTTCTATAAGATAATAATCCTTTAAACACTGTGTGTGAGTTTAAAGCAAATTAGTTGCAAGCTTTTCTATTAAGATAATTAATCCTTTCACCTCTGTTTGTGAGTAAAAGCAAATTAGTTCAAGCTTTTCTATTAGATAATAATCCTTTTCACCTCTGATTGTGAGTTAAAGCAAATTAGTTTGCAATCTTTTCCTATTAAAGATAAATAATCCTTTCACTGTTGTGTGTTGAGTTAAAAGCAATTATTTGCAAGCTTTTTCTATTAAGATATAATCCTTTCAGCCCTCTGTGTGTGAGTTAAAGAAATTAGTTGCAAGCTTTTCTAGTAAGATATAATCCTTTCACCTCTGTGTTGTTGAGTTAAAGCAAAATTAGTTGCAAGCTTTTCTAGTAAGAGATAATAATCTTTCACCTCTGTGTGGAGTTAAAGCAATTAGTTGTCAAGCTTTTCTAGTAAGATAATAATCGCTTTCACCTCTGTGTGTGAGTTAAAGCAAAATTAGTTGCATAGGCTTTCAAATTGAGATAAATAATCCTTTACTTGTTGTGTTTGAGTTAAAGGCAATTAAGTTGCAAGCTTTTCTATTAAGATAAAATAATCCTTTCACCTCTGTTTGTGAGTTAAAAGCAAATTAGTTGCAAGCTTTTCTAGTAATGATAATATCCTTCACCTCTGTGTGTGAGTTAAGGCAATTAGCGCAAAGCCTTTTCAATTAAGTAATAATCCTTTCCTTGTTGTGTGTGAAGTTAAAGGCAAATAGTTTTTTGCAAATGCTTTTCTATTAAGATAATAATCCCTTTACCTCTGTGTGTGAGTTAAAGCAATTAGTTGCAAGCTTTTCTATTAAGATATAATCCCATTCACCTCTGTGTGTGAGTTAAAGCAAATTAGTTGCAAGCTTTCTATTAAGATAATATCCTTTCACCTCTGTGTTTGAGTTAAAAGCAATTAGTTAGGCAAGCTTTTCTATTAAAGATAATAATCATTCACTCTCTGTGGTGGTGAGTTAAAGCAAATTAGTTGGCAAAGCTTTTTTATTAAGAATATAATCCTTTTTAACACTGTGTGTGAGTTAAAGCAAATTAGTGTGCAAGCTTTTTTCTCTTAAAGATAATAATCCTTTTCACCTCTGTGTGTGAGTTAAGAAATTAGTTGCAACTTTTCTAATTAAGATCAATAATCCATTCACCTCTGTGTGTGAGTTATAAGCCAAATTAGTTGCAAGCTTTTCTATTAAGATAATAATCCTTTCCACTGTTGTGGTTGTTGAGTTAAAGCAAAATTAGTTGCAAGCTTTTTCATTAAGATAATAATCCTTTTCAACTGTTTGTGTGTTGAGTTAAAGCAAATTAGTTGCAAGCTTTTTCTATTAAGATAAAATCCTTTTTCACACTGTTGTGTGTTGAGTTAAAGGCAAATTAGTTGCAGGCTTTTCTATTAAGTATACATAATCCTTTTCACTGTTTGTGTGTTAGTTAAAGCAAATTAGTTGCAGGCTTTTCTTAATTAAGATAATAATCCTTTTCAACGGTTGTGATGTGAGTTAAAGCGAATTAGTTTGTGAATGCTTTTCTATTAAGATAATAATCCTTTTCCTTGTTGTGTGTGAGTTAAGCAAATTAGTTGCAAGCTTTTTCTCTTAAGATAATAATTCCTTTCACTGTTGTGTGTGAGTTTAAAGCAAAATTAGTTGCACTTTTCTATTAAGATAATAATCTTTCCGTGTTGTGTGTGAGTTAAAAGCAAATTAGTTGCAAGGCTTTTCCTATTAAGATAATAATCCATTCACCTCTGTGTGTGAGTTAAAGAAATTTAGTTTGTAAGCTTTTTCTATTAAGAATAATAATCCTTTCCTTGTTGTGTGTGTCTAAGAGCAAATTCTGTTGCAAGCTTTTCTATTAAGATAATAATCCATGTCACCTCTGTGTGTGACGTTAAAAGCAAATTAGTTGCAAGCTTTTTCTATTAAGATAAATAATCCTTTCACTGTGGTGTTGAGTTAAAAGCAAATTAGTGCAAGCTTTTTTCTAATTAGATAATAATCCTTTTACTGTTGTGTGTTTGAGTTAAAGCACAATTAGTTGCAAGCTTTTAATATTAAGATATAACCTTTTCAACTTGTTTGTGTGTTGAGTTAAAGCAAATTAGTTGCAGGCCTTTTCTATTAAGATAATAATCTTTTCACTTGTTGTGTGTTGAGTTAAAGCCAAATTAGTTGCAGGCTTTTCTATTAAGAATAATAATCCTTTTCACTGTTGTGTGTTGAGTTAAAGCAAATTAGTTGCAGGGCTTTTTCTATTAAGAATAATTAATCCTTGTTCACTGTTGTGTGTTTGAGTTAAAGCAAATTAGTTGCAGGTTTTCCTATTAAGATAATAATCTTTTCAACTGTTGTGTGTTGAGTTAAAGTAATTAGTTGCAGGCTTTTCTATTAAGATATAATCCATCACCTCTGTGTGTGAGTTAAAAGCAAATTAAGTTGCAGCTTTTTCTATTAAGATAATAATCCTTTCCTTGTTGTGTTGAGTTAAAGCAAATTAGTTGCAAGGCTTTTCTATTAAGATAATAATCCTTTTAACACGTGTGGGGAGTTAAAGCCAAATTAGTTGCAAGCTTTCTCTATTAAGATAAATATATCCTTTCACCTCTGTGGTTTCGAGTTTAAAGCAAAATTAGTTACCAAAGCCTTTCTATTAAAATAATAATTCCATATCACCTCTGTGTGGTGAGTTCAAAAAAATTAGTTGCAAGCTTTTTCAATTAAGATAATAATCTTTTAAACCACTTGGTGTGTGAGTTTTAAAGCAAATTAGTTGCAAGCTTTTTCTATTAAGATAATAATCCTTCGACTGTGTTGTGAGTTAAAGTAGCAAATTGTGGCAAGCTTTCTATTAAGATAATAATCCATTCACCTCTGTGTGTAAGTTAAAGCAATTAGTTGCAAGCTTTTCTAGTAAGATAATAATCCTTTCACCTCTGTGTGTGAGTTAAAGCAAATTAGTCGCAGCTTTTCATTTAAGATAATAATCCTTTCCTTGTTGGTGTGTGCGTTAAAGCAAATTAGTTGCAAGCTTTTCATAAGATATAATACTTTCACCTCTGTGTGTGAGTTAAAAGCAAATTAGTTGCAAGCTTTTCAATTGAGATAATAATCCTTTCCTTGTTGTGTTTGAGTTAAGCAATTAGTTGCAAAAAGCTTTTCTTATTAAGATATAACCTTTTAAACACCGTGTGGGAGTTAAAAGCAAATTAGTTGCAAAGCTTTTCTGTAAGATAATAATCCCTTTCACCTCTGTGTGTGAGTTAAAGCAAATTAAGTCGCAAGCTTTTCAATTAAGATAATAATCCTTTCTTGTTGTGTGTGAGTTCTAAAGCAAATTAGTTGCAAGCTTTTTCTATTAAGATAATAATCCTTTCACTGTTGTGGTGTGAGTTAAAGCAAATTAGTTGCAAGCTTTTCTATTAAGATAATAATCCTTATACCTCTGTTGTGGTTAAAGCAAATTAGTTGCAAGCTTTTTCTATTAGATAAATATCCTTTCACCTCTGTTTGTGAGTTAAAGCAATTAGTTGCAGCTTTTCTATTAAGATATAATCCATTCACCTCTGTTTGTGAGTTAAAGCAATTAGTTTTGCAAGCTTTTCTTATTAAGATAATAATCCTTTTAACACTGTGTGAGTTAAAGCAAATTAGTTGCAAGCTTTTCTATTAAAGATAATAATCCTTTCACCTCGTTTGTGAGTTAAAAGCAAATTAATTGCAAGCTTTTCTATTAAGATAATAATCCTTTCACCTCTGTTTGTGAGTTAAAGGCAAATTAGTTTTGCAAGCTTTCTATTAAGATATAATCCATTCACCTCTGTGTGTGAGTTAAAGCAAATGAGTTGCAAGCTTTTCTATTAAGATAATAATCCTTTCACTGTTTGTGTGTGAGTTAAGCAAATTAGTTGCAGTTTTCAATTAAGATAATATCTTTCAACTGTTGTGTGTGAGTTAAAGCAAATTAGTTGCAGGCTTATCTATTAAAAAATAATCTTCACCCCTGTGTGTGTGAGTTAAGCAAATTAGTTGCAAGCTTTTCTCTTAAGATAATAATCCTTGTCACCTCTGTTGTTGAGTTAAAGCAAATTAGTTGCAAGCTTTTCTATTTAGATAATAATCCTTTCACCTCCGTGTGTGAGTTAAAGCAAATTAGTTGGCAGGCTTTTCTATTAAGATAATAATCCATTCACCTCTGTGTGTGAGTTAAAGCAAATTAGTTGCAAGCTTTTCTATAAGAATAATAATCCTTTCACTGTTGTGGTGTGAGTACAAAAGCAAATTAGTTGCAGCTTTTCTATTAAGATAATAATCCATTCACCTCTGTGTGTGAGTTAAAAGCAAATTAGTTGCAGCTTTTATTAAGATAATAATCATTCACCTCTGTGTGTGAGTTAAAGCTTAGTTTGCAAAGCTTTCTATTAAGGTTTGTGTTTGAGTTAAAGCAAATTAGTTGCAAGCTTTTCTATTAAGATAATAATCCATTCACCTCTGTGTGTGAGTTAAAAGCAAATTAGTTGCAAGCTTTTCTATTAAGATAATAATACTTTCACCTCTGTGTGTGAGTTAAAGCAAATTAGTTGCAAGCTTTTCAATTGAGATAATAATCCTTTCCTTGTTGTGTTTGAGTTAAAGCAAATTAGTTGCAAGCTTTTCTATTAAGATAATAATCCTTTTAACACCGTGTGGGAGTTAAAGCAAATTAGTTGCAAGCTTTTCTATTAAGATAATAATCCTTTCACCTCTGTGTGTGAGTTAAAGCAAATTAGTTCCAAGCTTTTCTATTAAGATAATAATCCATTCACCTCTGTGTGTGAGTTAAAACAATTAGTTGCAAGCTTTTCAATTAGATAATAATCCTTTTTAACACTGTGTGTGAGTTAAAGCAAATTAGTTGCAAGCTTTTCTATTAAGATAATAATCCTTTCACCTCTGTGTGTGAGTTAAAGCAAATTAGTTGCAAGCTTTTCTAGTAAGATAATAATCCTTTCACCTCTGTGTGTGAGTTAAAGGCAAATTAGTCGCAAGCTTTTCAATTAAGATAATAATCCTTTCCTTGTTGTGTGTGAGTTAAAGCAAATTGTTGCAAGCTTTTCTATTAAGATAATAATCCTTTCCTTGTTGTGTGTGAGTTAAAGCAAATTAGTTGCAAGCTTTTCAATTAAAGATAATAATCCTTTCCTTGTTGTGTGTGAGTTAAAGCAAATTAGTCGCAAGCTTTTCAATTAAGATAATAATCCTTTCCTTGTTGTGTGTGAGTTAAAGCAAATTAGTTGCAAGCTTTTCTATTAAGATAATAATCCTTTCACTGTTGTGTGTGAGTTAAAGCAAATTAGTTGCAAGCTTTTCTATTAAGATAATAATCCTTTCACCTCTGTGTGTGAGTTAAAGCAAATTAGTTGCAAGCTTTTCTATTAAGATAATAATCCTTTCACCTCTGTTTGTGAGTTAAAGCAAATTAGTTGCAAGCTTTTCTATTAAGATAATAATCCATTCACCTCTGTTTGTGAGTTAAAGCAAATTAGTTGCAAGCTTTTCTATTAAGATAATAATCCTTTTAACACTGTGTGTGAGTTAAAGCAAATTAGTTGCAAGCTTTTCTATTAAGATAATAATCCTTTCACCTCTGTTTGTGAGTTAAAGCAAATTAATTGCAAGCTTTTCTATTAAGATAATAATCCTTTCACCTCTGTTTGTGAGTTAAAGCAAATTAGTTGCAAAGCTTTTCTATTAAGATAATAATCCATTCACCTCTGTGTGTGAGTTAAAGCAAATGAGTTGCAAGCTTTTCTATTAAGATAATAATCCTTTCACTGTTGTGTGTGAGTTAAAGCAAATTAGTTGCAAGCTTTTCAATTAAGATAATAATCCTTTCACTGTTGTGTGTGAGTTAAAGCAAATTAGTTGCAGGCTTATCTATTAAAATAATAATCCTTTCACCCCTGTGTGTGTGAGTTAAAGCAAATTAGTTGCAAGCTTTTCTCTTTAAGATAATAATCCTTTCACCTCTGTGTGTGAGTTAAAGCAAATTAGTTGCAAACTTTTCTATTTAGATAATAATCCTTTCACCTCCGTGTGTGAGTTAAAGCGAATTAGTTGCAAGCTTTTCTATTAAGATAATAATCCTTTCACTGTTGTGTGTGAGTTAAAGCAAATTAGTTGCAAGCTTTTCTCTTAAGATAATTATCCTTTCACTGTTGTGTGTGAGTTAAAGCGAATTAGTTGCAAGCTTTCCTTGTTGTGTGTGAGTTAAAGCAAATTAGTGCAAGCTTTTCTATTAAGATTAAATCCTTTCACTGTTGTGTGTGAGTTAAAGCAAATTAGTTGCAAGCTTTTCTATTAAGATAATAATCCTTTCACTGTTGTGTGTGAGTTAAAGCAAATTAGTTGCAAGCTTTTCTCTTAAGATATAATCCTTTCACTGTTGTGTGTGAGTTAAAGCAAATTAGTTGCAAGCTTTTCTATTAAGATAATAATCCTTTCACTGTTGTGTGTGAGTTAAAGCAAATTAGTTGCAAGCTTTTCTCTTAAGATAATAATCCTTTCACTGTGTGGTGTGAGTTAAAGCAAATTAGTTGCAAGCTTTTCTATTAAGATAATAATCCTTTCACTGTTGTGTGTGAGTTAAAGCAAATTAGTTGCAAGCTTTTCTATTAAAGATAATAATCCTTTCACTCTGTGTGTGAGTTAAAGCAAATTAGTTGTAAGCTTTTCTATTAAGATAATAATCCTTTCCTTGTTGTGTGTGTTAAAGCAAATTAGTTGCAAGCTTTTCTATTAAGATAATAATCCATTCAACCTCTGTGTGTGAGTTAAAGCAAATTAGTTGGGCTTTCTATTAAGATAATATCTTTCATTTGTGTGTGAGTAAAGAAAATTAGTTGCAGGTTTTCTATTAGATAATAACCTTTTCACTGTTGTGTGTTGAGTTAAAGCAAATTAGTTGCAGGCTTTTCTATTAAGATAATAATCCTTTTCACTGTTGTGTGTTGAGTTAAAGCAATTAGTTGCAGGCTTTTCTATTAAGATAATAATCCTTTTCACTGTTGTGTGTTGAGTTAAGCAAATTAGTTGCAGGCTTTTTCTATTAAGATAATAATCCTTTTTACTGTTGGTTTGAGTTAAAGCAAAATTAGTTGCAAGCTTTTCTATTAAGATAATAATCCTTTCACTGTTGTGTGTGAGTAAAAGCAAATTAGTTGCAAGCTTTTCTATTAATAATAATATCCATTTCACCTCTGTGTGTGAGTTAAAGCAAATTAGTTGCACAGCTTTTCTATTAAGATAATAATATTTTCACCTCTGTGTGTGAGTTAAAAGCAAATTAGTTGCAAGCTTTTCTATTAAGATAATAATCCTTTCACTGTTGTGTGTGAGTAAAAGCAAAATTAGTTGCAAGCTTTCTATTAAGATATAATCCATTCACTCTGTGTGTGAGTTAAAGCAAATTAGTTGCAAGCTTTTCTATTAAGATAGTAATACTTTCACCTCTGTGTCTGAGTTAAAGCAATTAGTTGCAAGCTTTTCTATTAGATAATAATCCTTCCTTGTTGTGTTTGAGTTAAAGCAAATTAGTTGCAAGCTTTTCTATTAAGATAATAATCCATTCAACCTGTGTGTGAGTTAAAGCAAATTAGTTGCAAGCTTTTCTATTAAGATAATAATACTTCACCTCTGTGTGTGAGTTAAAGCAAATTGCAAGCTTTTCAATTAGATAATAATCCTTTCCTTGTTGTGTTTGAGTTAAAGCAAATTAGTTGCAAGCTTTTCTATTAAGATAATAACCTTTAACACGTGTGGGAGTTAAAAGCAAATTAGTTGCAGCTTTTCTATTAAGATAATAATCCTTTTCACACCTCTGTGTGTGAGTTAAAGCAAATTAGTTGCAAGCTTTTCAATTAAGATAATAATCCTTTTAACACTGTGTGTGAGTTAAAGCAAATTAGTTGCAAGCTTTTCTATTAAAGATAATAATCCTTTTCACCTCTGTTTTTGTGAGTTAAAGCAAATTAGTTGCAGCTTTTCTATTAAGATAATAATCCATTCACCTCTGTGTGTGAGTTAAACCAAATTAGTTACAAGCTTTTCTAGTAAGATAATAATCCTTTCACCTCTGTGTGTGAGTTAAAGCAAATTAGTCGCAAGCTTTTCAATTAAGATAATAATCCTTTCCTTGTTGTGTGTGAGTTAAAGCAAATTAGTTGCTAGCTTTTCTATTAAGATAATAATCCTTTCACCTCTGTTTGTGATTTAAAGCAAATTAGTTGCAAGCTTTTCTATTAAGATAATAATCCATTCACCTCTGTGTGTGAGTTAAAGCAAATTAGTTGCAAGCTTTTCTAGTAAGATAATAATCCTTTCACCTCTGTGTGTGAGTTAAAGCAAATTAGTCGCAAGCTTTTCAATTAAGATAATAATCCTTTCCTTGTTGTGTGTGAGTTAAAGCAAATTAGTTGCAAGCTTTTCTATTAAGATAATAATCCTTTCACTGTTGTGTGTGAGTTAAAGCAAATTAGTTGCAAGCTTTTCTATTAAGATAATAATCCTTTCACCTCTGTGTGTGAGTTAAAGCAAATTAGTTGCAAGCTTTTCTATTTAGATAATAATCCTTTCACCTCTGTTTGTGAGTTAAAGCAAATTAGTTGAAAGCTTTTCTATTAAGATGATAATCCTTTCACCTCCGTGTGTGAGTTAAAGCGAATTAGTTGCAAGCTTTTCTATTAAGATAATAATCCTGTCACCGTTGTGTGTTGAGTTAAAGCAAATTAGTTGCAAGCTTTTCTATTAAGATAATTATCCTTTCACTGTTGTGTGTGAGTTAAAGCGAATTAGTTGCAAGCTTTTCTATTAAAGATAATAATCCTTTCACTGTGTGTGTGAGTTAAGCAAATTAGTTGCAAGCTTTTCTATTAGATATAATCCTTTCACTGTTGTGTGTGAGTTAAAGCAAATTAGTTGCAAGCTTTTCTATTAAGATAATAATCCTTTCACTGTTGTGTGTGAGTTAAAGCAAATTAGTTGCAAGCTTTTCTATTAAGATAATAATCCTTTCACTGTTGTGTGTGAGTTAAAGCAAATTAGTTGCAAGCTTTTCTATTAAGATAATAATCCTTTCACTGTTGTGTGTGAGTTAAAGCAAAATTAGTTGCAAGCTTTTCTATTAGATAATAATCCTTTCACTGTTGTGTGTGGTTAAAGCAAATTTGTTGCAAGCTTTCTATTAAGATAATAATCCTTTCACTGTTTTGTGTGAGTTAAAACAAATTAGTTGCAAGCTTTTCTATTAAGATAATAATCCTTTCCTTGTTGTGTGTGAGTTAAAGCAAATTAGTTGCAGGCTTATCTATTAAAATAATAATCCTTTCACCCCTGTGTGTGAGTTAAAGAAGATTAGTTGCAAGCCTTTCTATTAGATAAGACTCCTTTCCTTGTTGTGTGTGAGTTAAAACAAATTTGTTGCAAGCTTTTCTATTAAGATAATAATCCTTTCCTTGTTGTGTGTGAGTTAAAGCAAATTAGTTGCAGGCTTATCTATTAAAATAATAATCCTTTCACCCCTGTGTGTGAGTTAAAGAAAATTAGTTGCAAGCCTTTCTATTTAGATAAGACTCCTTTCCTTGTTGTGTGTGAGCTAAAGCAAATTAGTTGCAAGCTTTTCTAGTAAGATAAGAATCCTTTCACTGTTTTGTGTGAGTTAAAACAAATTAGTTGCAAGCTTTTCTATTAAGATAAGAATCCTTTCACCTCTGTATATGTTAAAAGAAAAATATGCTTTGCATGGAAATTCTGAACAAACTACTGAACTAAGATTTATAAAAAAAAATTGCATGATAAATTAATAATGGTCTGCTTTACCAATTTTTTATTGAAACTAATTTTTACAACAAAAAGTTATGTCAGAGAACCTGAACTTTGAACATGGTTTATGACAAAAGTAACTGACCAATGTAAACTGCCAATAGACTATGTTAAATGGCATACTTCTTCTATTTTTCAGTCAATTCTAATCAGTTTCACATTACTGTGAAATTTTTGTAAATAAATGAAGTATACTAACATCCTCTCATGCGAGAGAATAATATGTGAAAGAACAGATGTTCAAATATTCATCCTTTTTTTTTTCTCTTGTCTCATTGATAAAAAGTTATAAAATAACAATACTCATATGAACTTGGTGAACTTTTAAATCAATTTCCTTTTATTTGGTGCATGATTTAACAGGAATTTATTGGTTTATTGCAATTATTATAGAGGTGTGTGGTGTAATGGTTATTGTCAGAGGAAGTGGACACAGCAACTCAAGTTCAAATTCTGGAAGAGGCTGTTTTCATTTTACATAGCGCTAATACCCTTGGGAAAGTTATGAATCCAACTATTCTCCCTCTCGTGAAAAATAGTTGGGTGTATTGGTCTCTTTAGCTTTGGTTAGGCAACTAGTCTAGATGAAGGAAAACTCTTATTTCGAACCTGTTAAACTCCGCTTAAGAAATTGACCTTGTGTCACATCCTGCTCGTGCAGAGTGGTTGGTAGATATGTATAGCAATTTTTGGTAAACAGAGGATTAGCGCGTCCTGGCTTCCTGCCCTAAAAAACACTAATTGGTGCTTGCTCAAAATGTGACTCTTGCTAGTTATGGACTCCTTAACCGTTTGAAGAGGGTTTTCCCAAAAAGTTAATGCGATATGAAAACGATATATGATATGAAAAGCTTTATTAGCAGTGCATACAAACTGGTGAAAGAAGTAGATAAGGATTAATTAACTAAAAAAAAAAAAACTCTTCAGAAACAAATACACAAAAAATATAAATATGAATGCAATTCCCTAACCTTTAGGTGTAAAATAACCATAGATGGATAGATGTGCCATTAAAATCAATCAGTAAGCTCTACTGAGTCTGGTATGCAAATCAAATTACTTATTTACCAGCATCTCCCAAGAGTTCACCCATCCAAGTATTGACAATCTCAATGCTACTTAACTTTGATGATCTAGTGGAAACTGGTGCTTTAATTGTAATTTGACTGGAAGTCCTGTCAGTATCATCATCAGCAGCAGCAGCAGCAATAGTTCTTTTCTCTGTCCACTGCTAAACTCAGTCTTTCCCTTTCTGTTTGTAATATAAGTAAATTGTTCTTACCTACTTGGCAATTATTCTTTGGTCATGAGTGCGTGTTTGTAATAAAAGTAAATTGTTCTTACCTACTTGGCAATTATTCTTTGGTCATGAGTGCGTGTTTGTGATAAATGTAAATTGTTCTTACCTACTTGGCAATTATTCTTTGGTCTTGAGTGCGTGTTTGTGATAAAAGTAAATTGTTCTTACCTACTTGGCAATTATTCTTTGGTCATGAGTGCGTGTTTGTAATAAAAGTAAATTGTTCTTACCTACTTGGCAATTATTCTTTGGTCATGAGTGCGTGTTTGTGATAAATGTAAATTGTTCTTACCTACTTGGCAATTATTCTTTGGTCATGAGTGCGTGTTTGTGATAAAGTAAATTGTTCTTACCTACTTGGCAAGTGCGTGTTTGTGATAAAAGTAATTGTTCTTACCTACTTGGCAATTATTCTTTGGTCATGAGTGCGTGTTTGTAATAAAAGTAAATTGTTCTTACTTACTTGGCAATTATTCTTTGGTCTTGAGTGCGTGTTTGTGATAAAAGTAAATTGTTCTTACCTACTTGGCAATTATTCTTTGGTCATGAGTGCGTGTTTGTGATAAATGTAAATTGTTCTTACCTACTTGGCAATTATTCTTTGGTCTTGAGTGCGTGTTTGTGATAAAAGTAAATTGTTCTTACCTACTTGGCAATTATTCTTTGGTCATGAGTGCGTGTTTGTAATAAAAGTAAATTGTTCTTACTTACTTGGCAATTATTCTTTGGTCTTGAGTGCGTGTTTGTGATAAAAGTAAATTGTTCTTACCTACTTGGCAATTATTCTTTGGTCATGAGTGCGTGTTTGTGATAAATGTAAATTGTTCTTACCTACTTGGCAATTATTCTTTGGTCTTGAGTGCGTGTTTGTGATAAAAGTAAATTGTTCTTACCTACTTGGCAATTATTCTTTGGTCATGAGTGCGTGTTTGTTATAAATGTAAATTGTTCTTACCTACTTGGCAATTATTCTTTGGTCTTGAGTGCGTGTTTGTGTAAAAGTAATTGTTCTTACCTACTTGGCAATTATTCTTTGGTCATGAGTGCGTGTTTGTATAAAAGTAAATTGTTCTTACCTACTTGGCAATTATTCTTTGGTCATGAGTGCGTGTTTGTAATAAAAGTAAATTGTTCTTACCTACTTGGCAATTATCTTTGGTCTTGAGTGCGTGTTTGTGATAAAAGTAAATTGTTCTTACCTACTTGGCAATTATTCTTTGGTCTTGAGTGCGTGTTTGTATAAAAGTAAATTGTTCTTACCTACTTGGCAATTATTCTTTGGTCTTGAGTGCTGTTTGTAATAAAAGTAAATTGTTCTTACCTACTTGGAAATTATTCTTTGGTCTTGAGTGCGTGTTTGTGATAAAGTAAATTGTTCTTACCTACTTGGCAATTATTCTTTGGTCTTGAGTGCGTGTTTGTAATAAAAGTAAATTGTTCTTACCTACTTGGCAATTATTCTTTGGTCATGAGAGCGTGTTTGTGATAAATGTAAATTGTTCTTACCTACTTGCAATTATTCTTTGTCATGAGTGCGTGTTTGTGATAAATGTAAATTGTTCTTACCTACTTGGCAATTATTCTTTGGTCTTGAGTGCGTGTTTGTGATAAAAGTAAATTGTTTTACCTACTTGGCAATTATTCTTTGGTCATGAGTGCGTGTTTGTAATAAAAGTAAATTGTTCTTACTTACTTGGCAATTATTCTTTGGTCTTGAGTGCGTGTTTGTGATAAAAGTAAATTGTTCTTACCTACTTGGCAATTATTCTTTGGTCATGAGTGCGTGTTTGTGATAAAAGTAAATTGTTCTTACCTACTTGGCAATTATTCTTTGGTCTTGAGTGCGTGTTTGTGATAAAAGTAAATTGTTCTTACCTACTTGGCAATTATTCTTTGGTCATGAGTGCGTGTTTGTGATAAAAGTAAATTGTTCTTACCTACTTGGCAATTAAGTGTGTGTTTGAATAAAAGTAAATGAGTGCGTGTTTGTACTTACTACTTGGCAATTATTCTTTGGTCATGAGTGCATGTTTGTAAAAGTAAATTGTTCTTACTTACTTGGCAATTATTCTTTGGTCATGAGTGCGTGTTTGTGATAAATGTAAAACCTACTTGGCAATTATTCTTTGGTCATGAGTGCGTGTTTGTGATAAATGTAAATTGTTCTTACCTACTTGGCAATTATTCTTTGGTCATGAGTGCGTGTTTGTGATAAAAGTAAATTGTTCTTACCTACTTGGCAATTATTCTTTGGTCATGAGTGCGTGTTTTGTGATAAAAGTAAATTGTTCTACCTACTTGGCAATTATTCTTTGGTCATGAGTGCGTGTTTGTCATAAAAGCTTACCTACTTGGCAATTATTCTTTGGTCATGAGTGCGTGTCTGTGATAAAAGTAATTGTTCTTACCTACTTGGCAATTATTCTTTACTTATCATGAGTGCGTGTTTGTAATAAAAGTAAATTGTTCTTACCTACTTGGCAATTATTCTTTGGTCATGAAAGTGTTTTTATAAGCGTTTTTAAGTAAATTGTTTTTACTTAGCAATTATTCTTTGGTCCATAAAGCGTGTTTGTGATAAAAGTAAATTGTTCTTACCTACTTGGCAATTATTCTTTGGTCATGAGTGCGTGTTTGTGATAAAAGTAAATTGTTCTTACCTACTTGGCAATTATTCTTTGGTCTTGAGTGCGTGTTTGTAATAAAGTAAATTGTTCTTACCTACTTGGCAATTATCTTTGGTCATGAGTGCGTGTTTGTAATAAAAGTAAATTGTTCTTACCTACTTGGCAATTATTCTTTGGTCATGAGTGCATGTTGTAATAAAAGTAAATTGTTCTTACTTACTTGGCAATTATTCTTTGGTCATGAGTGCGTGTTTGTGATAAATGTAAATTGTTCTTACCTACTTGGCAATTATTCTTTGGTCTTGAGTGCGTGTGTAAAAAGTAAATTGTTCTTACCTACTTGGCAATTATTCTTTGGTCATGAGTGCGTGTTTGTGATAAAAGTAAATTGTTCTTACCTACTTGGCAATTATTCTTTGGTCATGAGTGTTTGTGATAAAAGTAAATTGTTCTTACCTACTTGGCAATTATTCTTTGGTCATGAGTGCGTGTTTGTGATAAAAGTAAATTGTTCTTACCTACTTGGCAATTATTCTTTGGTCATGAAAACGTGTTTGTGATAAAAGTAAATTGTTCTTACCTACTTGGCAATTATTCTTTGGTCTTGAGTGCGTGTTTGTGGTAAAAGTAAATTGTTCTTACCTACTTGGCAATTATTCTTTGGTCTTGAGTGCGTGTTTGTGGTAAAAGTAAATTGTTCTTACCTACTTGGCAATTATTCTTTGGTCATGAAAACGTATTTGTGATAAAAGTAAATTGTTCTTACCTACTTGGCAATTATTCTTTGGTCATAAGTGCGTGTTTGTAATAAAAGTAAATTGTTCTTACCTACTTGGCAATTATTCTTTGGTCATGAAAGTGTTTTATAAGCGTTTTTAAGTAAATTGTTTCTTACTTAGCAATTATTCTTTGGTCCATAAAGCGTGTTTGTAATAAAAGTAAATTGTTCTTACCTACTTGGCAATTATTCTTTGGTCATGAGTGCGTGTTTGTAATAAAGTAAATTGTTCTTACCTACTTGGCAATTATTCTTTGGTCATGAAAGTGTTTTTATAAGCGTTTTTAAGTAAATTGTTTCTTACTTAGCAATTATTCTTTGGTCCATAAAGCGTGTTTGTAATAAAAGTAAATTGTTCTTACCTACTTGGCAATTATTCTTTGGTCATGAGTGCGTGTTTGTAATAAAAGTAAATTGTTCTTACCTACTTGGCAATTATTCTTTGGTCATGAAAACGTGTTTGTGATAAAAGTAAATTGTTCTTACCTACTTGGCAATTATTCTTTGGTCTTGAGTGCGTGTTTGTGGTAAAAGTAAATTGTTCTTACCTACTTGGCAATTATTCTTTGGTCATGAGTGCGTGTTTGTAATAAAAGTAAATTGTTCTTACCTACTTGGCAATTATTCATTGGCCATGAAAGTGTTTTTATAAGCGTTTTTAAGTAAATTGTTCTTACTTAGCAATTATTCTTTGGTCCATAAAGCGTGTTTGTAATAAAAGTAAATTGTTCTTACCTAGTTGGCAAATTGTCCTTTGGTCATGAAAGTTTTTCTAATAAAAGTAAACTGTAGTTTCCTACTTGGCAATTTTCTTTTGTTTATGCTTGTGATAGACATACCTGTAATATGTAAAAGCTTTCTGTATTATCAAATAGTATATAACATATCGTTTGCCATTAACATAGAACCAGGTGTCTACAGATGGATGAACCTGATGAGAGAGAGTGCTTGCTATCTTTACACTTTTCCTTAAGTACCTGGATGTTGCTTTCTGACCGGTCATCAGAAGAGCCTCTTGCAACCAAGGGGAGGTAATCCACATTTGTGTGCCAAGACTTAGTAAATAACAATATCAATATTTCTTTTAATCATAACTTCTATATATCTTTCAACTTTCTCAGAATTAGTATTATTTGGATTATTCGGACTTTTGTCCTCATCTTCATTGTTATATGTACAACGTTTCGGCCAATGTGCCCTCCAGCCTTCTTAAAAAAAAAAAACAACAAAAAAAAACAATATGAGTCAAGGTAAATAAAATCATACATACGTGCATAGGTAGATATTCTAGGCAAAACAAGACATTAAGTTTACTAGTACAAAATAAAAAAACGCCCTCCAGGCGATGTAAAAATAGATTTTTGAAACATATTGCCTGAGGGGTGGAAGTAAAAAAATTCAATATCAGCGAGTTTGTACCCTAAGTAAGTAAAATCATCAAATTCATTAAAGGATTAAAAATAAAACAATTTGAAATGTAAACTTTAAATATGTATTAAAATAAAACAAACTATATATAGATATATAATACCAGTCATGTATTTATTAAAACTTGTTTTAAAAAACAATGAGGACTGTCTAATGTTGCATGTTCAAATTTTGAGTATTTATTCTGTTATGACGATTTTGGGTAATGTGACATAAGCAGTGACGTAATTTTTGTTACAGACAAAAAACGGAAGCGAATCTCCATTATTAATAGATAAGTTCCCAAAATTCACACTGAATTGTCCAATTAGACACATAGCCTAGTGGATAAAGGAGTTAGGTTAAGACAGTTCTAAGTGACAGTTATCTCTAGGCTGCAGGTTCAGTCTTGGTCAGGAGCAGCAGTAACATAGAATAATAATTAACACAGCTTAACACCTGTACCCCAGCTATGGTTAGCAGAATGAGAACAGGAATCCCCCGTGAACTGAATAAAGGGTTAGATTCAAAGTTTCATGATGGCTCCCCATTACAACAAGAAGGTTCCTGAGTCCAAGAAAGTTCCCGAGTCCGAGAAGAAATACCTGAACAAGGCAGGAGGGCACATCAGCCGAAACGTTATACATATAACAATGAAGATGAGGACAATATCCTGAATAATCCAAATAATATTAATTATCAAGTCTCATCTCAAAAATTCTGAGAAATAGTATTTCTCAGAATTGTCATTTTTTTCAAATTTCAAATATTTTTTGTTAATTTTAAAAACAAGCAATTTAGTTTCACTTCTGAATTATGAGAATTTCTGCAGTTATGACAACATTCGATACATTTACTTCAATTGAATGATTTTAACTGCATATCAACCCATCAGGGGTTATTTTATGTCTAAAGGTTAGGAAATTGTGTACATTCTACATTTATATTTTTTATGTACTTGTTTCCTAAGAGCTTTTTTTTTCCCAGTTATATGATATCAAGTATTCCTATATAATTGTAATAGAAATAATTTACATACAGTTGTAGGGTTTTCAGTACTCCTATGTAATACAAATCTCTGTGTTTTGTTTTACGGCATAACAACCATGGTGGGTCATTTAATACCAGCAAATTTTTGAAAGATTCATAGAGATAATTTAGAATGAAAAATTTAAAATTCAATTTTTTTGTAAACAAATTTTCTATTTAACCCATAGAGTACTACCACTCCGGGTCAGAGTGGACTTGGGAGCAATGGTGATGAAGGGCTGCTCCACATTCTCCAGAACTGGAACCTCACCATCAGTTAGTGTTTAACGTCATACCCAGGACATGAAGACCCTCAGCCACCACCTAGCACCCATATAATAAAAAGGGTTGGGGGTTGCCATAAGGGAAATAGGGTTGGGACAATCATATAGGTGCTAGAGCTTGACGTGACCAGCCGATTGATCGGAGGGGGCCTCTCCGTCCAATTCTATTTAATAACAGTTATTTGTTTGCACACAGTTATATGGTTCAAGTAACTAATATAAAATCTATTAGTACACAATTATAGTTTCAAGCAACTATTCTTAATACAAACAATTTACATATAATTATGACTCATTTAACAAAACATTGAGAAAATCAACAAAGAGCCGCTCTGTCTGATGGGGCTATACAATACACTGACTGCACCTCTACATTACACTCTGATCCGAGGCTAAAAGCACAGATACTACACCCTGATCCTAGGCAGAAGTAGCCCTGTCATCTGGAGCTTTAGAATATACTGCACCTCTGCAGAGGGGTAAGACCACTCCCCCCAATGGGCCACCTGTTGGCCATGAGGGGTGACCCGTAATGCTTTAGGATGAAATCCAGGTGGCTGACCAGTTCATGTTATGCAACACACATTGACCCTCCTCCAATCAATTAGCTGGTCACATCAAGCCCTAGCACCTATATGATTGTCCCAATCCTATTACCCTTATGGCAAACCCCAACCCTTTTTATTAAATATGTTCTATAAGTGGTGGCTGAGGGTCTTAATGTCCTGGGTATGATGTTAAACTCTTATCTGATGGTGAAGTTCCAATCTGGAGCTCTGCGAAATGTGGAGTACCCCTTCATCACCATTACTCCTAGGTCCATTCTAGCCAGGAGTGATAGTACCTGTTATGGTCCCATATATAGGTTAAATAGAAAAACATGTGTTTAAAAAAAATGTGTTAAAAAACTGAGTTTAAAAAAATTTCAATACCCATCAAGAATGAATAAAACAATGTCTTAAGCATAAAATAACCCAACAAGGTTTGACATGTCATAAAATACAACTAAACTAGACAGAAGTATTGATTAAATGTAAATAATCTTGTCATTTTTTTATTATGACAGTTGAAGTGAGTTAGTATACTGTTGGTTTGAACAACAGCAACTAGCTAAGCACAACTGAACCAGTGCCAAGACAGTTGGGACTTATTGAAATCAAGAATAGTCCATTCTTGCATTTGGGTGGTTCCATTCCCTGCGTCCTGATTGGCTGCTTGATTTCTATGATGTTATGAGGCTTCATAAATAACCTGTCATTTTGCAGTGGTATAGCAGCAAGATGGATTTGTATTCAGTTATGACTACTTGCTGCCTTGTCTTACCAATTCGAAGGTAATTGGTACTAGTATGAGTATTCTACAATGACTATATATATATATATATATATATAGGGTTTTACAGAAATATCTCCTACATTTTAAACTGTAACCTGTGTGGTGCAAGTGAACTTAGAAAGGTGGCAATGATAGCTCAATCTAACTAATATCTTACTATTTTTTGTCAGATATGATTAGTTAAGATCATGGCTTGGACCGGTGAACAGCGTGTGATTGTTGTTGAAAAGTGTTTCATTAAATGAAGATTTTCTTGTTTTGTCTCCTGTTACAGTATAAATTTGATTTTTATCTATTTTGTTTCTATATTTTATTTTCAACAGAATGGGGCCGAGCGTTTCCTCAAAACCATCACCTTGTCAACCTCCTGTCCCTCAACAAAGCTACTGAGGGCTGCATCTTCTGTGAACCCTGCCTGAAGCAACGGAAGCGACGACTTGCCAATTCATGGTGCAAACCCTGCTGTGAGGGCCTCTGCTCTACTTGTGCCAATGATCATGCCTCTCGTACGGAGCCGGTGGCCATGGACCATCAGGTTTTAACCCTTAGTGCTGCCTTGGCCCAAATCCCATCTGGTCCGAGCTGCCCTCAGCACAGCTCAAAAGAGATGGAATTATTTTGCACAAAATGCGAACAGATGATTTGCTGCTTGTGTTTTTTTGACATGCACCGAAAATGTGATCGTTACGTCCACTCACTGCTGACAGTCTACCCCGACAAACGGGATGCCGCCAAGGCCAGTCGGGTTGAGTTGTCAACCAAGAAGGAAAAGGCCGAAGAGATGGTTAAGAATGTGTTAAAGCAGAAAGAAAATGTGACGCAGGCTAAGGTAGAGGTCAAAGGTCAGATTACCGGCCTGAGAATGAGAATTGAGGAGATCCTCAGGACGAGAGAGAAAGAGATATGTTCAGATTTGATTGAACTTCACGATGAACAGCAAAAGTATCTTGACATGCTTCTGGGTCATGCCCAAAGCATCGTAGAGTCACTGTCTCGCCATCTTGCAACCCTGGACTGTGCAATGGAATCATCCTGTTCGCAATTCATGAACATTTATCAAAACATGATCCAAGACCAAATGGTTCAGCTTCCGCTGCCAACCCGACTGTGCCATACATTAAAATTCTCCCCAAATCAAGATTATTTCGATTTGTCCCGGAGTTTTGAAGTTCAAAAATTGGGGAAGGTTTTTCTGGAAGCTGAAAAGCTCTCAAAGGAGAGTTTTTGTGATCGGTCCAAACATTTGATCCAGGGACAGAATGACTTTGGGACGTCTTTGTGTATGAAAGACGAATACTCGAGAAGATCTGAGCTGCTGTCGGATTTTTTGAAGCCCTCTTTTCCTGTAAGAGCTGGTCAATTCCCGGCCAAGCTATCCGGAGAAACAGATTACCGGTCACACAGCGACGTGATATGTTTACGGAACGGGCGGATTATCATTAGTGACAGTATCAACTGTAGTGTAAAACAATTTAACAGGCAGGGGCATTTGGTTGGATGTTTGCACACCAATACACAACCTTTTGGAATTTGCATTTGGTCCGAGGATGAAATTGCCATTACTTTCCCATATTCTTGGGAGATTCGACTTATCAAACATGTTAATATGATTCTTCCATCATCATGGCATAGCTTGCCAACCATGAACCAATACCGAGGTATTGTATCCAATCGAGATAACCATCTAATGTGTAGCTCATTTGATACCCTCTCGGTGGACATTCTGTCTGTCCAATCAGAGGGTGTTCAAGTTATCCAACACATTGAAATGTTATCGATTTCTCCAGATATTGTTTCGTCTGTCAGTCAGATCTCAACGACGGCTGACGGGGATATTTTTCTTATTGATCAAAATAGTAACTGCTTAGTTTGTTTAGACTTTAAAGGTCGTGTGAATTTTATATTTCGGGGCAGCGAAAGTCATTGTAGTGTTTGCCTGTGTGGGGTGTTTGGGATAGTGGCCAATGATGACTACATTTACCTTGCGGACACGTGGAAATCAAGAGTTGTCCGACTCTTTCGAGATGGGCGTCTTGATAGAATTTTTCTAACAAGGGAGCATTCTGTTTTACGACCGCAGGCTGTGGACCTATCTACTGATGGCAAGCTGATTATTCTAGAACGTAGTCCAATGTTCATGGTACACATATTTGATGTGGCCTGAGCTGAATGCTTTTTTTTTTTTTTTTATTTAATTTTTTTTTTTTTTTTTTTTTTTTTTTTGCTTTGGCATTGTGTTCTTTTTCGACAAATCGGCAAAGTAGTTTATTTGGATGGAGTTTATTTATCGAACTGATGCAAAATTGAACTCGTATAAAAATAACATCTTGATTTCTGCTGTTTAAGATTTTTGTTTGTATTTTAACACCATACAGGCATACCTTAGAAAGATTGCAGGTCCAGTTCCAGACCCCCACCCCCCAATTAAGCCGGAAAGGGAGTCTCAAAAATTTTTTTGGCTTCTCAGTGCATATGAAAAAATATGTTTTAGTTTGATTTGGTTTATTTAGTTACTTAATGGCATATCAACCCCTTATGGGTTGTTTAATGCTGAAAGTTGATTCGTTTGTAAATGTTAGATTATAATCATAAGTATATTTTCAATTTCTCTGAATTTTTTAGATGAGGCTTGATAATTAGTATTATTTGGATTATTTGGACTGAAGAAGGCTGGAGGGCACATCGGCCAAAACATTGTACAGATAACAATGAAGATGAGGACAATAGTCTGAATAATACAAATAATACTATATTTTCAATGTTCCATTGCAATCATTTATGTTATTGCACTATTTTTATTTGTCTATAATTATTTGTGTGCACATAGTTATGTGATATCAGGTAGTCCTATCTAACAAATAATTTGCACACAGTTGTATGATTTCAAGTATTCCTACCTATCACCAATAATTTGCAAGCAATTATATGGTTTCAAGTAACTAGTAATAATTATATTACTTAGTAAACAATTACAGCTTCAAATAAAATGATTTGCACAGTTATACAGTAATCATGTATTCCTATCTGATATGAATCATTTTTAAATAGTTATTTGACCATTAGGTGTGATTCTAACAGGTGCTACCAATCTGGGTCAGAGTGGACCTGGGAGTAATGGTAATGAGGGGATACTCCACACTTCTTAGAGCTCCAGAACTAACAGGTACTACCAATTTGGGTCAGAGTGGACCTGGGAGTAATGGCAATGAGGAGATACTCCACACTTCTTAGAGCTCCAGAACTAACAGGTACTACCAATCTGGGTCAGAGTGGACCTGGGAGTAATGGCAATGAGGGGGTACTCCACACTTCTTAGAGCTCCAGAACTGGAGTCTCATCACTAGATGCAGTTTAGTGCCATACCTAGAACCCCCCCCTTTTTTTAGGGGGGTGGTTAACCTGGATGTAGTTGGCCTATTATAAGACCTAACAGGGCTAATAAAAATTATGCTTACCTTATTCATTGTACAAAAACAAAAAAAACAACAACTAATGCACATAGTGAGTAACCTGTTCAGTTCTGAGATCGATAAGCTAGTAAATAAGAAAAGAAAAGAACTTAAGCAATGATGATCTTCTTCATTGCTTAGATGGGTGACCATTTAGGTACTGTAAGCAACCAAAGACCTGTGTGTCAACCTATGTATATACTTTTATTAATCAAAAAAATACTTAAAAATGAGCAAATGTCAGCACGACCTAATGATGATGATGTCTGTAGTTTTGAGAAGTGTTATCATTATTAGACTAATCTTTGGATAATTAAATTCCTTGTTTTTGCTCTTCACATGATTTTTGACTGGTACAGTCTCCAGCCTTGCTCAGGTGCCACATGCTTTTCCTTAAGACAAGAGATTCTTGTTCCAGTCTCAAAGCAAAAATGGTATCAAACAAATTTTTTTTCTCATCTTTGTTGTTATATACACAATGTTTTGGCCAATGTGCCCTCCATACGGCCTTCTTCAGGTGTTTCTGGTCGAACTCGGGAACCTTCTTGTCGAACTTGTGAACCTTCATGGAACTTCAAACCGAATACTTTATTCAATCCACTTGGATAGACTGTCCTCATTCTGCTAACAATGAACGTGTACAAGTGTAAAGGTATGTTAAGTATTCTATGTTATTCTTGCCCGTGGTCAGGATTGAACCTGCAACCTACAGATGATTGTCACTTAGAACTGTATTAACTCAACACCTATATCCATTGCGCCATATGGTTCAATCCTGGACTGTTCTCATTCCGTTAACCATGACCAAGTACAAGTGTTAAGCTATGTTAAGTATTCTATGTTGTTATCGTCCTTGGTCAGGATTGAACCTGCAACCTACAGATGATTGTCACTTAGAACTGTATTAACCCAACCGCTATATCCATTGCACCATGTGTCCAACTGGGAGAAAAGTCTACCCCAGTGGATTGAATAAAGGGTTCAGTTCCGTTCCGTTAAGGCTCCCAATTACGACATGAAAGCTCCCGGGTTTGACAAGAAGGTTCCCAAGTTTTGTTCTGACTCCACAATGCTGCTTTCCTTGTGTCCTTGTGATAATATATTTAAAATTTGATGTCAATCTTCAGGATTGATGGAAATCTATTGATATGATGACAATCAGTTGCAACTATTCAAATTATTCTAATATGAAGGGGTGCTTAAAAGTTCTTGGCCTCACCAAGGAGGAAATGACCCCCAGATCCACAAAACATAAACTGTATTCAACATATTCTTCCCTGAGTTTTTCAAACTTGAAATATTGTTTTCCAAATTTTTTTCAACGCTTCCAAAAAATGAATTACTTTTTAGTCAATTATTTCTCCGTAATCTACTTTGAAATGAGAAATACTCATTTAAGTGAATGAAATAAGGGACTATGGTGCTTCCCTTTATCAGTAGAGGTAGGTATTGTTTCTATGTGTAGATATTTATCTAACCTGTTTGGCATGGGTAGGATGTGACACAAGGCCCCAAGTATGGGGCATTCCAACAAGGATCGAACTCAGAATTCAGCTGTAATGGATTTCAATTTTGATTGTCCTCATATTAATAGATTTCTATCAATCCTGAGGATTGACATGAAATTTGAAATATTCAGTAGTAATGGATTGCAAGGTTGATACTTGCTGGATGCCCCATACTTGAGATCATTGTGTCATATCCTTTCTGTGGCGAACAGGTTGTGTAAATACCTACTGTTCCTATTATATAGAGATTGTTAGTCTATGTATGCTTTTTTTTAAGTTATATGTAATGGATGGTGGGAAACTTTGTTGGTTATATTAGAATCATGGAAAAGTAAAAAATGATATTAAACATTCAAAATGATGAATGTTATCTTAATATTTTAAACTTTTAATATTTTGGACAATAAACTTTTAATATTTCGGACAGGCTTTTGTTCTTTATCAAAGGGCAGAAGCCTATCTGAAATATTAATATAACTAACAAAGCTTCCCACCATCCATTACATATAACTTTGAGGTTATATATAAAGATGTTTATTTTTTATTTTTATTTATTTATTTTTTAGCATTATTAGTTTCATATTAGTATAATGTGTACAATATGACACCTGAATGTGATAAGAGAAAAGGTTGGTCAAAATGTGATAAAAGCAATAAATTATTATTGGGAGGAAGCAGTGATGAGTACATCTCAAAAACAATGCAGTTTCTGATTTTCTATTGATGTGATTTTTTTTTTCCCCACCTTTCTTATCACAGATAAATGATGAGAAATAGTCATTAAAAAAAAAAACATTTCCAATTTTGCTGAAAGAACTAAAATTGTTTTATTTTCCACCACTTTTTTTGTTCTTTTTTTCTTCCACATTTTTTATTACTTTTTTGTAAATTGTATTCTACACATTCTTCCCTGAGTTTAACATACTTGGAAAATTGTTTTACAAGTTTCTTCAATCAACACTTCCAAAAAATTAAATTAAAAGATTAATTCAAAATTCCAAAGGTTGTTCCATTCTTTTTAGCAATACGGTCAAATCATGTTGAAAGCACCAGTTTCCCACTATATCAACAAAGTTAAGCAGCAATGATCCTGTTCAATACTTAGCTAGGTGACCATTTAATCAATGGCGGGTACTATAGACAACCTGACTTGTTTTGGCATTAAATAACCCAAAAAGTGTTGATATGCCGTAAAACAAAACAAACAACCAAACTTGTTTGGTTGAAGTAATCTGTCTGGATCTCAGACTCCCAAAATATTTTATTTTTTATTTACAAAAATAGCCTCTGGTTTATGCTAATAACATTTCAATATATATATATTTACTTACAGTCTAGTCACATTAAAAACACAGGTTCCTGTGGCCTGTGTCTTATCTAAGCAAAGTTAGTAAATAACTACAAAAAGAGAATATACAGGTGTTACGATTTTTTTTTTTTTTTTTGTGGCTATTTATAGGCTTTAAGAGAGAGCACTTTACAGTGGAGATCCCTTGTGTACTTTAGTGAAGAATCCTTGGTTGTTCCTTGGTGTTAGGTAGAATCCTTTGGCTGTTCCTTATTGAAGAATCCTTGTGTTAAGCAATGGCTGATCCACTCATCAGTGTTGAATACATGCAAATGAACGGCTTTCAAGATTTGCGATTAAGTAGTTAACTAACCACGTATTTGAGCATGTTGATTAGCTGGCTTTAATCCATGTGCCCATGCAGAGTCTATAAGTTTAAGTGGTGGATTTCAGCACACCTTATATATCAAAATATTCCAACAACAGGTCACACCAAAAGAACTGGTTCTTGCTAGATCAACAAAGTTAAGGAGCAATGAGCTTGTTCAATACTTAGATGGGTGACCATTTAAGCAACTTCAGGTACTGTAAGCAACCTGATATCAAAAAGACTTGATTCGGCATTAAATAACCGGGAAAGGGTTGATATGCCGTAAAACAACCAACCATCTTTTTAGCAAATCCTTGTATTTGATTATTCATTTTAGAGTTTGAAACATTTCGACTTCTAATCAAGTAGAAAAGAAAAAAAAGAAGCAATCAGAAAAATAACTGTGATATGAATGATTAGGATGTCAGTCTAAAACCACCTGCTCGGGTATTTGCTTTGAATGTTTGTCTTAGCACAGGTAAACAGGTGGCTCATTTATCAGTACACACACATGGCAAATTTCCAGTTTCATATTATCATAAAATCTATAATATGTAATGTAAGAATAAAAATGCATAAAACATTTCTGTATTGTTTAATATTATTCTTTTCAAATGATGAGATACAATACAACAGATAGAAATACTTGGAACTTGATTGAAAATGAAAGTTATTCACACACATTCTTCTTATTGGCTGAGTATGTGGCACATTGGAAAAATACCCTGCCTGTACGCCACATCAGTTTGAGAAAAACTGGTCGAGGGATTGATAGTTGAATAATTGCTTTATGAATATTATTAAAATTCAGTTATCTTTAAAATATTCCTAGAAATAAAGTATAATTACAGTTTGAGAAGTACTGGTTGAGGGATTGATAGTTGAATAATTGCTTTATGAATATTATTAAAATTCAGTTATCTTTAAAATATTCCTAGAAATAAGTATAATTACACCACATCAGTTTGAGAAGTAAATTGATAGTTGAATAATTGCTTTATGAATATTATTAAAATTCAGTTATCTTTAAAATATTCCTAGAAACTTCAAAGAGCAAACAGATTTGGTTACAGTGCCCCAACCTACTCTGAGGAGAACAAAATCCTCTACATGGCAAGTTTCAGTTCATATTATCATAAGATCTATAATATGTAATATAAAAATGAAAATGCATAAAATAATTTCTGTATTGTTTAATATTATTCTTTTCACATGCTGTGATACAATATATAGATAGAAATATTTGGAACTTGATTAGAAATGAAAGCTATGCACAAATACGCTTGTTACTGGTACACCACACTAGTTTCAACATCATAAGTATTGCCAAATTGAAAAAATTGAAAAGATATTGTGTAATTGTAAAAAGGAAAAAATTTCCAACACCAAGTTTCTCACTAAAATGTGTAAACTTTTTTTTTCTTTCTCTTTTTTTTTTTTTTTTTTTTTTTTTTTTTTTTTTTGTTATATAAAAGTATATAAAATTTATTTTGGTCTATATTTTAACACAAACAAAGATTGTTAATTTTTTCTTTCTTTTAATTATATGGCTGAATTAAATAAACAGTGTCTCATCAGGCCTGTTGTTTGAAAAAAATGTTTTTAGAACAATCATGTGAGTCTCCTTTGGCTAATGGGGCAGTTACCAGATTTTAATTTTGTTTTATTCCCAAGATTAATGTATAACATTATCCTCTGTAATTATTATCATTATTTAATTATAAAAATAATGATATATATATATATATATATATATATATTATATATATATATATATATATATAAAGATAGTTGTAGATCCAATGAGAGGAAAGTAAATATTTTATAATAAAGAAGGTCTGCAAAATGGTTTGAAATTTGTTTCTAAAGATTTATTTTATCTGGCATGACACTTGTTTTGGATTGTTTAAAAAGGAATTTTAAACAATCCAAAACATGTGTCATATGCTATGTAATGAATTTAAAAAACAAAATTCAAACCAGTTTCAAGACTTTTTTTAAATTATAAAGTGTGTGTGTGTGTGTATATTATATATAATATATATATATATATATATATATATATTTACTTTTTAGTTTAGATAATCCTGGCGGTTTATATATATATATTTTTCATATATATATATATATATATATAATATATATATTATTTTTTTTTTTTTTGGCAAGTATTATAGTATTAACCAATTATTTTCTGTTGATACAACTATCGTGGTCTTTTCTTTTTTTTTCATTTTTTTTCCCCAGGTGAAGTTTGGTAGTATATTTTTACAATCAAACTATTTGCCGTTTTTTTTTCTTACCGCAAGGGTTTACCAACTAGTTTGATATATTATATATATATATATAATCTTATCAGCACTCTTTTGTGGACCTTAATTCAGCTGCACTATATGCTCTGTGTTAAATCCGCCAATAAAAAATCATCTTGATGTCCTAAGAAATTTTCCTTAGCAGCTAATACTATTCCCAATTAAAACCATAATGCTGCCTCATTCACCCACCTGTTGAGATTCTCTCTCTCTCTCTCTCTCTCTCTCTCTCTCTTCTCTCTCTCTTCTCATATATCTAACCAACGTCATTTGCACAGTTCCTAGTGTTGGGCTGTGCCTGCTCTGTCTTACCTGCTTTGTGTTCTTTTGAAATAGATTACAATATTCACCTATTGTTTACTGTCTCCGCATAAGCAACATTTGCTTTTTCTAGGTTTTGTGTATTTTTGCTTAGAGACAAGCAGATAAAATTAAGTCTGACCTGGAGACACAATGAGATAAAATTTACAATAACCTGTACATTATATTTCACACACTTGCATAAAAAAAAAGTAATTTACGCAGAATTGCCTAAATTGAAAAAAAGTCATAGTCATCTAAGAGGTTGCTAGTGCGGATCAAGCGTAACATCTAAAGTAGTCCTGTATTTATAATGTTCAGCTCATGGGACAATCTGTTTACAGCTTTGTAGTTATTTTTTTTATTACACCTGCACTTTACTCACTCTGCACCTGACAACATCAGGGTCATATCTAGGTCATCATACCACACTCCTGCTGTACAAAAATGACATAGAAACTAGGAAGTATATAACTGTTGTCACTACATTACACTATGATCACCATATTTTCTTTATTTTCTTTTGGACTTAATGTTCTTGGGGGGGGGGGATCAGTTGTACATTCACTCTAGAATGTTGTCTTAAATTTGAAAATAGTCTAGAATTGACAATTATTTCTCTGTAATCTATTATGGTGGTTCCATTTATCAGCAGAGATAGGTACTGGTTTATGTGTAGGTAATTACCCAACCCATTCACCATAATAATAATAATAATGTAATTTATTGTGTACAGTGCTCAGGTGCACCACAACTCATCAAAGTCTCATGTCAGGTACACAGAATAATGTTGTGCCAGGAACATGAACAGTTCACAGTAGTAATATGGATGTATGTGTGTGCATAAGTAGGATGTTACACAAGTATAGGGCATCCAACGAGAATCAAACTTGCTATTTAGTAGTAATGGATTTTGATCCTCACTGGATGCCCCATACTTGTAACCATTGTATCCTATCCTGCCTGTGGTGAATGGGTTGCGTAAATACCTATTATTTTATTATATCCATAATTTAGAGATTGTTAGAGTCCACGTATGCTTTTTTGAAGATATATGTAATGGATGGTGGGAAGCTTTGTTGGTTATATTAGAATCATGGAAAAATAAAAAACTGATATTAAACATTCAAAATGATGAATGTCATCTTAATATTTTAAACTTATAAGATTTTGGACAATAAACTTTTAATATTTCAGACAGGCCTTTGTCCTTTATCAAAGGGCAGAAGCCTATCTGAAATATTAATATAACTAACAAAGCTTCCCACCATCCATTACATATAACTTAGAGGTTATATATAAAGATTTTCATTTTTTATTTTTATTTATTTATTTTTTTTTTTTTTTTAGCATTATTAGTTTCATATTAGTGTAATGTATACAATATGACACCTGAATGTGATAAGAGAAAAGGTTGGTCAAAATGTGATAAAAGCAATAAATTATTATTGGGAGGAAGCAGTGATGAGTACATCTTAAAAAACAATGCAGTTTTAAATTTTCTGTTAATTTATGTGAAGTTTTTGTTTTTCTACCTTTCTTATCAAAACTAAAAGATGAGAAACAGTCAAAAAAAAAAAAAACACTTCCAATTTTGCTGAAAAAACTAAAAAAAGTTCTTCTTTGCCTATTTTCCACCATTTTTTTTTTTTACTGACTTGTTACCATTTTCTGTGAATCATCATCATCATGGGTCATTTCAAATCTTTTTACCTCCAGAGAAAAATGTTTTGATCAAAATATGAAGAATGTTCAACAAGTATTAAGACTGAAACTGTGTTTACCAAGATGGTACCCTAAGAGTTAATTTCAATTTATAGATTCAGTCTTGAAACTTATTGATTTCACTGTGTGTGCCTGTGTTGTTTACCATTATTATGACAGATCCCATTTTTACATCGCAGTGATATGTTTCAGAAAGAGCGTGTTTTGTTTACCATTATTACGAAGGATCCAATTTTTACATCGCAGTGATATGTTTCAGAAAGAGCATGTGTTGTTTACCATTATTACGAAGGATCCCATTTTTACATCGCAGTGATATATTTCAGAAAGAGCGTGTGTTGTTTACCATTATTACGAAGGATCCAATTTTTACATCGCAGTGATATGTTTCAGAAAGAGCGTGTGTTGTTTACCATTATTACGAAGGATCCAGTTTTTACATCGCAGTGATATGTTTCAGAAAGAGCGTGTGTTGTTTACCATTATTACGAAGGATCCCATTTTTACATCGCAGTGATATATTTCAGAAAGAGCGTGTGTTGTTTACCATTATTACGAAGGATCCAATTTTTACATCGCAGTGATATGTTTCAGAAAGAGCGTGTGTTGTTTACCATTATTACGAAGGATCCAATTTTTACATCGCAGTGATATGTTTCAGAAAGAGCGTGTGTTGTTTACCATTATTACGAAGGATCCCAATTTTACATCGCAGTGATATTTTCAGAAAGAGCGTGTGTTGTTTACCATTATTACGAAGGATCCCATTTTTACATCGCAGTGATATGTTTCAGAAAGAGCGTGTGTTGTTTACCATTATTACGAAGGATCCCATTTTTACATCGCAGTGATATGTTTCAGAAAGAGCGTGTGTTGTTTACCATCATTATGAAGGATCCAATTTTTACATCGCAGTGATATGTTTCAGAAAGAGCGTGTGTTGTTTACCATTATTACGAAGGATCCCATTTTTACATCGCAGTGATATGTTTCAGAAAGAGCGTGTGTTGTTTACCATCATTACGAAGGATCCCATTTTTACATCGCAGTGATATGTTTCAGAAAGAGCGTGTGTTGTTTACCATCATTATGAAGGATCCATTTTTACATCGCAGTGATATTTTTCAGAAAGAGCGTGTGTTGTTTACCATCATTATGAAGGATCCCATTTTTACATCGCAGTGATATTTTTCAGAAAGAGCGTGTGTTGTTTACCATCATTATGAAGGATCCAATTTTTACATCGCAGTGATATGTTTCAGAAAGAGCGTGTGTTGTTTACCATTATTATGAAGGATCCAATTTTTACATCGCAGTGATATGTTTCAGAAAGAGCGTGTGTTGTTTACCATTATTACGAAGGATCCAATTTTTACATCGCAATGATATGTTTTAGAAAGAGCGTGTGTTGTTTACCATTATTACGAAGGATCCAATTTTTACATCGCAATGATATGTTTCAGAAAGAGCATGTGTTGTTTACCATTATTACGAAGGATCCCATTTTTACATCACAGTGATATGTTTCAGAAAGAGCGTGTGTTGATTACCATTATTATGAAGGATCCAATTTTTCATTGCAGTGATATTTTTCAGAAATGAACGGTTATTGTAAGCCGTGATTTATCAGACTTTCTAATATTCTTGTCAATTTATACGGAATCTGTTTGCCCGATATTATGTTGTTTTTTTCACCCGGTGTAAATTAAGAGAAACAATCATACAAGAAACTTCCCGGTTTGTTGAAGTAACTAAAATTCTTGTTTAATTTGGTTATCTTCGACGATGTAACATTTATGAGTGTCCTGAGTATGACGTTAAACTGCATCTAATGGTGAAGTCCCATTTTTGGAGCTTTGGGGAGTGTGGAGTACCCTTTCATTGCCATTACTCCCAGATCCACTCTGGCCCAGAGTGGTAATACCTGTTAGGGTCCCATCTATGGATTAAATAAATCAAAAAATGAGTTTACAAAAAATGTGTTTAAAAAAAATTAAATACCTATCAAGAATGAATAAAATAAAATGTCTTCGGTTTAAAATAACCTAGGGTTGCTGTAAAATCCAACCAACCAACCTGGCATTTGTGAGTCTTCCTCAAGGCCAATTTTGATTCTTCTTTTCTCCTGAGTGAAATTTCTAAAACCAGTGTTATATTCTTAACTTATTTAAGGTTTAAGTTTCTTTGCCAAATATGTTGTAATTTTTAAAGCCATTGTCGTTGTTGAAGAATCACAGTTAATCCAAATTGATATTTTTCTGTTTTGGCTGCATTGTATCCCAATTTAAACTCAACAAAAAAGTAATTGCTAGTTCCTCACATAGCTAATTTTCAAGAATAATAAAAAAAAGATTTTTTTTTTTTTAAATTTAACTCTTTTGCAGGTGGGTGAGTCCCCATGGTGTAGTGGCTAACGTGCTGGACTATGATATCATAGTAAGCAAGTTCAAACTCCAGTTATGCTAATGTGTTCATTTTTGGACTAATACCCTTGGGAAAGTTATAAAAACCCTCATCCCACCCCCCAGCTATGGGTTAGATAGTACCACTATTGTTCTTCTATAAGGATAGCTTGACATTAAAATAACCCATGAAGGTTGACATGCCATTAAACAAAGTAGCAAACAAAAAAAAACTTTTGCAGATAGATAATTCTTTTAATCCTTGTACAGTAAGTGAATTATTTTCAGAAAATTTTCAAAATGGAGGTTATGTTCAAACAAGTCGGTTAATCATATCTAAAACAAAAACAAAAAAAAAAAAACAACAAAAACAAAAAAAAACCTGATAATTTGATCAGAAATTGTGTGCCATGTTATAATAGCATGAAAACATAAAACATTTATTTTTAATTATGATATTTTGCAAAACAACCTTTACACAATCCTACACCATGCTAGAAATATTTCTATACATTACCATTTAATTGGCCAATGAGCAGCAAATAGAAAAATGCCTTACATTGAGCTATTGTTAATACTGAAAAAATGTTGCTCTACCTTCAAAAGGGTTAATTCAATTTTTTATTTTAAAATAAATGGACCATTTAAAATAGGAAGTACAACATTAGATTTACAACAGCAAATGATGCAATAGTATAAGAATTAAAGGTGATTTTAACTGCAGTAACTAACACCAATTCTTATAATATGTTAGGAGGCCTCAGAAAAGCCTCTGAATGCAGGAGAATATATACAAATTCCAACAAAAAGATAACATAACAAATACAGACTTTATTGTCTGAGCAATATTCACACACAATACAAAACAGCGTGGATGAAGATCGTAAGGGAAAGTGTCATTGTAGATAATCTTGAGGCTTCTAAATGGAGCATAGAAGTAGTCTATCGTGTAATAGGTACACAGTAAAGATTCAACTGGTGCGTATAACTAATGGAGCCATAGGTGTAGAAGAAGCTGCATACATACACAGGTATAAGCTTATAGTTAAGGGGCAAGGCCCCCAAGCCCCAATGGACAGACGTACAACTTGTCTAATGCATCTTTGAGGATGCTAGATGTAAGAGAAAGAGAGAGTTTTCCCAGGCTGTGTTTAAATAGCCAGGTTACAACACCCTCTAGTGGCAAACCTTGCAGCAAGGAAGATAACCCTTTTCCATTCCCAACAAGGAAAGACAATCGTTACAACAGTATGCAACGCTAGATAACAAAAACTCTTGAACTGTGAAATCTAACACTTCACTGCTAGCAGACAAATTTGCCTTTCTTTAGAAAAATAAGAATCTGTTGATTTTTGTATACGTTTCATCCAGGGCTATGGAGTCGGAGTCAGAATCAATTAAAGGGTGAGTGGAGTCAAAGTCGGTAAAACTATACCAACTCTGATTCCAGTTGAATTTGCACTTTATATGGCCCTAGTTTAGTATGTAAAGTTATACAATGCACACTCTTTATAAATAGAGTATAAAAAATCATGATTTTATATTTATTATGAACTGTAATAAATCTTGAATTATAATAAATTACATAAAGAGGAGTCGGAGTTGGAGGTGAAAAAAAAAAAGAGGAGTTGGAGTCAGAGGTTTTGTGTTCCACTCCACTGCCTTAGTTTCATTATACTTTTTTTAATAAATTCTGTCTAAAAATAAGATTTCAAGTGTTTGATTATGTCTGCACAGCAAATGGACAGACTAACTGTTGTGTAACATAGTTATATATAAAGAGGGTAAAAAGAAGAGAAAACAAGTAATTTGCAATCATTTTTTTTTAAATTTTTATTAAATGCATATATATATATATATATATATATAATATATATAATCAACTTTACATTCAGTATACAATACCTTCTTGCAAAATTTGTTAACTTCTGAAGGCTGGAAAAATGACTGTTTGAAATGTGATAATTACCAACAAAAGTAAGAAATATGTGATTGATGTATATATTGTGACCTGATCAGTACTGACCTATTGTATGTTCAAAAAATCAAGTCAATTGTCTTTTTTTTTTTTTTTTTTTTTTTTTTTTTTTTTTTTTTTTTGGAGAGGGTTAATTTTTTTTTTATTTTAGGAAAAACAAATTTTTAAATCTGGTGCATAAATACAACTGAATTGTTTTTTTTTTTTTTTTTGTTTTTTTTTTTTTTTTTGCTGCCTGGGACCAGAATAGTAAAAGTAATAGGGTAACTGTACTATAAATATGAATATGGCATCTGCCAACTAATACTATCAAAGATGGGGATGTTAGTCGGCAAAGAAACATACTGGGTTATTTATTCATTTATTCTTTTTTTCTCTAAACACAACCTAAAACTCTTTGCAATAAAAAAAAATGTTTAAATAAATAAAATCAAGAGATTATCATCTACTGTGATATCTATATATTAATATGCTAGTACCTACCTACATGTGTCATGACCTGTCATCACCTCAAATAGATAATGGACCATTCCATTTTGATTCATAAGAGATGAATGCATGTGTTCAAATGTTATGCCCTGTCATCACCTCAGACAAATGTGGACCATATCGTTGTAATTGTGAAGAATAAAAGGGAAGAAAAAGAATGTGCTACTCATCAGAGGAAAAAAGAAAGCAAATAAAAGAGAAAAAGAAAGAAATAATTTTGCCAGAAATTATCATACTTTTTACATATTGAACTATTTGTAATAGCTCTCAAGTCAAAATATCATACTGTGGTATATCCACAGTTCCCGCTAGTTCAGATTACTTTCTGTGCAAAATAATATTCATGTTTTACATAGTACATGTGTTCTCATGTTATAATCTGGGTATTAGGGTCCAAGAAAGCCAGTATTATTATAGCCAATAATAGGGTAGGGGTGATATGTTGAAGGAAAGTATCCGAGAAAATCTATCTATCTATCTATACATATATAAAGGGCAGTTGGTGTGTATGTATGTTCGTTCATAAAAGTATGAAAATAAAACAATTAATGACAAAGTAAATATATATACACATTAAATATCACCAGTTCTTGCTTTATGAGCTAAAATTATGAAGATTTGATTTATATTCGAAATTATTTAAAATTAGAATATACATAGAAATAGCATTGAAATTCTACTTTAAAATTTCCATCAATTGTAAATCTCAAAAGTACACAAATCAATACAATACTTTTCTTCCTTCCCATCTACCCAGGTGATACTGGGTAGCTGCTTCTAGTCTAATATAAATCCAAGCATTAATATCTAAGTTATGGAAAATTCAATAATCAATATTTAACTGGTACTAAAAAAATGAGTTTAAAATAAATTTTGAATACCCGTCAAGAATGAATTAAAATGTTTTTGGCATGAAATAACCCAACAAAGATTAACATGCCATAAAATCAAACTAACCAAATTATTTCTGAGTCAGACAACCAAGTATTTTAATTTCTAGATAGCTTCCATTCACACATCATCAATGTTTTATAAATCTATCTTAGCAAGTCGAGTTGAGCACTGCTGAGGAAGTAAGGACAAACTCATAAGTGATGTTCTATGGACTCCTATACATGGACACACCAGAGTTGGCTGACTAGAAAAAAACTTACTTATAATATATGTATGGGTTAAATAGATTTTTAAAAATTAGTTAAAAAAAATAAGTTTAAAAAAAAATTTTAATATCCATCAAGAATGAATAAAACAAAACATCTTTGGCACAAAACAACCCAACAAGAGTTGACATGCCATAAAATATAACCAACCAATCTCAGATGTCCTCAAAGATTTACAAATGACATTTCTGACCAATCAGATTGGGCAATGAAAATTTTAGCCAATTAAAAGGATTTCTAGGAGTAGGGCATTTGAGGTCAACAAAGAGGGGTGGGGTAGGGCTGGAAGTACTTAGGAGATGGAAATCGTGAACAAAATCAAGATCTTAATAAGTTTATTTCTAAGGTTAATTGTCCAGGAACGAGAAAATTTTACACGTTCCCCTATGATACTTGCATTAGAAAAATAAGTTATAAAAAAGTTTAGCTTCGGGTTACCCTTATCACACTTTAACCTGGACTATAACACCTTTAGCTCCAGGAATAAGGTTATCTATCAAATTTAGTCTAGTCAGTCACAAGGAAATTGAATAATCAAACAAATGTGGATGATTTATCAATGAGACGAATCTTGGAGAAATTCTGTAAAGTTATATTTGAGAGTGTCCTTAAAAAAACTGGAACCTCTACCATTTTAGTGGTTGGCAATTCTAGATCATGGTGCTTTATCACTGGTTTTGTTTTGTCTTCAGGCAAGACAGTAACAATTTACAGTTGACTGATAATTTATTTATTTATTTTCCCATTAAACTAAACCCTAAACCTAACCACGTCTACTTTTTTCCTAGTAGATCAATAAATAAATAATTTATCAGTTGAGTGGTTCCCCTTTGTTTATGTTGGAGTTATAGGAAATAACCCAATTTACTAATACCAAGTTCTTGGAGACCTGTCGCTGGTACCCCAACTGCACTAACATGGTAGGATAACTGACACTTGTGGCAACTGCAGTAGTACTGGGCAATTTTTTGTACATACTCATTAACATGTATTATTAAGTAATATGGGACGCAAGTTTTTAATAATGCTAAAAAATAGAACAATGGAGGTTTTCCCAGAGACTATGAATAGAATGTTGGAAAGCAGGTATTATTTACATGTGTGTGGAAGATAAAATGAAGACAAGGCATGTATTTCAAGAAGGGGATGTTACATTATCAACATTGGCATTTAACAGGCAGAGTAGTGAAGAATTAATTAATATCCGTTGGCATTGAATGTGTTACAATGCCAAGAGTGATATGCATGAAAAGATATAAATTTCCTTTGCCTTGTCTTGCCATTTTTACTGTTCCAGTCGCCATGTTTTTTTTAAATTGTTTTTACTTTTCAATAATGCTAAAAAATAGAACAATGGAGGTTTTCCCAGAGACTATGAATAGAATGTTGGAAAGCAGGTATTATTTACAAGTGTGTGGAGGATAAAAGGGAGACAAGGCAGTGTATTTCAAGAAGGGGACATTATTATTAACATTGACATTTAACAGATAGAGTCGTAAAGAATTAATTAATATCTGTTGGCATTGAATGTGTTAGAATGCAAAGAGTAATATGCTTGAAAAGATATCAATTCCTTTGCCTTGTCTTGCCATTTTTGTGGTTCCAGTCACCATGCTTTTTTAAAAAATTGTTTTTACTTTTCAATAATGCTAAAAAATAGAACAGTGGATATTTCCCCAGAAACTTTAAATAGCATTGTTAAAAAGCAGGTATTGTGTGTGTGTGGAGGATAAAATGGAGACAAGGCAGTGTATTTCAAGAAGGGGACATTATTATTAACATTGACATTTAACAGATAGAGTCGTAAAGAATTAATTAATATCTGTTGGCATTGAATGTGTTAGAATGCAAAGAGTGATATGTATGGAAAGATATAAATTCTTTTGCCTTGTCCTGCCATTTTTGCTCTTCCAGTCACCATGCTTTTTTTTATTGTTTTTACTTTTCAATAATGCTAAAGAATAAAACAGTGGAGATTTCCCCAGAGACTTTAAATAGCATTGTTAAAAAGCAGGTATTGTATGTGGAGGATAAAATGAAGACAAGGCAGTGTATTTCAAGAAGGGGACGTTATATTATCAACATTGACATTTAACAGGTAGAGTAGTGGAAAATTAATTAATATCTGTTGGTATTGAATGTATTAAAATGCAAAGAGTGATATGTATGAAAAGATATCAATTCCTTTGCCTTGTGTTGACATTTTTGCTGTTCCAGTCGCCATGCTTTTTTTTTTTTATTTTTTAATAATGCTAAAAAATAGAACTGGATATTTCCCAGAAACTTTAAATAGCATTGTTAAAAAGCAGGTATTGTGTGTGGAGAATAAAATGGAGACAAGGCATTGTATTTCAAGAAGGGGACATTATTATTAACATTGATCTTTAACAGGAAGAGTCGTAAAGAATTAATAATATCTGTTGGCATTGAATGTGTTAGAATGCAAAGGTTGATATGCATGAAAAGATAAATTTCTTTGCCTTGTCTTGCCATTTTTGCTGTTCCAGTTGCCATGCTTTTTTAAAATTGTTTTTACCTTTCAATAATGCTAAAAAATAGAACTGGATATTTCCCCAGAAACTTTAAATAGCATTGTTAAAAAGCAGGTATTGTGTGTGTGTGGAGGATAAAATGAAGACAAGGCAGTGCATTTCAAGAAGGGGACGTTATATTATCAACATTGACATTTAACAAATAGAGTAGTGGAGAATTAATTAATATCCGTTGGTGTTGAATGTGTTAGAATGCCAAGAGTAATATGTATGGAAAGGTATCAATTCTTTTGCCTTGTCTTGCCATTTTTGCTGTTCCAGTCGCCATGCTTTCTTTATTGTTGTTACTGCTGTTTCCTATTTGCTGAGAGGAGTAGCAGCTACAAGCTTTTAATGTTATTGTTATGGCATTGCTTATTAGTAAGCAACAAGGAAGGCACAACTCAAAGAGAGGAGGCATTTCTGCTTACAAATTAAACCATTAATAGTCATCAATTTGAAATTAAAAAATATGTTGTTCTAACTGCTATATCTATGTATAATGTGATATTGATTATAATTCAAACTTTTTTTTGTAGCTTTAAAAAATCAATCATATATATATATATATATATATATATATATATATATAATGTGTGTCAAAAAAGTATCAAAAATTTTTGTACTTTTTGATACACCTTGTATTCTGAAAAAAAAATAACGTTCCATTCATTCTTCATTTCTATCTTGGTAAATACAGCTTTAAAATCTGTACTTCTTGACACACCCTGTATTCTTAAAAAATTAACGTTACATTTATTGTTCATTCCTATCTTGGTAAATACAGCTTCAAACTCGATACTTTTATGATACCTTATATATATATATATATATATATATATATATATATATAAGAGAAAATGACTCAATAAAAAAGAAAAAGACAAAAACATCAAGCCAGTCACAATTTTGACTGTCAAAAAGAAAGAACAAAGGAGTTGGAATAATAAGAGCTGGTTTTTTTTTTGGTTTTTTTTTGCATATATTTATCTGTTTGTACCAATCATCTCCACTCAGAGTTTTCCTGAAGATCCTTCTTGTTGAAACCAGGGTAGTCAATTTCTGCTACTGATTCAGTTTTTATATTATATATATATATATATAATACAACCCCACTAAATACACATAGACATATATATATATTTATATAATACGGCCCTCTAAGTACAGATATATATATGTAGCTGTAGTTAGAGGTATTGCATTATATAAGAGGATATATACATATATATATATATATATATATATATATATATATATATATATGAAAATATTTGTGTATCAATTTTGTTCTTGTGAACAAACGTTTTCTGTGATATCAGGAAACATAGAATGTATAAGTGAACAAAAAACAGAGTTCCAATACTTAACTGTTGTTTTGTCCCTAGTTCGCTTTATTTTTCCCAATATATATATATATATACATATATATATATATATATATATATACAGGGGTTATACATATTTAATACACAATTTAGAATCCCAGCAGAAAGAATAGAAAATGCGTTGCTCTGAAGAATAGCCAAAGAAACTGAAGTGACCAGTCAACCTTATATGACAGAGTAAGAAAGTAGTATAAGTGCTTAGAATATTTTACAATATATATCTTGGACAATTTTGACAGTGTCATCTTTAACTAGAGGGTGTTGCAGGATGATAACGGATGGAAGATTTAGGAACAAGTGTATTAATATATAGATTAATAATATGAAATATCAACTATAAAAGACGGGTTATTTATATAAAGCTATTTATACTTTTACAGAAACAAACCTAATATTGTTGTAGAGTAGCTAAGACCCCTTCAGCACTCTACCAGATGGACTGGCGCATAGCCTTAAAATAGGCTATGATTAAAGGGAATCAACAATCTGAATAATATTCAGACTGACTTTGCAGCATTGGCTATGCCAAATTGACCCTCCTCTATTTAGAGTAAATTTTGTCTTGTTAGTAAAAAAGTAATGGGCCGGTTTAGCTCAGTCGGTAGAATGTCTGGCTGGGAACCTTAAGATTCCTGGTTCGATACCAGTCCTCGCCAACTCAGCATATGAGTAGCACAGGGATCTGTGCGGTAAAGTGAGGAGCTGATAGTAGCTGTGGCGCTCCACCTCAGACGCTAAAATACAATCGCCTTGGTCTAGTGCTAGTGAAAAGGGGATAGACTCCCTCACTGTCTGGCTGATACCAACTTTAGGCTACCCTACGACTTTACTTACTTATTTATATAAAGTTATTTATATTTTTAAAGAAATAAACCTAATATTGTTGTAGAGTAGTTAGCACCCCTTCAGCACTCTACCAGATGGACTGATGCATAGCCTTAAAATAGGCTATGATTAAAGTGAATCAACAATCTGAATAATATTCAGACTGACTTTGAAGCGTTGGCTGTGTCAAACTGACCCTCCTCTATTTAGAATAAGTTTTGTCTTGTTAATTGTTTGTACTTATTTGCTCTGTGTTTGTATGTATCGGTTTGGCACCACATGCTGGTGCTGAATAAATGTGTCAACCACACCATTCTCTGTATCGTTTCCACCTCGATGATACAACAAATATAAATGTAAATTTTTTGCACATCTTATGTAAAAGTCCAAATCATTTTATTTATTATTTGCTGGTTTGTTGTTGGTTTGTCTGTCAGAGAAAGGGTGAGAATGATATTTATATGTTCATTAGGCATTTTTTTTTACAGAAACTGAAAAAAATAAGAAAAACAAACAATACAGCTGCCTTCCAATCTTCTCCACTAGTTACTCCACTCTCTGTACTCTTATTCCCACTTTAGACAACCACAGCTTCTGTAGGACCTATTAAAAAATTTAAAAAGAAAACTGTTAGGTCCCAGACTTAACAAAATCTAGAGTTACTCCCCTTGATCAGTAGAGGACTGATGGGAACCCAGTAGGGAGTTGATGGGAACCCGGAAGTGGCGTTTCCACCATGACACTTTTGGGTTGGGGTTCGTGCTGAGAGCACGCATATACATCACGGTTGAGCTAATTAAGTCACTTTTAGGGTAGAAGTATTCTCTACCCTGTGTTAAATAAAACCTTGTTAATTTCCAACAACCTGGTCTTGCATTTTCATTCAGTGCTCTGTATTTTATCTGTATGTAAAAACATAGCAAAAACAAATCCATTTTCTTCTGTCTGGTTGTTGGTTTGTTACTTACAAAAATTACTACTAACTATTACTTACAAAAATTATTACAAAAAACGAACTAAATTCTGTGCAGTATCAAAATAAATACTTATTATGGTAGAATTGGTACTAGTGAGAGATATTTGTGCAGTTTGGAAAGACCTGTACTAGTCAACTCTTATCTACAGTGTGTAGGGACAGAGAGGCTACTAGGAATTGCTAAACTGTTCACGCTGGCAGAGAAAGAATTTGCATGTGTATGAGAATGAGAATAAAGTTGTCTAACAAATTTAGTCTAGTCTGGTACAAGGAAATTAAATAATCAAGTTAAATATTGATGAACCTAGGAGAAATTCTGTAATGGGGCCAGTTTAGCTCAGTCGGTAGAGTGTTCGGCTGGGAACCTCATGATTTCCTGGTTCGATACTGGCCCTTGCCAACTCAGCGTATGAGTAGAACAGGGATCTGTGCAGTAAAATGAGGAGCTGATGGTAGGCGCAAAAACAATCTCCTTGGTCTAGCGTTAGTGAAAAGGGATAGACTCCCTCGCTGTCTGGATGATACTCACTTTAGGCCACTCTGACAACGACGACTTATCAATGAGATGAACCTGGGAGAAATTCTGTAAAAGTTATATCTGAGCATGTCCTTGAAAGAGACTGGAACCTCCACCATTTTTTTAGTCCTGGTTTGTTGATCCAACTTCTCGTTTTATACACGAGTAAATATAGTATTATGAGAAAGTATTCACAAACAATTTAGTCAGTGTAATAATATAGGGACACACGGATAGGCTTAAGAAAGCTTTATTCTACTTAGAATAATGTTACAGTTTACTGAGAGCTTATATACTCTTAAAAACAATAAAGAGTTCCACAAAGGGGAGGTAATAATAAAATAGGGAAGGTAACTCTCAATTACTTATTACAGTCAGTAGCAATCCTTGATAATAAAAGTATAGTGAGGAGGTTTATATTCTTACTTTTATAAAAAGGCCAAACCTTTTGTAATTTATTTGTAAGCAACCCATCATATTTTCTTTGGATTGATTTAATCAAGCTATGTACTCTACATTTTTTAAAAAAATTCTCTTCCTTTACCCCCCCCCCCATCTGGTGTATAGAGCATTGACAAAAGCCCCCAATCCTTCATTTTTTTATTTTATTTTGTATATTTGGGTAAATTTTTTAAAGAGATTGGGGTGCTTATATGTTGTATACTGGATCCTACGGTATTCAGTATACTAGTACATTGAAACTACATGTGTGCCAGACATATAGTAACTCGCAAACAGAGTATTAAAACCTCAATGCTCTTAGACAGCCGTATATAAATAGTCCTGGACCAGCACATTTACTCGCGGTAGGAATGCCAGGCTAGTCCACAACAGATATCAGGACTTACTTAATTACTATTTTTAATTGGTGATTCCCCCCCCTAAAATGCCCAAAATGAATATAGTTCTTCAGACCTATTCCAGAATGACTGACTTGATATAGCATTGCATTTTTTTTCTTTTAACAGCAAAGTCTAATATGAGTTGGCCATAGAAAAGAAGAAAAAAAAAATATTTTCCTGACCTCCCTAAGATCTTTTTAGTGTGGGGATTTTTTTTTATGGAGCATCCAGTGAGGATCGAACACACTATTCAGTAATAACTAGCTTGCTAACCATCACACCACAATACTGTATAAATTTATCAAAAAATTGTTTTTAGATTTGTTTATGAATTTCAATAACCATAAATCTTGGTAAAATTTAGGAAAAGGTTAACAAATGTTATGCCAAGAAAAACAGGAATCATGTGGACCACACCCAATGTGCTTTTGGGAGGGGGGGGAATTGATATTTACTTACTGAAAATTGTTGAATTTATTTTGAATACCATTGTGTCACTTAAAATAAAATATTATCCGATTAACATTAACCCTTTTGGTGCGATGCATTCGGCAGCAAATTTAATGGCTGGAATTCACTTTTAAATATAAAATGAAATAAAAAACCTGCAAATAAAAAAAAAATTATTGTATTTTCACAATTATAATACTACATGTAATGACAAATGATAAGACTGATAGGTTTTGGAAATTTTTATTCTACTTAGAATAATTGGTACAGTTACTGAGAGCTTATATACTCTAGTAATCGCCAGAGAGTTCTCCAAAGGGGAGGTAACTCTCAATTACTTATTACACTACAATAAACTATTACCATCAAAGAATATATCGCACAAGTGTCTTTTATAGGAGAACTTTTTATTCACTGATACTTCTAAAAATGACTGTTTTACTGAATTTTTAGAAGTAATAATTTTTTTTTGATTTTTTCAATTTTAGGGGTAGGGTATATTGAACAAGAGGTATTTTCAAGAGGGTGGGCATATCACACAAGATACAGAATTTAAAAAAAAAATTATTCACTGATACTTCTAAAATGTCTGTTTTGCTAAAGTTTTAGAAATAATAAAGTTGTGATTTTTTTTTTTTAATTTTAGGGTTGGTGTATATTGAACAAGAAACACTCACACAAATTAGAGAATTAAAAAAAAAATTCCATCACTGATTGTAATAAGTAATTGAGAGTTACCTCTGCTACTTTGATTACCTCCCCTTTCGAGAACTCTCTAGGGAATACTAGACTATATAACCTCTTAGTAAGTGTACCAATTATTCTAAGTAGAATAAAGCTTTCCTAAGTCTATCAGTGTGATCGTTTGTCATTACATTGATACTTCTAAAAACGACTGTTTTACTAAAGTTTTAGAAGTAATAAGGTTTTGTTATTTTTTTGTTAATTTTTGGGTCAGGGTATATCAAACCAAGTGGCAGTTTTGGGTGATATATCACATAAGATCCAGAATTAACGTTTTTTTTTTATTCACTGATACTTCTAAAAAGATCAAGAATTTTTACGTAATGTGGACTAAAGTTACATCTCACCATCACGCATGAAGTATATTTGGGTGACTCGAGTTGCTTTCCACTCCAAAAGGGTTACAAAGAGATTTTACAAGTTCTTTATAATGTGTTTACAAACAACACAGCTTTTTTTTGTTTGTTTTTTTGACTCGTTTAACTCTTAACATCCTATATTGCCTCATTCCACCTGGCCAGCAGTCACATTTGTTTTCCTAATCCAACCCAAATTGTAGCCTTTGTTTAGATATAATATTAAACATATTTAGAAGTCTTTATTTTAAGGGAAATAACAGGTAACTTTAAATGAAAAGACCATTTTTAGCATCTTTGATAGATCCTTATAGGAATGGGACTCTGGACTTAAAAAATTCTCAACAGGATGTTAAGAGTT